>CM052648.1:2489660-2529606 GCA_028533165.1 Leontopithecus rosalia
CTTTGTTGCATTTGCATTTGAGGTCTTTGTCATAAATCCTTTGCCTAGGACAATGTCCAGAAGAGTTTTTTCTAGGTTTTCTTCAAAATCTTTACAGGTTTTGGTGTTAGATTAAGTCTTTACTCCATCTTGAGTTGATTTACATGTGGTGAGAGGTACTTTCATTCTTCTGTACATGACCATCCAGTTTTCTCAGCACCATTTATCGAATAGGGTGTCCTTTCCCCAATGTCTGTTTTTGACTGGTTTGTCAAAGATCAGTTGGTTGTAGATATTCGGCTTTATTTCTGGGTTTTTTTCTGTTCCCATTGGTCTACGATACTTTTATATCAGTACCATGCTGTTTGAGTTGCTACAACCTTGTAGTATAATTTAAAGTTGGGTAATGTGATGCCTCCAGATTTGTTCTTTTTGATTAGGATGTTTTGGCTATTCAGGATCTTTTTTGGCTGTATAGGGAATTTAGGATTGTTTTTTCTAATTCTGTGAAAAATGACGTTGGCATTTTGATAGGAACTGCATTGAATTTATTGATTGTTTTGGGCAGTATGGTGATTTTCTGGCCTATGAGTATGGGATATTCTTCCATTTGTGTGTGTAATCAGTGATTTCTTTCAGCTGTTTTGTGGTTCTCCTTGTAGAGCTATTTCACCTCCTTGGCTATGCATATTCCTAGGTATTTTTTGTAGCTATTGCAAATGGGATTGAGTTCCTGATTTCATTCTCAGCTTGATTGTTGTTCATACATAGCAGTGCTATTGATTTGTATACATTAATTTTGTAATCTGAGACTTTACAAATTTATCGTATCTAGGAAAACTAAAATGTGTCTTCACAGCAAAAGAAATAATCAACAGAGTAAACAGACAACCTACAGAATGGGAAAAAATATTTACAAACTGTACCTCTAGTGAAGTACTAATATCCAGAATCTACAGGGAATTCAAGCAAATTAACAAGAAGCAAACAAATAATTGCAGTAAAAATTGGGCAAACGACATGAACAGATATTTCCCCAAAGAAGATACACAAATGGCCAACAAACATATGAAAAATGCTCAACATCACTCATCATCAGGGAAATGCAAATTAAAAATCAATGAGATATCACCTACTCCAGCCATGATGGCCATTATTGAAAAGTTAAAAGATAACTGTATGAGTCCAGGTTCTCTAGAGGGACAGAACTAATAGGATCTATGTATATATGAAAGGGAGTTTATTAGGGTGAATTGGTTTCCAAAATTACAAGGCAAAGTGCCACATAGGCCACCTGCAAGCTGAGGAAGAGAGAGGTCAGCAGTGGTTCAGTCTGAGTCCAAAAGCCTCAAAACCAAGCAGCTGACAGTACAGCCTTCAGTCTGCTGGATAAAAGCCTCAGAGCCCCCAGGGAAGCCACTGGTACAAGTCCCAGAGTCCAGTGGCCAAATATTCTGGATCCTGATGTCCAGGGGCAGGAGGAGTAGAAGGAAGCATCCAGCATGGGAGAAAAAGGAAGCCAGGAGACCCAGGACGCAAGGTTGTCCCATCCCACCTTTCTCCACCTGCTTTGTCCTATACGAGCTGGCAGCCAAGTGGATGGCGCCCACCCACATCCAGGATGCGTCTTCCTCTCCCAGTCTATCAACTCAGATGCCCTCTCCTCTGTCAACACCCTCACAGACACACTCAGAAGCAGTAGTTTGCCAACCATCTAGGCACCCCCAATCCAATCAAGTTGACAACTAGTATTAATAACCAAAACAATAGATATTGGCATGGATATAACTGAAAAGGGAACATTTATGCACTGCTGATGGGAATGGAAATTAATACAACCACTATGGAAAACAGTATGGAGATTCCGCAGAAAACTGAAAGTAGATCTACCGTTCAATTTGCCAATCCTATTACTGGGTATCCACTCAAAGGAAAAGAAGCCATTATGCAAAAAAAAAACATGCACAAGCATGTTTACCACAGCACAGCTCACAATTGCAAAGACACAGCATCAACCTAAGTTCCTATCAACCAGTGAGTGGATAAAGAAAATGTGATATAGACAGACAGGTAGATATACGAATATGTATCTTATATATACCATATACAAATATACCATATATATATTTGATCTGTATATATATATATGTATATGTCACATTTTGTGACATATATATACATATAGTCCTTCTGCAATGGATCAGATACACACACACACACACACACACACACACACACACCCCGTACTCAGCCATAAAAAGAACAAAATAATGTATTTTGCAGCAACTTGGATGGAACTGAGGCCATTCCATCCTAAGTGAAGTAACTCAGCTACAGAAAATCAAATACCACATGTTCTCACTTACAAGCGGGAGCTAAGCTTTTGGTGTGCCATGTTATGCAGAGTGGTATTATCGACATTGGAGACTCAGAAGAGGGGAAGGTGGGAAGGGAGCAAGGGATGAAATACTTCCTTTTGAATACAATGAACACTATCAGCATGACAGGTATACACAGAAAGCCCAGACTTTACCACTGTACAATTCATCCAGATAACCAACAACCATTTGTACCCCAAGCCACTGAAATAAAACAAATTTTAAAAAGGAAAGGTGTAGTAGACGCCCATAGGACACTTATTATTTTATAATAATTCTAGTGAATAATTTATAGTAAAAAAATTAAAACATTACCATGCAGTATAATGACTTTTTTGGTTTATAGTTCTATGAGATTTAAAACACAGATTCACGTAACTGTCACTATGATCAATGAAGAGAACAGTCTTATTACCCTCAAATTATTCTTTCCAGCTGCCCTCAACCCTTGTCACCTGGAAACCACCTAGCTCTTCTTTGTCTTTCTCACTTAGCCTTTTCAGGGATGGTATAAGTGGAATCACCCAGTGAGATTGTCTCCTTTCCCACAGCCTACTGCCCTTGAAATTTACCCATATTATTGCATCTACCAGTATTCATTTATTTCCTATTGCCACATAGACTGCTTCACATGGAGCCATTCACCTGCTAAAGGATCCTTGGGTTCCTTCCATATTTTCATAATTATGAGTAAAGCTACTGTAAACATACATGCACAGAGCTTTCACTTATCCATAATAAAATACCTAAGAATGGGATTGGATTGCTGGGTCACATGGAAAGTGCATGCTTAATTTTGTAAGAAATTGCCAAATTGTTTCCCATAATAGCTCTGTGTACTGTTTTTCATTCAACAATATATTACACACCAGCAAAATATGTGTATTCCGGTAGTTCCACATTCTCATCAGCTCTTGATATTGTCAGATTTTAAATTTTACCATGTATAAAATGTGTGCAGAGACATCTCATGGTGGTTTTAATTTGCATTTCCCTAATGGATAATAATCTTGAGTATCTCTTCGTGTTTCTTTTTGCCATCTGTATGTCCTAACTTGATGAAGCATCTGTTGAAATCTTATGCACATTTTATCTCCATTGGGTTGTTTCTGCCTGCTGAATTTCAGAGGTTTTTTAAAAATGTATTCTGAATAGAGGTCTTTTATCAAATACATGATTTGCAAATACTCTCTCCTAGTCTGGAATTTGTCTTTTTATCCTTTTAGCAAGGTGTCTTACTGAGCAAAATTTTTGGTTTTGATAAGGTCTTATTTATCTTTCTTTTCCTTTTATCTGCCATATTTTTGGTGTTCCTTGCCTAAGAGGTCACAAATACCCCTATAATTTTTCTTCTAAAGTGTTTATAATTATACTTTTACATTTAGATCTATGACTCTTTTTGAGCTAATTTTTATATGAGTTGTGAAGTTTAAATCCAGATTCTTTTTTACATACAAATGCCCAATTGTTCCAGTACAATTTGACGGAAAGGTCATCCTTTCTCTAGTGAGCCTTTGTCAGGACTCAATTACACATATTGGTGTGGGTCCGTTTCTGTACTTTCCATTCTGTTCCTTTGATTTATAGATCTGTCCCTTTGCCGTATCACACAGTCTTGATTACTGTTGTTTTAAAACAGGTCTTAAAATCAGGTAGTATAGTTTTGCCAAATTGATTCTTCTCCTTAAAAGTTGTTTCAGCTCTTCTAGTTTCTTTGTTTTTTCCACGTGCATTTTAGAATTAGTTTATGTCTCCAAACAACAAAAACCCAACCTGGATTTTTGTTGAAACGGCATTAAATCTATAGGTACACATGGGAAAACTTTGTATCTTAGCTACAGTGAGTCTTCCTATCCATGAATATAGTATCTCTCCATTTATGTTGGTCTTTGATTTCTTCTAATCCATGTTTTATCATTTCTAGTATATTAATCCTGTACATATTTGTTAGATTTACAGCCCAATATTTCACTTTGTATGAAATTAATTTTATAGTGTTATTTCCATTAATTTTGGTTTCCAAATCCTCATTGGTAATGTGTAAAAATATATCTTTGTATGTTGACCTTTTATCTTGCATCTGTGCTAAATTCATTTATTCTAGCAATTTTTCCTTAAGATTTCCTTTTGTTTGTATTTTGTTTTTTGAGACAGAGTTTCGCTCTTGTTACCAGGCTGGAGTGCGATGGCACGATCTCGGCTCACTACAACCTCTGCCTTCTGAGTTCAAGCAATTCTCCTGCCTCAGCCTCCTGAGTAGCTGGGACTACAGGCGCGCACCACCATGCCCAGCTAATTTTTGTATTTTTAGTAGAGATGGTGTTTCACCTTGTTGACCAGGATGGTCTCGATCTCTTGACCTCGTGATCCACCTGCCTCGGCCTCCCAAAGAAGATTTTCTTTATACACAATAACATCACATGTGAATAGTGACAATTCTATTTCTTCCTTTTCAATGTGCTTGCCCTATCTTTCCTTCTTTTTTTCTTTCGTCTCTTTTTCCCTTTCTTTTGCTTTAATGCACTGCCTAGGACCTCTAGTATTGACATTAAATAGAAATGATGAAAATGTACACACCTTGTCTAATTTCTAATCTTAGGAAGAATGCACTGAGATTTTCACAAAGTATGATGTTAGCTGTAAGTTTTAGGAAGATATCCTTTATCAGGTGAACAAAATTTCTGACATTTCATATTCTTACTTTCTTGACAGATTTTGTCATGAAAGGAGCTTAATTTTGTCAAATATTGTTTGCAAAAATTTAGTTAATCATGTGGTTTTTCTTTTTATTCTTTTGATATGGTGACTTACACTGATTGATTTAGTAGATGGGACTAAAGCTATAGTTCAGTCTTTTACATTCTTCCAGGATTTCTGCCTATTTGCTCTATTAACTACTAATAAGGATGTGTTGAGGTCTCCAAATATAATTACCAATTTGTTCATTTCTCCTTTCAGTTATATCAGTTTTTGCTTTGTTTATTTTGAAACTCTATTTGGTGAAAACTAATTTAGGATTACTATATCTTCTTGGTTGGTAATTTAGCCCTTTTATTATTCTGAAATACCCCTCTTTATCTCTGATTTTTGCTCTGAAGTCTACACGTGGTATTAGCATAACCATTCCAGGTTTCCTGAATTCATATAATTTATTAATTATACTATTTTTATTTTGTAATTTATCAACTTTTATGGTATTCTTGAGCTATATTTCAAATGCCATAAAATTAACTCATTTAAGATATACAGTTCTTTGATTTTCAGTATATTCACAGAATTGTGTAATCATCACCACAATCTAATTTTAGAACATTTTAAATACCCCCAAAAGAGGCTCCATACTCATTACCAGCCATTCAATTTTCCCCTGAATCAGCCGCAGGCACCCACTAATTTACTTTCTGTCCCTCTGAATTTGCCTATTCTGGACACTTCACATAAATGAAATCACACCATATGTGGTTGTTATGACTTACTTCCAATTTCTGTCTTTTATTTAGACTATTTACCTTTGCTTTTATTGTTGTTGTTGTTTGTCTGACTGCATTATTTTAATATTGTAGTATAGTATTTTATCTATTTAGTCCTATACTATACCTTTTGTGTACATTTGTTTTAGTGATTGTCATGGGAATTATAATGTACATACTTACCTTTTCATAGTTAAGTATAAATTAACATTTTACCGCTAAGTGGAATAAAGAAACCTGAGCATCATATAGTTTCTTTACCATTTCTTTTATGTGGTAGCATTCATATGTATCATGCTTACCATCATTGAAAATCTCAATGCTATAATTTTTCCTTTCAGTGACAACACTTATTTTAAAGAACTGAAGAGGAAAATAGTCTATCATTGTGTTTACATAGATGGTCACCATTTCCTTTACACTTATTTTAAAGAACTTAAGAGGAAAATAGTCTATTACTGTATTTATGTAGATAGTCGCCATTTCCTTACTCTTCCTTTATCCCCAGTGTTCCACATGTCTGTCTGGTATCATTTTTCTTACTTCTGAAAAGCTTCCTTCAGCACTGATATTAAAGCAGGCCTACTGGCCACAAGTTCTCTTAAACTTTCTTCATCCCTCTCTTTCACTCCTGAAATATATTTTTGCAGAATCTAGAATTCTGGGTCAATAGTTATTTTTTTCAGTACTTAAAAAATGTCACAGCAGTTAGTTCTTCTAGTCTTCCTGATTTCTTAGGAAAAATCTGCAGTCATTGGGTGACTCCTTCCTTACATTCTATTCAGTGTTTTTCTCTGGATACCTTTTGTTTGCTTTTGCTCATAGTTCTCAGTAGTTTGACCATTATTTTTCTGATGGAGAATTTCTTTGAGTTTACCTTGTTCTTGAATCTGCAAGTTTATGTCTTTCCCCAAATTTGGGAAGTTTTAAACCAGTATTATTTTTTCAAGGTTTTCTTTCTTTCCTGTATTTTGTTCTTCTCTGAGACTCTAATGACATAAATGTTAGAACTTTGCTTTTCTCTCACAGATCCCTGGGGTTCCATACATTTTCTTAACCTGTTTTCTTTCTGATTCAGAATTGACACTTTACATTAACTTATTTTTCAGTTTCCAACCTCTTTTTATTGTCATCTCCAATCTGCTATTGAGTTCAGTTGAATATTTAAAATTTCAGTTATTATATTCTTCAGTGCTAAGATTTTCACTTTATTCTTCTTTATAACTTATTTTCCTTGTGGAGACTTTCTACCTTTCCATTTGCTTCCAAGTGTCTGCCCTTACCTCAGAGGGCATGGTTTTGATAGCTACCTTAAGGCATTTTCAACATGAGTATCATCTTGGTGTTTGTGTCTGTTCATTAACTTTGACCTTACAAGCTACCTTTGTCCAGTTCTTTGTATACCAATTAATTTTGGATTCCATCTTGAAAATTTTTTTTTCTTGAGATGGAGTTTCACTCTTGTTACCCAGGCTGGAGTGCAATGGTGCGATCTCGGCTCACTGCAACCTCCGCCTCCTGGGTTCAGGCAATTCTCCTGCCTCAGCCTCCTGAGTAGCTGGGATTACAGGCACACACCACCATGCCCAGCTAATTTTTTGTATTTTTAGTAGAGCCAGGGTTTCACCATGTTGACCAGGATGGTCTTGATCTCTTGACCTCGTGATCCACTGCCTTGGCCTCCCAAAGTGCTGGGATTACAGGCGTGAGCCACCGCGCCCAGCAAAAATTTTAAATACTGTATTATAGTTGATCATTTTGTTGGGTAGATTAATCAATCTGATTATGTTCAGAGCATAGTTCTGATCATTTTCTCTGTGCTTTCTTTTAAAGCCTTTGCAGTGCTATTAAGATTTACCAATGTGGGAGTCATCAAGTGACCAATCTTAGGCTTGGGCAATGGTATAGTCTATAGTTAAGATCTCAAAGTCTCTGGGTTATTATTTAAGGTCAGATCCATTCATGCACAGCTTGGAGGTGAACTCAAGAGTTTGTACATAATTTTATAGGGCAGTTCCTTGGTTTCCTTCCTCTTCACAATGTCTGCAACAAGTTTTGGTTCCCTGGAGCTCCCTTTTGCAGTCTTTGAGCCATAAACCCAAGGCTAATATTTTTCTGCTCTGCTATTATTTTCCAAAACCGCATGTGTCTAGGTAAAACAACAGGATAAAAGAGGAAAAAGAGGAGCAGGAACTCATTCTATTGCTTCTAGAACCATCTCTAGTCACAGGAAAGAGCCGCCTTCCTTAAGAGTTCAGGGTTTCTTTCCAGCCTCCACTTCTGTTGCACTCCAGAAACATTACCTGGGTAGCTGGGGCAAGAGAAAATGAGTAAAAGTGGGGAAAACAATGAATTTTTTTTCCATCTCTGGACCTTTGGTGTATGCTTTCCCATTCCACTGGACAGAAATCAAAGGTTCTTCTTGCAGCTTTTTTTTTCTGTATCTGGTGCGTACTTTGATATTTCATGCTGACTTCAAGTCCAGTCTGGGCAATAGCAGAGGAGAATAAAATGAGGACCTCACCACTAGTTTGGTGCTCCTTCAAATTCTTGTCTACTTTGCCAATCTGCCTGCTGCTGTTTCCTTTCCAGGGCCCTCATGGAGCTGCTCCATGCATCCCATCCAGGATTTGCTTTCTGCTATGGTTTGAATGATGTTAGCCTCTCCAAAATTCATATTGAAATGTAATCCCCAGTGCAACAGAATTAAGAAGGGGGACAATTAGGAGGTAATTAGCTCATGAAGATGGTGCTCTCATGAATGGGATTGATGCCCCCAAAAAAGAAGCAATTGTATTTGGGGACCTCAACACTGCCTTTGCAGATTTGCCCCTTCTGTCTAAACTGCTCTTTCAAGTTTAGAAAGTTGGTGAAATTACTGTCTTAAGTCATACGCCAGTAGTCAGTCTCTCTTTCTCTCTCTCTCTCTCTCTCTCAATCTCTCCCCCCCCCGCCGCCCCCCCAGAGCTTCCTGGGTTCAGTACTGCTGCACCTGACTCGCCATTTTTGGAACATTTCTGATTCTAGTCTGTGCCCTTGACTGGACTGGAAAGCTCCCAGGAAATGGCCTGGGTTGTTCAGCAGTATACATTCAGTGCCCAGCACAGGTCTGCCCTGCTGGGATTCTCAGTCAGTGCCCAGTAAATGGGCCCAGGTGCTTCATGCCTAAAAGGTAGGAGCTCGGATTTACAAACTTCTAGAAAAACACAGAAATGCCTTGTTTTCCTGACAGGCAGTGCTGTCCACCTCTACACAGCACTGGTTCGCTGCTCATGAAGACTGTGTGCCTTCAGTGCCTGGGGAACCCCTACTCCTGGATGTGGGATATACACCAGATTTCCAGACAATCTCTAACAGGTGGAGGTAAAGGCCCAACCTGCCTCTGAGGACTGACCCCTGGTCCTTCCTCTGGACCCCTCTGCTCCTGTATCCCACCAGGCTGCCCCCAAAAGAGCTCGGCTCCAAGACATGGCTCCTAATGGGGCCGCCCCCTCTGCCCAGGCCATTGCTTTTGTAAGGTTCCATCTTTTATCCATTCAAAGCAGGAAAACAAATCCTGCCTGGTGCCAGGTCCTAAGCACTACAGATCCCAGATACTGGGGGATGGGCCCCACGTGCTCCTGCACCTTCAGCCCATTTGGTCGGGTTCCTACTGGCAGGGCCTCCTTCTCCACCTGAAGCACCGGGTATCCAAAGGGAGCGATTATATGCTCGCTCACGAATTCCAAGCAGAGAGCAAGCTTTGTGCTCCACAAATGGGGTTTTTCTGGGTCACAGCTCAGAAGGAATAAAGGAATCTGATGCAGTTACAGAGAGAAGTGGCTGGGTTCCGAGGGTCAGATGCTGGCCTGATGCAAGAGCAAAGCCAGGGGCTCCATACACATCTGCTGCTCCACTGATAAGGAGGCCAGCTCTTGGGGGATGCAGGCTGCAGCCTGGCTCGGCCCACTGCCACTAAGTGGTTGTGTGACCTTGAGCCCTCCACCTCTCTGAGCTCCAGCACTCATCTGTAAATGATGACAGCCCCTGCCCCACTGTTGCTGTGTCGGGAGACGACACACCAAAAGGAGTGCCTGGGGTCAGCATGCATTTCACTAGTACTTCACAGTCCAGTAGCCAGTTATAATCCCATGGCCCCGGGGTGCTACAGGAAGCTTAGCCAGCAATATGCAGGAAACACTGGCTGCCTTCCTCATTGGTCCACTTCACACATAGGGAAACTGAGGCCCAGGTGGGGCACAGATCAGGGGGGTTTGGGAGGAGACCTGAACCCAACTCAGGGCTCACTCCAAACCAGGCAGGTGGTTCTTCTGGCCCTCAGAGAAGGGCCTGGACTTTGCTCTTCCTGGAATCTTTTGAGCATTTAACTCAGGGCGAGGCACACCGTGGTCTTTCCAGAAAGTCCAACCCCCTCTGCCTTATAAAGACTTCATCCTGCCCTTCCTCATCTTTCTCCATTGCCCCCAAAACCTCTTCACACTGTAACAAAGACTATTCATCAGACGCTTGTTTAAAATGGCAAGACAAGCTTTATTCTAGACTACTGCCAAAGAGGGGAGAGATTGGGCTCAACTCTGAATTCAGCAAGGACAGGATGGGAAATGACCCAGAGGGACTTGAGTGGACATCAAGGGCAGAAAATTCTTGCTAAACAGGCCCGAGAGAACATTAGAACAGGAAGTGGGACACAAGACAGGAAGTGGGACACACTCAGAACAGGAAGTGGGATACAAGACAGGAAGTGGGAAACACTCAGAACAGGAAATGGGACACATTACACTCAGAACAGGAAGTGGGACACACTCAGAACAGGAGGTGCAACACCCTAGGGAGACTGAAGTTGAACAGAAGCTACATGCAGACTTAATCTGAAAGATAAGACAGTGCAAGTAAGACTGGGCATTTGGGAAGGCAGGGCTGGGGTTATGAGGATGCAGAGGTGAGTGAATGCATCTTAAGACCCTCGGCTTTTCCCTGGTTTAAACTTTCTCAGCATTTCTGGCTGACCATTCTGCCATGTAAAAAATTTCCCTCCATTCTCAACCTGTGTAAACGAGATTAATCCAACCAGAAAGCTCCAAGAAGAGCGGTACCTCCTGTTTGGGAATGGTCTGGCTAGAATTACCTTGCTTTATAACTGACAGGGAGGAAGTGTAACAAAAGGAGGCCTTGGAGGAAAAACTATTGCTCCCACCCAAGGCTGATGGGTTGCCTTGCAGTGGCCTGGCGTGTCATTCCTGCTCACTGTGCCACTTAATAACCATGATGTCTGCTGTTGGTTGGTTACCTTAGAAACCACCATGTCACTTCAACCTCTCCAAAGGGAGGGAGCAAAAACTCTGCTATAAGTTTAACTGCAGTTATTGCTTTTTCCAAGCTCGTTTAAATAAGGAGTTACTACAAGAGAGTAGCTGCTCCCTGATTCAAGGGAGGGATCAGCAAACATTCATCTGCAAGCAGAGTTTTGTAATCTGCACAACCTTTTGTCCTCAGAGCAATGCCAGGTGTAGCCTCCATAGCTCATTAGTAAGCACAGCCATGGGAAGGTGGGCTCAGTGACCTTCATTAGGCAGAAGTGTTTTACCTGGTGACCTGGGTGTGGAACTGCTAAACAGCCCTCTGAATTCCTGATGAAGATTCATGAGACTTCTGTCTTTATTGCAGAACTCTGTCTGGGAAATAGTCACAGAACCTTTGCCAGAAGGAGAAGATTACAGAACAAGGGTTCAGAAGGGTCCGTGGGTCAGCCACTCAGTCTGTAAATATCTGTGGAGCACCTGCTATGTGTCAACGATTGTTCTAGAACCAGGGAGGCCGTAATGAGTAAGCCACACCAGATCCCTGAGCCCACACATGGAACGTTTTAGTGAGAGGGGAGGCCCACTCTTTTCTCTGACACTTTCCATGTACCTTGAAGGAATACAATTCCTCTAGTCCCTGGGAATCAGATTCTTCAACTGTGAAGTGGAAACAGTGAGAACACAGATGGCTCTTCCTGAAACTCAGTGGTGTCAACACAGTAAGTACCAGGCAACTAACAACTATCAAGAGACAAATGGATAAACAAACTGTGGCAGACACATACACTGGAATATTATTTGGCCATAAAAAGGAATACAATTCTGGGCTGGGTGGGGTGGTTCATGCCTGTAATCCTAGCACTTCGGGAGACCAAGGCAGGTGGATTGCCTGAGCTCAGGAGTTCAAGACCAGCCTGGGAAACACAGTAAAACCCCATCTCTACTAAAATATAAAAAAAAAATTAGCTGGGCGTGGTGGCAGGTGCCTGTAATCCCAGCTACTTGGGAGGCTGAGGCAGGAGAATCACTTGAACCTGGGAAGTGGAGGTGGCAGTGAGCCAAGATCACACCACTGCACTCTAGCCTGGGTGACAGAGTGAGACTCCAGCTTGAAAAAAAAAAAAAGGAATAAAATTCTGACACATGCCATGGCATGGACAGACCACTTAGGCTTCTCTATCCCTTCCTCGCCCCAAATCACATACCAGTGTTTTCAAGATTCTACCAAGACCCAGGATGCCAGCTGAGTGCTAAAGATGCAGGGGATCCCAGGGGAACAGGCTGCCATGGGGGGAGGGGAAGGCTGACAAAAGGAAACCTGTTGAAAGTGAAGGCAGGTATGAGGCCTGGAATGGTGAGCACAGAAAAATGCACCCCCGTGAAGGCAGTGTGTATCAGTCCATTTTCATGATGCTAGTAAAGACATACCCAAGACTGGGTAATTTATAAATGAAAGAGGTTTAATGGGCTCACAGTTCCACATGGCTGGGAGGCCTCACAATCATGGCAGAAGGTGAAGGAGGAGGAAAGGCACGTCTTACATGGTGGCAGGCAAGAGAGCTTGTGCAAGGGAACTGTCCTTTATGAAACCATCAGATCTCTTGAGACTTCTCCTTCCACCCACCTACCCATCCATCATGGCGGAAGGCGAAGGAAGAGCAATGTCACGTCTTACATGGTGGCAGGCAAGAGAGCATGTGTGGGGAATTGTCCTTTATGAAACCATCAGATCTCTTGAGACTTCTCCTTCCACCCACCCATCCATCCACCCATCCATCCATCATGGCAGAAGGCAAAGGAAGAGCAATGTCACGTCTTACATGGTGGCAAGCAAGAGAGCGTGTGCAGGGAACTGTCCTTTATGAAACCATCAGATCTTATGAGAATTACTCACTGTCATGAGAACAGCTTGAGAGAACCAGCCCCCATTATTCAATTACCTCCCACCGGTTCCCTTCCATAACATGCAGGGATAATGGGAGCTACAATTCAAGATGAGATTTGGGTGGGGACACGGCCACACCACGTCACTGTGACAAATAAGAACGACTACACACCAATGAGTGTTCCTCTTTAGAGGGTAAGAAGGAGCAGAGTAAGCACAAGAAGGAAAGAAGAAAGAAGGAAATAACAAAGATAGCAAGCTCAAATTAATCAATGGTAAGCAAAATGAACAAACGATCTAAGTAAGATCATTACCCCAGCTTTACAGTGAGGAAAACAAGATGGGGAATGATTAAAGGAAAATGTAGGGCTTTAAATGCTGAAGAATAAAAGAAAGATTGAAAATAAATGAACGAAATATTCTACTTTAGATGGTGAAAAAAAGAACAGAATGGACTCAAGAGGGCAGAAGAAAGGAAATAAGCAAGATGAAGAGCTCAGCTTGATAAACAGAAAGCAAGTTCAAAATGAAAAGGGTCAACAAGAGCCAGGAGCAGTGGCTCACACCTGTAATACCAGCACTTTGGGAGGGTGAGGCCAGCAGAATACAAAATTGAGTTGGGTGTGGTGGCAGTTGCCTGTAGTCCCAGCTATTCAGGAGGCTGAGGCAGGAGAATCACTTGAATCCAGGAAGTGGAGGTTGCAGTGAGTCAACACCGTGCCATTGCACTCCAGCCTGGGTGACAGAGCGAACTCCACCTCAAAGAAATATAATAAAATAAGAAAAGGGTCCATAAAACTAAAAGCTGTTTTTTTAGAAAGCCTAATTATATAGGCAAACCTCCTAGAAGTTGTCTCAGAGACAGAGAGAGAGGAGACAGGGAGGGAGAGAAGGGTACCAGTGAGGCTGTGGGTCTCATCATATTTGGGCACATCAACTGGAACAACCACTTTGCAGATGAAGTCATTAATAGCAAAAGGAAGACACAGTAGTTCCCCCTTAGCCACAGTCACACTTTCCACAGTTTCAGTTATCCTGTTCAACCACGGTTTAAAAATAATAAATGGGAAACTCCAGAAACAAACAATTCATGAGTTTTCAATTGCCTGCTGTTTGGAGTGGGATGATGAACTCTAAAGCCATACCACTCTATCCTGTCCAGTTCTTCCTGGAATCATCCCTTTGTCCAGCATATCCAGGCTGTCTACACTCTTCACCCATTTAGCCACTCAGGAGCTGCCTTGGTCATCAGATGGAAACAAAGCACAGTATCTGTAGAGCTTGGTACCATCTTCAATTTCAGACATTCCCTAGGGGTCTTGGAACATGTGAATAAAGGAGGCCTCCTGAATCTGTATTTTATAACCTAGAAGTCCCTCCTCTAGATACAGATTCAGAAAGATACTCTACACATGCTCCAGGAAATGTGTATATGAATGATGGTTGATTACTATAGAAAGAAAAAGCAGACCAAAAGGAAAAGCTCGCCAAAAATAGAATGAATGAAAAAAGCATGGCCTGTGCAGACAATGGAACGCTCTCTACAGCAGTTAAAATGAATGAACTATAAAAGCATGTATCTAGCTCAGGATCAACTCAACATAAATCTCTGCAACCCGCGGAAAATATGATCAGCTGTTTATGAATATGACACGTGCAAATACAAAATGATAAGAGTTCAGAATTGGGTAACCTTAAAGAAGAAAGATGGGAGTTGAGAGGACAAAATGGGCATCACTCTGTTCAAATGATTTTCATTTAAAAACAGCAACAAGCTTTTACAGAAAGGATCTGAAGCCGAATCTGTCAGACTAACAAAGCAAGGGGGGAAGGTACCTGAGAGGGTGCTGTATTACCCTCTGTGCTTTTCTGTAAGTTTAGAATGTTTATATTAAAAAATTGAAAACATTCTACAAAAAGCAAATGTACAAAAATAGATAATTCTGTAAAAAAAAAAAGAATATACATAAAACCTCTTTAGATGTATGCAGTATCTATGGGTGATCAATATAACATTTCAGTAATTGAAATAAGACGATATTGGCTCACAGATTTGTAACAGGTAATTCACCAGAGGTAGGTCAGAGTTCCAATGCATGGCCACACATGCAGAAACTTGACCTGTGGTCGGGTGTCAATCAGGGGAAAGCTGGCTACCAAAAAATTACGGTGAAACCAGTCAGTGAAATGATATCCTTGTATCATACCATTTGCAAATACAAATTCCAGGTGGATTAAAGTCAGACAGAAAACAAAACTTTAGAAGAAAATTGAGGAAACCGTCTCTGTATTCTCATGGAGAGAACATGTCCATTAGACAACTCACAATCCGCTCAACCCCGGGGGGGGCAGTACTTATCAGACAAAGGGATTGTACTCTACAATTCTGACAAGAAAAAGATGCCAGAAATAAACTCGACGTTGAGCCACAGACTAGCAAAAGGTGTTTTCACTGAAACCACCATCGGACTGGTATCCAGAATATGTAAAGATCTCCTATAATTCAACAAGAAAAGGCACAGTGTCCAGTAGCAAAAACACAGAGACAGCACAGAGATGCTTTGTGGCAGATGAAAGTTCCATGGTCAATGAAATTACAAATGGAGTTCCACTTTTCCAAGTGACCAAGGAAATGGAAATGAAACCACAGTGAATAGCACTGTAAACACCCCCAGTCCACGCACATCAAGGATTGGTAAGGATGTGGAGATCAGTAGAACACACATGCAGCCAGCAGGAGATAAGCTGCCACATCTCTGCTAAAAACCTTGCCAACATCCTCAGAGGATGCTCTGCAGCTGAGATGCTCCATTCCCAGGCAGGCACCCTAGAGGAATGCCCTACTTGCCCCAGTGACATCACACAAACTTATCCACCAGAGCACTGCAAGCGTCGATCAACAAAGAAACAGGTAGATAACATTCTATGTAGTTATATGAAAAAATATGATGAAGTAGTAGCAATGAATTTTAGATCTCAAAAATACTAGTAAAAAAATTTAAAAGCCAAACAGATATAATGCTATATCTGTACATTTAAAAACTCAAATATGGGTGAAGGGGCAGAAGGCAGCAAAACACACTGCCACGTGTGTACCTATGCAACTATCTTGCATGTTCTGCACATGTACCCCAAAACCTAAAATGCAATAAAAATTAAAAAAAATAAAAAAATTTTTTAAATAAATAAATAAAAACTCAAAACAGGATTATGATTGCTAGATATATATATAATAAACATCGCAATTAACATTGTGTATTTTTATTTTGTGTGTGTGTGTGTGTAATATAACTTTAGAAGAAACTAGAGGAAACCATCTCTATATTCTCATGATGAGAACATACCCATTACTATTTACCTGTATGTTTACGTATATATATATATACATATATGTATATATATATGATTTTATTTGCCCTGTGCCCAATATCTGTGCTTATTGCAAAGCATGTATCTTCATTGGTGGGTTTTTAAACTAGTCAGCAAGCCCGGCGCCCTAAGGAAGCATGTATGTAACAAATATACATAATGTTGATTGCAAAAAAAAAGAAAAATCACACAAACGTCATGATAGTGACAGATTCTGGGGAGAGACAGAGGGTCAGCCACATGAGAAGCAGCCCTGGAGAGGTGTCCAGTTTTATCTGAAGCCCCGTATTTGTTTTATAAAAGAGAGATAACTGAAGAAAACTTCCAAAATGTTGATAGTTGCTCATGCTAGTGGGTAGATGCATGGGCCTCACTCATGCTATTTATTCTCTGTTCCTTCTGTATTTTGAAAAGAGAGAGAGGAAAGAGCTATAAGGCAATATGAACTAAAACAGTTCGATGCTAAGGCAAGACTATAATAAATAAGAAAGGCCACGGGCAGATACTTCACACGCGAGGATTCGGGACCTGGCACAGCAGCGTCTCCATTTAGAGAGGGCTGCAAAGGGCTGCAGAACCGTCCACCTCTGGGGCAGAGCTCCAGCTTGACTCCCACCTCAGCTCATTTGCCAGTTAAGGATGTAAGTGCTGTATGTGAGGAAGATGGAAACCACGGCAGGCCTGCAGGAAATGGAGATGAGTGTTTCTCTGACCTCAGGACAGGAGGCCATTCCCATGCATAACATCCAAGGAGAGCACACAAAGGGGGCAACAGATGGATTTTACTACTTACCACATAAAAATATTATTCTTGCAAAAACACTATAAACGACATGTAAATGCAAACGATGAATTTTACAAGAGGGAAAGAAAGAGCTGACCCGAGCCCAGGTGGATGGGCAGAGGGGCCTCTGGGCACAAAGGTGGGCCTCCTGGGGTGGAAGAGGGGCTCCTGGGGTCAGGTCTAGTCAGCCCTTGCCTGAGCCCAACGTAGTGCCCTCCTCCTCCCCTCCTACCCCAGCGGCCCGCTGCAGACCAGGAACTGCCCTTCCTCCGAACACTGGCTGATCAGAACACCCAGAAGATTCATGAGACACAGGAATGGTGAAATCTCAGAGCAAGTTCCTAGGTGTCACAGTTCCTAAGCTTTCTTTCCTTAAATGCCCTTTCTGCTGTGCTATGGCCTTTAACTTTAAACAGCCACAAAGTCTCTGCTAAAAACCTTGCCAATATCCTCAGAGGATTATCTGCAGGTGAGACGCTCCATTCCCAGGCAGGCACCCTAGAGGAATGCCCCATCTGCCCCGGTGACATCACACAAACGTCCACCACAGCACTGCAAGCGTCGATCAACAAGGAAATGGGTAGAGTACATTCTATGCAGTTGTATGAAAAAATACAACGAAGCAGTAGCAACGAATCTTAGATCTCAGAAGCAAGTCTAAACACCAAGATGTGTTTGTGAAAACTCTAAACTTCCCCTCCCTGGAGCAAGCGGGTGTGCAGGACAACAGCACTCCAGCAGCCATCCCTTCCTTCGGTTATCCACACAGTCACCTTGTCCTGCACAGGTCTGTGGCAGGCCATGAGACAGCTACCAGAGAGGCAGTCAGCACTCACGGCCCTGCCCACTCAGAGTTGACACTTGCCCAGAAGCCTTCAGAAGGGGGATAAGTGCAAGGCATCTATGTTGGGCTTCATCCCAGAAGCACTGGTGGAGGGAAGAGAAAGAAGCGCACACCACATGGTTCAGGAGAAGACTCCCATGAAGGACAAATGGGGCTCAACCCCATCCAGCAGATGACGCGGAGCAGGCCTCGGAGGTGTCCCCACTGGGGACACTGGCTCAGACCTAGCCTAGGGCATAGCCGGCCAGTGTTCCCAGCCTCCCTCTGGGCAGAGTCAGCCTGGGCCAAGCGGTCTAGGTAGGCAGCCCAGAAAGGGGACATAGGTGAGGTTGGGACAGCACCTGCTAGGGGAGGGGTAGACAGCAGGATCATGAAAACACACCCCAAGCACAGTGGCAGGGTGGGGACCGAGGGGTGACAGGCTGAGGATGGAGTCTCAGATGAGCCTTGGGGAACAGAAGTCTATGAGTGACAGGCAGGACTCTCAGGCGGGCTGGCAGGGATGAAGGGCTGAGAGAGGAGTAAAAGGCAACTGGGGCATGGGGAAGGCGGCACAGTGCCCGTCTGTGTGCAGTGGGTAGAATGGAGGATTGCTGGGGTTTGTGGATAGACACACTCCACCTCTCTCCTTTGTGCCCTTGGACTTGGCTGGTTGTTGTGGGTGTCCACCCTGCAGTGGTGTAGCCATTTCCCTGCTGAAGGGGACAGAGATTTTATCTTGTTCTTGGCTGTCTTGCTCTGAGTGTGGGGGGCTGCCTCCATAGCAGGTGGCAGACCTTCAATAGAGCAGCACTCACAGGATTGGGGGAATCCCGGGGGAACAGGCTGCCATGGTGACCCACATAAGACAGTGCATCGTGGAGGGGAAGACACACCCCTCAAGGGTGGGCTCAGCTGGCCCTGCCCAGCCCAGGCGTGACATCAACCAGACAGGCCCACGTGGAGCAGACAGCCTGGGCCAGAGGACAGAGCAGGTGGCTCCTGGAGCACTTAGGCGCCGCATGAGTATAAATTCTCTGCATTTCTTAATAACTGGAAGTAAAAGTTTGTGTAAACTCAATTGTCAGAGCACTAATAATCCAATTTCTCTCGGCAGGGTCAGTCCTCTGGGCTCCATCTATAAAACAAATGTTTGTCATCCTCGGGTAAGCGCTTCTTAGGGATAAATAAATAATCAGGGAGCTAATCGAGTGTGCACCTTGCCACACGTTTATGTATTCTTTTCTTTGCACATCAATAACCCCATTGGAATTGGACTTATAAATTCAAATTATCTTTCCAAATCTTTTTTTCCAATGCAAGGCCAGCACCACCGCAGGAGGAGACGCAGATCCTGCATTTTGCTACCGTCTGCGTCCTGGTGCACGCATCTCCTTGTCCAGAGAACGACTTCCATTGCATTTTTCCCACCTGGGCAGAAGCCCAGGAACTCAATTTGTAGTATGCCAAGGGCACCTGGTCTGTCGCTGATGGTAAGAAGGTTGATGCCCTAAGGGCAGCTTCAATCCCACCACTGGGAGACCTTCCCTGACCACCTGCCCAGAGCCTGCATCCTTCCCTGTACCCCGTCTGTGTGCAGCTGGAGTTGGTGGGGGTAAATGCCACCAGCACTCACCACTGGCGCTGGATGCCAGGACCACCACTATGGCTCCCAGGCATCAAATGGTCTTCCCCTGCCCTCTGCCTCCTCCCCTGCTGTGTGACACACTCCAGGCAGGCAGAGGCCACATTTGCCCTGCTCCTCACTGACCCCTGTGCCTGGTGGAGGGGGCGACCCAGCACAGCCCCCCCAAAACACTGCTGCCAAGCCAATAGCCACTGCCACCTCCCAGCCTCCCTCCTCCCCACATTCCTGCTCCCATCAGCAGAGGAACAATCTCCTCAAACTTTCTAAAATGCCAGTCTAACAAAGCCACTCACAGCCACCTCCCTGGGAGGAGACCGTGAGTCTAGGCTGGGCAACACTGGTGGCAGGGTGGGTCCCACTGCCCTGGCCTGGACTCACTGTCTCCTTCCAGGAAACATCAAGGGAGATCTGTTCAGTAAGGAAGGGATGGCAGTCTGTGTGTGTGTGTGGAAATCACACAGAGCTGGGGGCCCTGGGCTTGGCCCACAAACCATTTTTCCCTCCTAGGCCTCCAGGCCTGTGGAGGGAGGGGCTGCCATGAAGATCTCTGACATGCCCTGGAGACATTTTCCCCAGTGTCTTGGTAATCGATGTTCTGTACTTATGCAAATTTCTGCAGCAGACTTGAATTTCTCCCCAGAAAATGGGTTTTTCTTTCCCACGGCATCATCAGGCTGTGAGTTTTCCAAACTTTTATGGTCTGTTTCCTCTGGAATGCTTTGGTGCTTAGAAATTTCTTCCACCAGATACCCCAAATCATCTCTCTCAAGTTCAAAGTTCCACAGATCTCTGGGGCAGGGCCAAAAATGCTGCCAGTCTCTGCATAGCAAGAGTGACTTTCACTCCAGTTCCCAAAAAGTTCCTCATCTCCATCTAAAACCACCTCGGTCAGGACTTCATGTCTTTTGATCACAGCCACTCAACAAGGTTCTAGGAAGTGCAGACCTTTCCCACAGGTTCCTGTCTTCTTCTGAACCCTCCAAACTGTTCCAACTTCGGCCTGTTACCCAGTTCCAAAGTCACTTCCACATTTTCGGGTATCCTCATAGAAGCACCCCACTCTCTGTGGTACCAAGTTACTGTATCAGTCCATTCTTATGTTGCTATGAAAACATACCCGAGACTAGGTAATTTACAGAGTAAAGGGGTTTAATTGACTCACCGTTTTGCAGGGCTAGGAGGCCTCAGGAAACATAATCATGGTGGCTGGGGAAGCAAACGCCGCTTCCCTGCAGTGACAACCGAGCTTGTTACCTTCCACAGGAATTTCCACAGCCTCCTCTGGTTAACTACCTTCCACAGGACTTTCCACAGCCTCCTCTGTGGTTCACTGCCTCCCACAGGACTTTCCACAGCCTCCTCTGTGGTTCACTGCCTCCCACAGGACTTTCCACAGCCTCATCTGTGGTCCACTGCCTCCCACAGGACTTTCCACAGCCTCCTCTGTGGTCCACTGCCTCCCACAGGACTTTCCACAGCCTCCTCTGTGGTTCACTACCTTCCACAGGACTTTCCACAGCCTCCTCTGTGGTTCACCCTCACTTGGGAGGCTGGCAACAGCTGTAACCACTGTCTTGTTAAAGCAGAGGAGGGAGGCTCAGAAAGGGCAAAAAACAATCCCAAAGACCCCAGCTGGTACGAGGCAGAATCAGGCCCTAAAGACAGGTGTTCTGAGGCTGAGCTGAGCTCTTCTGATCACTCCAGGCCACGTGCATCTCAAGTAACCACCATTTCCGCAGCCACCCCCAGGCTGGCCCTGTCAGAGAAGCCCTGAGGGACTTCTGGACGCCTGCTGGGAAGACCCGTGGGACTGAGGCACAGACGGCCTGCAGTGTGGCCCTCACCCCTTCCCCTCCATGCTCATCACAGGTCCTCAGCATCCCAGTTCCATGAACCTCCCAGGCTGTCCATGCCCTTCAAGCCCCCTGCTGATTCCCCAGCATGGGAGGTGATGGGAGTGGCACCTCTCTCATGTGCTGCTCACTGTGTGGCATCTTTGCCCATGGCAGAGGAAGGCACTGGCAGGCCATGAATTTACCATTTCACTGCAAGGCCTCTTTTCCCAGCTAAGTAAATAAATAAATAAATGAAGGCTGCTGCTCCCCGCTGGCCTGCTCCTGCAGCTGAAATGGATGATTTTCCTTGCCCTGTGCCCAATATCTGTGCTTATTGCAAAGCATATATCTGCAGCAGTGGGTTTTTAAAGTAGTCAGCACGCCCGGTGCCCTCAGGAAGCATCTTTCTTCCCTTTGAATGGCCCGGCTCTCCTGGCAGGGGTCTGCTGGGCCTTTTTATAAGCTGCAGGGGCATTTTTCTTCCCCGAAATGAGGGCCTGGCCAGCATGTCTCTGGGAGCTGCCACGGCTGTTGGAAAGAGCACTTCTGGGCAGATCTGCCATCCTCAGACATGTCCTCCAGCTTGTAACTCTAGCCGAGGCTACACGGACTTGGGTGGGGTCCCCATACCTGGGCTGTTGCTTCCCCTGCTGGGGTCTGCGGCGGTGTGGGGGTCAGCTGCCTGTGGGAGACAGGAGGGTGAGAACACTTCGGTCCCTACACAGGGAGAGATGAGAGACACAGGGGCAGGTGGCCCCAACCCCTGCCATTGCCTGTAAAGCAGTGGGGGCATCTGGGGCTTCTGCCCATCTCAGATGCCAGCAGCCTTATCTCTGCAGCAGGCCCCATGAACTGTGGGTCCAGAGTTAAGGTCAAAGCAAGTTCCTGGTTCCTTAGGGAAGCAGAGCGCCCTTAGCCAATGAGGTACCACAGCACGTCTGACAAAGGCAGGTGATTCCGGGAGGTTCTTGATTCTGTTCACAGGAACCAGGGCTCCAGCGGCAGAGGCCTCCGAGGAGGTCCACGTTGTGCAAGACACAGACTCAGTCCTTTCCTCTCATCCGTCAGCAGCCCATAACAGAGTTGATTTTGCCCATTGCACGAATGTTGAAACCAAAATTCAGAGAAACTGAGTGCCCAGCTGGAAGGAGTCTGAGCTGGGTTTCATCGGTGTGTGTCTTGCCGAGAACACCAACCCACACCCTGATGGAGTCAAGTCCAAGCCTACTTGTTGGGTGTTTGCTCACTGCCCTCCCCCTCCCTGTGCACCCTTCCCCTCATGGACAGAAGCCAGAGTTCAGAGAGAATCCCCAGGTCCTCGGGGACACACAGCCGGGCAAGGAGGGAGCTCACCCCAGGGCCTCTCCTCCCCAGCCCCACAGCCCACCTCATTCAGACAGGACTGGGGTGAGGAAGTAAACACGATTGGCATTTATTACGGCTTCATTTCATAGACACAGGACAATGAACAGAGCCATGAACAGGGAGAACAACTATGGAATCAGGAAAATAGGCACGTTTCAGAATCGTTTACAAGTCGGACAAAAAGAAAAGTCTGGCCTTCCACTGTGGGGTCTCTGGACTGTAGCTCATGACTGAATGCCTCCGCATGCAAAGTGTACAGGATGGCCACAATTAGGAACACTTGATCCAGTATTTTTGTCAAACCTCAGGGTAAGAATATAAACTGGGCATAATGGAAAAATGCCAGATCTGAGGTGACCTGAGCCAGGATCATCATCACAAGAGTACAGGAACCACTGCAGTGGAGGTGATGCACGCAGCGTGGAGGGCACACGCACAGCTGTCAGCGGAGGTGACACAGGCAGCGTGGAGGGCACACACACGGTCATAACAGCGGAGGTGGCGCACGCAGCGTGGAGGGCACACGCACAGCCGTCACAGCGGAGGTGGCACACGCAGCGTGGAGGGCACACGCACAGCTGTCAGAGGAGGTGGCGCACGCAGCGTGGAGGGCACACGCACAGCCGTCAGCGGAGGTGGCGCATGCAGCGTGGAGGGCACACGCACAGCCGTCAGCGGAGGTGGCGCACGCAGCGTGGAGGGCGCACGCACAGCTGTCAGCGGAGGTGACGCATGCAGCGTGGAGGGCACACGCACAGCCGTCAGCGGAGGTGGCACACGCAGCGTGGAGGGCACACGCACAGCCGTCAGCGGAGGTGACGCACGCAGCGTTGAGGGCACGCGCACAGCTGTCAGCGGAGGTGACGCACACAGTGTGGAGGGCACACAGTCATCACATCGTAGGTGACACTACGCACGCAGCGTGGAGTGGCGGCACACGCACAGCTGTCACAGTGGAGGTGACACACTATGCACACAGCGTGGAGTGACGGCACATGTACAACTGTCACAGCAGAGGTGACATACACAGCGTGGAGTGAGGGCACACGCACAGCTGTCACAGCGGAGGTGCCACACTCACCATGGAGTGACAGCACACGCACAGCCGTCACAGCGGAGGCAACGCACGCAGCCTGGGTGAGATGGCACACCTTGCAACACTGGAAATGACAATACCCACAGCAAGGTCATACACAGTGGCAGTGACAGGGGCATACACTGAACAGCCCCTCCCCTCCACACGGGCCGTGACGGGCACGTGGTCACTGTGAATGCAGTCCACTCATTAGCGGACCTCCAAGTGCTGGTCGCTGGGCCCACGGCTGATGATCTAATGAAGAGCAAAGCAGACACGTCACCGCCCAGTTGTTCTGCCACCTAGAGAGAGGAGACACTAACAACAAAATGCCGACTCTAACACGCCTGTGATTCAAAGACGCCGGAGTCAGGCTGCACCACGAGCAGTGTCCGGTGTGGCTGCTCTGGGGGTGGGCACCAGGTGTCTGCTCCGGTGTGGCTGCTCTAGGGCCGGGCACCAGGTGTCTGCCTCCAGAGCTAGTGCCAGCTGTCTGAGTTCTGTGGAGGAGCAGATTCAAACCCACCAAACAACGTGGTGCCTAGAAACAGACGGGTGTTTTCAGCTGAGAGGCATCTGGCCTGGAGCTCCCCAGACACCTAACTGCCCAATCTCTGGGAAGTCACATCAGGGGCTCAGAACTCACTGCGGGGCCTGCCTTTCACAGGATGACAAGGCCGCCTCCCACCCACTCAGCCACTCTTCCCCACAGGGCCAGCGCAGAGCAAGATGACCAGCATGGGCGGGGGTGTGGCTGCAGGGGGCAAGCTTCTTAGGACACTGAGAGCCGAGAACAGGACTTGCTGGTGCCTGAAGGTAGTCAGGAAAGAGTTTCTCTGGAGTCGGGGAGGAACATCGGAAGCAGCTGTGGCAGGTGCCTCCCAGTCATCACCGATAGCCCTGGTGTAGCTGCCCCCACCACGGACGATTTCCAGCTACAAATGTCTCAGCAACTGTTGGAGGATTCCAGGCTATTTAACAACAGGCTCTGCGGAGCGGGGCTGCCAGCCCAGCACTGTGCACTCCCAGGACTCCGGCTTCTGGGGAAGCCTTGTCCACGGAAGTCTACAGCTGTAATGTAAACTCCAAAGTGGGTCCCTCCGCGGCATAGGGGTCTGGTGACTGCAGTCTGGTGCTACAGGCCTGGAGTTCTGAGCCCCAGTGTATTCACTCCACTGGTAGGAATCAAGCCTTCCTCCAAACACTTGGTTTGTCAAATTGCATATGGAGCACTGGAAATGTTCAAGATCTGTGCTCGAGCAGAAAGCTACACACTCAGGCTGAACTCATGAGCTCCCAGGAGCCCCCAGAGGCCAGGACCCGCCCTCCCCACGGTCAGGGAAACAGGAGAAAGCGCATGCATGCAGGAACATCAAGCACTACATGGTACAGGGAGGGGACAAGGGGAGCAGGGGATGTGGGGCTTGGCCCCGGCCCAGATCATAGACAATGGGCAGGCACCCGGCAGGCAGGACAAAGCAGAAAGGGCATTTCTAGGTGGATGAGGAGCTGAGCAGGCAAAGATGTGATGGGTGGTCCCAGCAAAGGGGAATGGAACTAAATTAGCCTCCAGAGTGTAGAGTCCCAAACGGGCGTGTAGGCACACGAATGGCCTCGCACACTGGAGACCCCACCTGCTCAAGGGAGAAGGACCAATCCCTGGAAATGACAGCAGAGACTATTTCGGTGGAGATGGAGTCGCAAAGCAAGCAGGTGTCTTTCCACAACAGAACGTGAGGCCGGTGGGTGCTGGGTGCCAGAAGAGGTAACTACCATTGACAGGTCCCTACCACGTGCCAGGCCTCAGGGTTACACACACCCACACACCCTCATGGTTTACTAAGACATGCTTCCGGTGTCCCCAGAGAAGGCCCAGGAGGCCAGGAGGTGGGGCTCTCAGTGACAGAGCCAGCGTTCCTGGGCCTGTGGAGCATGTGGGAAGCCCTGAGGAGGACATGGGGGCTGTGCGTGGAAAGCATTCTGTAGGAGCACAAGTCCTTGCTGGGTTCAGTGGAGCCAGGCCATGAATGTCACCTGTGGGTGTGTGTGTACCCCGACACAGCCAGCCACTCTCACAGCTGTTGCCATGACCTTAAGTCCCCCTGGTTACCTGCCTGCTGCCAGGCTGAGCCTCAAGGACTCTTATGGGACCTGGCGTCACAGGGCAGAAGGGACATAACATCAACCTCTGGACACATCATTGATGCCAAACACACGTCGATTGATTGAGCAAATAACTGCCATGGCTGCAAAGTACCCGAGGAGGATGGGAATGTGCCCAGATTTTCTGAAACAGACCTAAATTTCTCCCGGTGCCTAAGGCAGGCAGCCGTGGGGCTGTGGCAGGAAAGGCCATCCTCGCCTCCCAAGATGCGTCGGCCTCACGTTCTGTTGTGGAAAGACACCTGCTTGCTTTGCGACTCCACCTCCACCGAAACAGTCTGTGCCGTCATTTCCAGGGACCGGCCCTCTTCCCTTGAGATGACTTTATTCCTCATCCCAGAACCACAAGGCCCAGCCGCAGGTGATCCTGCCGTTTGCCTCACGCCATGTGTCTTCACTTTTCAGTCTCTTTAACATACATCCAGGAAGAAGAGAGTCAGGATGGAAAACAGCTCAGCAGGGCCAAGGAGGGGCAGTGGCCTCATCCCAGGATGGGCTGCGCAGGCGCCACAGCGCCATCGTCCCCACGTCCAGGACAAGGTTGAGTACAAGTGTCACCTTGAGGTGACCTGTGTGAGCTGGGCCCACCGGCAAGCTCAGATGAGAGCAGGAGACACCTCTCAGCCAGGACTCAGACTGCCAGCACCCAGCATGCAGTACCCACAGCTGAGCATGTGTGCCCGAGTAGAGAAGAGACCTGGGTGTGGAGGGGACGGTGAGGTGACAGCCACCAAGTCCATGCCCTGACCCCCTGGCAGCAGGGGTGCCAGCCTCATTGTGGAGTCTCAGTGCATTGCAGCATGTGGGGAAATGATTTTATTCTCCTAATCACTGCTACCAGCTGGGCACTAATGAACCTCCAGTTCTGGTTCCATTGGTGACATTTCAGTTCACACATCACTGTCATCTGGGGTGAGTAAGTCCTAGCCACTGAAACGTCAGACTCACATGGATTAGAAACCTCCCCCTACCCCTAGTTTCAGGCTTCCGCACCACGAGGAACGGCAGTGGGAGAAAGCAGAGAAGGTGCGAAGCCAGGAGAAGGGAGACCATGCACACCAGGGAGGTCGGAGCTTCCTGGAGGAGGGTCCGCTCCCCCTTTTTCTTTGCTCTGACCTTTTGGTGGTCTGTCACCCGCCATGAGGGGAGGGGTGGCCCAGGGGGTCTCAACAATGAATGGGGGGGCCCTGGACCCCCCAGTCCTGCCCTGGGCCACAGCACCCATGGCCCTTCCTCTGCCCTCAGGACCCCCGCACGTGCCCTTCACAAATGCAGTGCATGCCCATTCCTGTCTGGATACTGCCCCAGCCCCCACGGTCCAGACCACTCAAATGTCTGTTGCCATGAGCCTTCTGGAAAACTCTTCATTCTTCTCCCACTGCTTTGGATAAATGGCCAGTGCCTCAATGGAGACAGACTCAGGGTTCCTGGTGGTCAAAGCACTATGCCCCTCACACCCCGCCTGTCCTCTGCCTGCACCCTCCACCGTCTCGCCCCATGCAGCCGTTCCTGGCAACACCCACCTCCTGGGTCTTCATCCGTCCACACGTGTCTGCCCTCCGAGATGCCCTCCGAGATGCCCTCCAACCTTTCACCAAGACCCTGCTCCAGCTAAGAGCTGCTGCTCACCATCCCTCTGGGTTAGAGACCCTGACCCCCCCACCACACGCACACACAAAGCCCTGTGCCTTGCACCGTCTCCTGCCTAGAGGGTGGGCGCAGAGCTCCAGGCTTTCTGCTGGGTGTTCTGAGGCCCGAGGGAGTTTGGGACATGTGAAAGACACTCATTCCATGTTAAGGAAATGAACGAATCAGTGAACAGAAAGCTGGGCAGCAGGGGCTGCATCTTCTCCTTGTCATGATGCCTTCCCTCGATCCCTGGCCTCCTCGGAGATCTAGCCCATGGCATCTGCAGCACTGGCTGGGACCTCCTCAATATCTCCTTGCTCACTCTTGGTTTTCTTCACACACATACCGCTCCTCCAGCGCGTTCATGTCCATCCTGTGCCTCCCCACAGATGGAGGCTTTCCTGCCTCCCAGACTCATGAGCCCCAAGTGAGCCTAGAGCAGGTGCTCAGTGGGTATCTGCTGCATGAATGCAATAGGAAGTCCTGTCCTCAAGCCTGCATGGAATGTGATGCAGGCCTGGCTCCCCGACCCTCTGCAGGAGCAGGGTGTGCAATAGTGGAACCAGGGCAACCGGAGCAATCTGACATGGGATGCAGAGACACCAAGTATGTGTCTAGCCTCCTGGGGCTGGGGGGGAATGGGGGATGACTGGGGAAACTGAGGCCCACCGCAGGCTCCCCTCACCCCCTGCTTATGGAGGAGCAAAGCTGGCTTGAGATGCTGTCCTCTGACACCCAGCCCAGCCCTCTGTCTTGCTTCTAAAGCAAGTGAACGACCTTCAGGCTGCAGACCCCATTGCACCAACCCCAGCCCCAACCACAACGATGGATATGTGAAATCCCCCTGCAGGCATCTGGGCTCTGACCCACCCAGAGCCCAGGCCATGGCAGTCAAGGGTAAAGGCCCCACAGAGGCCCCCAAGCAGTGTGGACCAGGCTCGTCATCTCCTTTCTTGTTCTTTGCCCTGGGGCCAGAGTGACCGGCATTGTTTGGTGTGATTTAACTTTATCAGGGTACCTGACAGGGAACCCCTGGGCCAGTGATAAAGATGCAGTTTCCACCTGCCCTCAAAGAGCTTGACCGCTAATAGAGACCCAGCAGCCAGGCCACCAGCAGCCCAGTCCTCTGTGGGACTCCAGACTTTTGTCACCCTGGGCTCTGTGCCCCAAACACACCTGGACAAAGCCCACCACTGTCTGGGCCATGACCACCTAGTAGCAAGGTGGCACATGTCCCAGACACCAGCAGAGCCACAATGCCCGTCCCCTGAATGGGCTTTGCTCAGCACTTCCACCACACTGGAACCCTTTAGAGAAAGAGCAGAGGGTGCTCCCTGGAGGTTGTGGTTCTCTGGGCCACTGTGATCCTAATCAATGTGACCAGTCCTATGGGGAAGTTCTGCTTAAAATCTTGGTGCCTATTTTGGAGGAATGGCAGACAGTGACCCAGGAGGATCACATCCTGTTACAGACAGAATGCTTTGTCCCAGGTACTGCAAGGAAAAATTAGCATTCAGACAAAAAGCTTTCTCAGCAAAGCAATTTTACTTTCTGCAGAAAGGGTGCTCCCATTAGCCTTCTTGCCAGGAGAGTGCAATGAACAGAGGAAAGGCAGGAATATTTAGTACTTACCTATTGGGCCCTTACTGCTGTGTCCAATCTCCATTGGAGCCAGACCTCACAATTTAAACTGAACCCAATTGGCTAACAACCTGAAACTTTCCTAAACAGGTAAAGGCAATGGAGAACAAAGGACAAGAGGAAGTCCAAATAAGGAAGGGACACAGGCTGTGAGCTGGGACACGCCTCTGAGCACATCCAGCGCAGGGATCTTGGTTAAAGTACAAGGACATAGAATGTACTATGTGTCTGTGAGCATGTCTAACAGCTACACAGGATAGGGCTTAACAAAGAGCTACTAGCGTAAAGCAAGACGGCTTTGAAGAAAGTTAGCATTTAAAACAAACTATTTTTTCTAACATTTATTATTATTATTACTCTTTAACAAGAAGGGAAACTTTGAAGAGGAACTTTTTACTCTCTACACATCCTATCTGAATCCTAAGACACCCACAGATGGGGAGGCCTGGAGTACCCAAGGGACCAGGGGGCCCTGCTTACAGAGGGGTCTCAGATTCATCCTAACCCATCCTTCACAGCATGGGGGGGCGGTGGAGGAAGAAGCCCTGAAATCACAGTAAATGAAGTTAGCCACCTGTAAAAGGGACTTCCCAAACACACACGTGCACACACACAACATGGAACACTTCGAAATGGGATGGAGATGGGAGAGACCTCAGAGACCGCAGGTCAACCCCAGAACCTTCTCGGCACCTGCCGTCTGGCCTCAGCATGCCCACCTGAGGGTGGGCTCCCAGCCCGGGCAGCCTGGCCTTGCGGCCACACCACTTGGCCACTCTGGGTTGCTGGTGACTGTCAGCCCCCGCATGCAGCCCTGTCTGTGAGTGTTTGGGGAGCCCAGCTCTGGAGCATGGCCATGGCTCATCCCAGGTGCTGAGCTCTGAGTTGCAAACCATGGAACATGCAGTCAGGTCCAAGAGGGCAAAGGTCTCCCTGACCAGCCCCTGCCCTGAAGCCCTGGGACTGCCATCTCAGCAGAGCAAGGTGTTCAAAGCCCCTGAGCTCAAGGAAAGTCGTTTCTTCCAGAATCTTTGCCTTTTTTCCCTTTGGGGCACCCAGCCGCCGGCAAGGGCCATCCGCAGGGAAGCAGCTGAGGCTCCTCATGACGGATGTGGAACCAAGACGACAGAAAGGCCAGACACCAACAACTCATCTGCACAGTAATTGAAATATTTTTCCTTTTTTTTTTTTTGAGTTGCCATTCTGATTCCAGGCTGCAGAAAGGAAAGGCAAATTCTCATTTTCACTTGGCTTATCCCTGATTTGTACCACGGGGGTTTTAATTTACAAGTCAAAGTTGATAAATTGAGTATGCACTCTATGGTTTCAAACTCCTCCCGAGTTCCTTCCCTGCCTGTGGGACCCCGTGGCTCAGCTCTGGGGTTCAGGGTGGGGAATCCCGGTGGACTTTGAAGCTTAGTCTGCAAGGACATCTCCCCCAAACCCAAGGGGCATCAGCCCTGCCTCAGAGAGTCCCTGCAGGGAGCCCGTGGCCTCTGCCTGTCTCCTCACAGAGGAGTTTGGTGAAACAAATAAAACACGGATGAATTAGTAAAAAATAAAAAAGAGGAACCTGGCTCAAGATGTTATCAACAGTGACAGCCACCGGGGCTCTGGGTGCAGTTCCTCACTAAGCACCTCCAGTGCCTCCCCTGGAAGGGAAGGCACCTTGGTTCCAGCCTAGCGAGGGCACCGTGGCCACAGAGCTCCACGTGGCTGAGTGGGGCTGGAGCCCGTGTCTGCCCAGAGCCAGCCTCTGTTTCCCAGACCCTGAGGACCACTTTCCCGAAAGGCCCCACTGCTGGTGTGCGTGGGGGCAGCCTGAGTCAGTCAGCCTGGAAAGTTCTATGGACATCTGGAGCCCAGCTGTCTCCTGGGAGATGAGTCCCTCAGCCCTCTCCAGCAGCCACTCCCTCTTCCTACGCGCTGGGTGATTTGCTGCTTCTGAAAAGAGAGTCTTTTCTTTATTTATTTTTTGAGACAGGGTCTCATGCTGTCACCCAGGCTGGAGTGGAGTGGTGCAATTATGGCTGACCACAGCCCCAACTTCCCAGGCTCAAGCGCTTCCCCTCCTCAGCTTTCCTGGTAGCTGGGGCTACTGGCATGCACCACCATGCCTGGCTAATGTTTTTTATTATTTGTAGAGAGAGAGCGGGTCTCACCATGTTGCCCAAGCCAGTCTTGAACTCCTGGGCTCAAGCAATTATCCCAAAGTGCTGGGATTACAGGCATGAGCCAACTCATCCAGCCAGAATCTACATTTTTAAGGAGGTTGGTGAGAGGAATCTGAGAAAACAAGCATCTGCAGACGGAACGAGAGGCCGTATGGACATATGAAGACTCTGAGATGATGCCCCCAGGCCCCCAGTAGCCTGCAGCTCCTGCCCCAAGCCTTGCACATGTCAGTACCCATCAGGGATGCTCTTCCACACCATCCCCCTGCCTGGGTCCACCTGATAAACTCTCAGAATCTCTGACTCTGGTCTCCACTCAGGTCAAAGTGCCACCTCCTCCAGGAAGCCTTCCTCGGCCCACCCTCCCTCACACCCTCTAACTTTCCTGCCCTGCCCATCACAGAGTGGGAAGGCTGTGACTGCCTGTCATGTATCCCTCATCCACAGCACCATGAGCTCCCACAGGCAGGGCCACACCTTGCTCCGGCTGCCACAGAAATAAGGGAAAGGAAAGCCCCAGGCCAGCTCCTCAAATGTGCACCCAAACAGGGCCTTACAGCAAAAAGCAGCCCTACTCCCCTCGAGGCACGTCCCAATCCTCTCTCATTCCCTGCTGTGAACCCCAAATATTTGAGACGGGTCTCAGTCAATTTAGAAAGTGTATTTTGCCAAAGATAAGGACACTTGCCCCTGACACAGCTTCAGGAGGTCCTGACAACTTGTGCCTAAGGTGGTCGGGGCACCTCTTGGTTTTATAAACTTTAGGGAGACCTGAGACATCAATCAATACATGTAAGATGTACATTGGTTCCATCCCGAAAGGCGGGACAGCTGGAAGTGGGGGGGCTTCCAGGCCACAGGTGGAGAGACAAACAGTTGCATTCTTTTCTTTTTCTTCTTAGCCTTTCCCGAGGAGACAATCAGATAGGCATTTATCTCTGAGCAGAGGGATGACTGAGTTCTGTCTGTCCTTTGTCCACGAGGAAATTTCCTGTGAGGGAGGTACGTAGCTTTTGTATCTTAGTAACTATCTTTTTTAGGAAGACAGTGGGAGGCAGGTTTGCCTTAAGCAGGCCCCAGCTTGAGTTTTCCCTTTGGCTTAGTGATTTTTAGACTTATTTTCCTTTCACACTGAACAACCCAATTCTGTAAGAGCCCAGGTGTCCAGGAGGGGACGAAGAAACAGAATCATGAAGGACAGAAGTCGCCAGCCCCTTCCATGGATCCCCTCCTGCCTTCTCCTTTAGCTTTTCATTCATTCAATCCATTCCTCCATATCTGCAAAGCACCTCTGTGTTCCAGGCCCTTCCAGGCACTGAGGAATGGTGGCACATAGGCGGGCAGGGGCCCTGCCCTCATGGAGATGAAGCCTCAGGGAGAAGATACACAAGGTGACACACACAGGTGTGTGGCAGCTGTTAGGACAAGCTGGCCTGGGCAGCTCCCACCCCCGCCATCCCCACTGCAAATGCAAAGAAAAACTGAGTAAGGTATATATATATGTATATATTTTGAGAAGGAGTTTCACTTTTGTCACCCAGGCTGGAGTATGGTGGCTCAAGAGTTTCACTTTTGTCACCCAGGCTGGAGTATGGTGGCTCAACCTTGACTCACTGCAACCTCCACCTCCCAGGTTCAAGAGATTCTCCTGCCTCAGCCTCCCGGATAGCTGGGATTATAGGCACCTGCCACCATTCCTGGCTAATTTTGTATTTTTAGTAGAGACAGAGTTTTACCATTTCAGCCAGGCTGATCTCGAACTCTGGACCTCAGGTGATCCACCCGCCTCAGTCTCCCAAAGTGCTGGGGTTATAGGTGTGAGCCACCTTGCCCGGCCAAAGTATGCTTTTTTAAAGTTATAGACACAAGATCAAAAGAAAGAAAAGGAGCCACATGCCTAAGATAGAGTGGAAACTCAGGGTCAGAGCAGCTGGGGGCATCTGACCTGATGTTGGCCCTAATAACAAGGACCCGGGGCTTCTGCGCCCATTCTGAGCAAAAGGCATGGCCCTGAGGCAGGGTGGGACACTGAGACTAAGACCCCTCCATAAACCAGGATCTAAGATGGGCCACCCCACCCTGGAATGGGGACAAGAAACTGCTCATCAAATAGGAACTGACAAGGAAGGCTGTGTCTGCCCCTCGCTATGGATGAAAAAAAAGTATCTTAGGAAAATTAACCTTGGCCATATATAGTTATGAGGTCTGACCTTACAAGATCAACAGGGAATAAAAGTTCTCCGATGAGCAAAGGACCCAGATGTGTGAAAATCACAGATCCCTTGACAGAAGCAAGGAGAAAGCAAATATACACATTAGCAGAGGGCTACCCACCCCCAGAGTCCATGAGACTGCCCGTTAAAAACTGAAACAACTCACGGGGAACAGCAACTTGCAATTAAAAGCTTTAAACTGCATAAGGAAAGAGCCCACCATGAGCGAGGGCCAGAGGACCCCACAAAAATACAAGTTTGTGCTTATTTCAGGCAGCTTTCACTAGGACACTGTAATAGTCCATTCTAATGCTGCTAAGAAAGACATATCAGAGACTGGGTCATTTACCAAGGAAAGAGGTTTAGTTGACTCACAGTTCAGCATGGCTGGGAGGCCTCAGGAAACTTGCAATCGTGGCAGAAGGGGAAGCAAATGCATCCTTCTTAGCATGGCGGCAAGAAGGAGACGTGCAGAGTGATGTGGGGAAAAGTCCTACAAAGCCATCAGGTCTTGTGAGAACTCACTCACTATCACAAGAACAGCACAGGGGGAACCGCCCCCATGATTCAATCACCTCCCACCAGGCCCCTCCCGTGACACATGGGGATTAGGGGAACTACGATTCAAGATGAGATTTGGGTAGGGACACAGCCAAGCCATATCAGACAGGCTGTGTCACACACAACCTCAGAATCCCAGTGGCTTATCAAAACAAAGGCTTTTGCCCCAGCAACATTATATAGTAGGGGTGGCAGGTGTGGACTGGCTTTGGTTCCCTCCATCTTCCGCATCCCAAAATCTGTTCTGAATGAACAGCCTCTATCTGGAACGTATTCTCATGGAAATGGAGAGCCATCCCATAACCCACCTTGCAATGCCTCTTAAGCTACTGCTCCAATGTGGCACTGCTGCTTATGTCCCACTGGCAAGATTTCCTCCAAAGCTGATGTCAGTGGGGAAGAAAGTCTATCCTATCGTCTCACAGGAAACACTGCACGTCCCGTTGCCACAGCAAGGCTCTATACCTCCCTTGTGGAAAAGGTAGTGAGTCATTGGGTACTCATCACAGCACCCTGGGGACCTGAGATACGAGAATACTGTAAAACTATCACATTATTATATTTAAAATAGAGGGATAAAGATTAGAAACTATTAGGAAAGAACAAGATCCTAAAAAGAACACACAGGTTTGAAAAACAGCCAAAAAGAATTTCTTTTTTTTTTTTTTGAGATTCAGTCTCGCTCTGTCCTCCAGGCTGAAGTGTAGGGATGTGATCTCAGCTCACTGAAGCCTGGACTTTCTGAGTGTGGGGGTCAGGTCCCACGTCTGCCCTCTTAGTAGCTGGGACTACAGGTGCATGCCACCACACCTGGCTAATTGTATTTTTTAGTGATGGGATTTTATCTTGTTGCCCAGGCGGGTCTCAATCTCCTGGGCTCTGGCCATCCACCTGCCCCAGCCTTCCAAAGTGCTGAGATTATAGGTGTGAGTCCCTGTGCCCAGCCAGAATTCCTCAGAAGAAAAAATATAATGACTGAAATTAAAAAGCCAGCTAATCATTTAAATGCACACTGAAGCAGCTGAAGAGATCGTGGATGAACTGGAGATAGGATGGAGGAGATCGCCTGAAATGCAGCACAGAGAGGCAGGGATTTACAAATATAATCGAGAGTTCAAGGAAGCTGAGAATAGACTAACACAATCCTGAACATCGGTCAATTGTGAATTCCAGGTGGCAAGAATGAACAGAATGAGACAGAGAGTAAATGGCTGAGCGATTTCCAGAAATGAAGAAAGCCCTGAGTTCTCAAGCTGAAGCTGTGCACTGAGTCCTAAATAGGATCATTAAATACAAATGCACACCTGGGCCCAACGCTGGGAACTAAAAGGCAAACAGCATTTTTAAGGCAAACACAGGGGAAATACAAATTGCCTACAATAAAGAGGGAGGAGAGGAAGGAAGAAGAGGAAGAGGAGGAGGAAGAAATGGAAGAGGAGGAGGAGGAAGAGGAAGAAAAGAAAGAGGAGGAAGAGGAGGAGGAGGAAGAAAAGGAAGAGGAGGAGGAGGAAGAAAAGGAAGAGGAGGAAGAGGAGGAGGCAGGAAGAGGAGGAGCAGGAGGAGGCAGAGGAGGAGGAGGCAGAGGAGGAGAAGGAAGAGGAGGAGCAGGAGGAGGCAGAGGAGGAGGAGGAAGGAAGAGGAGGAGCAGGAGGAGGCAGAGGAGGAGGAGGAAGAGGAGGAGGAGGAAGGAAGAGGAGGAGCAGGAGGAGGCAGAAGAGGAGGAGGCAGAGGAGGAGGAGGACTGACAACAGCCACAATAGCTGGCTGAAAGACAGCTGTGTGATATCCTCAAACTGCTCAGGGAAAATAATGAAGGCTAGAACCCTCTACCAAACTAAAACCAGTGAACACCCTTTAAGTCTAATCCAAGAAATTCAAAGACAAAGGGAGCACAAGTTATGACAGGATGGTTCTGTGGAATGGATAAAAATTGGGCAGTCGGCCGGGCAGAGTGGCTCACGCCTGTCATCCCAGCATTTTGGGAGGCCGAGGCAGATGGATCATCAGAGGTCAGGAGTTCAAGACCGGGCTGACCAACATGGTGAAACCCCATCTCTACTAAAAATACAAAAATTAACCAGGAGGGGTGGTGTGCGCCTGTAGTCCCAGCTACTCAGCAGGCTGAGGCAGGAGAATTGCTTGAACCTGGGAGGCGAAGGCTGCAGTGAGCCAAGACTGCACCACTGCATTCCAGCCTGGGCAACAGAAAATAAATAAACAAAAATGTGGGCAGGCTAATACATCTGTGAGTCGAGGCGCAGCTTTTCTCCTACCACTGGAACCATGAGAGCAAGATCCATTTTAATGGCTTCCGGTACTAATAACAACGTGCTGAATATAAGTCTGTGCATAAAAGAAAGTTTATAGCACATGTCCTCAAACATGTACAAGGAAATATTCATTTATAACAAAAATTGAATAAGGGTACTATGTTGAAATTTATTATGTAACCGCTGAGCAGCACACGGCCTTCTGCAAGTTAGATTTTGGAGGCGGGGCACTGTGGTTCATACCTGTAACTCCAGCACACTGCATTGCCTTTGGAGCTAACACCCCAGTTCCTAAGAACTCGGAGACCTTTCCCTCCTGCAGTTCCCTGGGCCAAGGTCATTTTCCTCAGGGCTTTAGGACCATTTTCTAAGAAGCACAAGAGATTGCATTGAAATATATATAAAAAGAATATTTACGGGACATGTCCTCAAACATGTATTAGGAAATATTAATTTATAACAAAATTAAATAAGTTACTAAGACGAAATTTACCGTTTGACCCCTGAGCAGCACACAGTCTTCTACACGTTAGACGTTGGAAGGAGGGCATGGTATCCCATACCGGTCATTCCAGCACTTTGGGAGGCTGAGGCAGGCAGATCGCTTGAGGGTAGGAGTTTGGGACCAGGCTGGGCAACATGGAAAAATCCCTTCTTTACATAAAAAATTTCAAAAACAGCTGGATGTGGTGATGTGTACCTATTGTCCCAGCTACTCCAGAGGCTTAAGTGGGAAGATCAGTTGAGCCTGGGAGGCGGAGGCTGCAGTGAGCTGAGATCCCACCACTGCACTCCAGCCTGGGAGGCAGAGCCAGACCCTGTCTCAAAACAAAAACAAAAAAAGTTACAGTTTGGGGTAATAAAGACAGTGGATGCCAGTAATAACTGCATAGAGGAATCGAACACTACTGTCACAAGTGGACAGAAAGGGAGAGAAGCCCTGTGCTGTTCCAGGTCAGCGTTCCTGCCATTTCCGCAGCAGCTCTGCAGACAGGAGATGCAGCAGTCACTCGCTGGGGCCTCCATGTGCTGCTGTCCAGCAGAAGACAAGCCTGGGCTTCAGAAATGGTTTTCCCAACCCCAAAGAAACTGGAAATGAGTGGTGCATTATCTCTGCTCTGTGAAACATACACTCTAATGGGAAAGTGAAGCACACAGAGATGCTCATGTAACATACATGAATTCAATTCTGTTTGCTGCAGAAAGGGAGCCAGGGAGAAAGGGGGAGCCAGGGAGACAGAAGCCCCATCTGCCATGCATGTGAGGAATGCATGCCACGGAACGTGGCACAGGCGAGGATGACATGGCCAAGGCCACCAGCAAGACCCCTGGGCTCTCCAGTGCCCCCTGAGCTCTCCAGTGCCCCTGACCAGTGACCCAGCAGGTAGACAAATGCCTCCGTGGATGAGGCACACCGTAGTTTCCTCAATATCCACGAGGAGACAGAAATATTCTCCTTTCTGTCTTAGGGTCTGTTCGAGGGTCTTAGCAAACCACTCACCAACCCAGGCCAGAGCGACTGTTGAACCACCATGGAGGTATTGACATAAAGCCTCATGTACTGCTCTTCATGGGCAATTTAAGGGAATTTCAGGGGTAATTTTGATTACGAGCAGTTTTTACCTGCTAGGTGACTTGAGAACCAAACTCCATACAAGTCATTACCAACCAGGATAACACATCTGGTGACAACGGGATGCTGGAGGCAGAGAAGAAATATAAAGAGGGGTGATTATCTCTGTTTGGGGCTTTCAAGGGAGACTTGAGACAGAAGATGAGGCTTGAATAGTTTGGAAACGGAAAGGAAGCTTTTTAGTTAATGAAATGGAGGAGAACTCATTGCAGGCCAAGGACAGAGTTTTGAAACAGCAAAACAAGAAGCTGTGAGGGGCGGCCAAGACCAGAAGGGGCTCAGTATTTATGGAACATTAAGTGTGCACAGAGCCACGGGAGAGGAGGACAAGCAGGCAGAGCCCCGAGCACCAAGGGGCTCAGACAGCCCCCCAGAGGCACGCAGGGAAACAGAAGGCTCTAATGGAGCAAGGGTGACCAGATTTGCATTTCTTAAACATATTCATGGCCTCCTGGTAAAGAAAATTATTGAAAGGGGAAGACTGGAAGCAAAGAAATGCATTAGCAGCTTTGATGGTCCAGGGAGACACGCTGGGCTCCACAGCGTGGCCACGGCAGTAGGGATGGTCACAGAGAAGCACAGCACATGCACCAGCGACTTTGGGGAGTAGCCAGACTCCCGTGCCCAGGAAGGAGGACCTGGGGCCCAGGCTATACGTCCCAGGGCAGAGGGGGCCACTCACCAGCTCAGGCAGCCTGCACTCTCCACTTCATTAGCTATCACAAAAACAAAGCTGTGCTTTTTATAAAAAAAAAAATTGCCTTTTTTTCTAGCTCCTCTAGGGCTGGGAACACACCTATGACATGCCCTCTCTATGCTGAGAACAAGAAGACAAGCTCATGATCCTGGCAGTGGCCAACAGGCCCCTGCTGAATGAGTGCAGGAGAAGCAGACATGCAAGGAAGGGCACCGAGGGGTGCTCTGGATTCCTTGAGTGGGAAGTGCGTCCTCACCAGGTGCCCTTGGCAGCAGGCCAGGGGACAGTGCCAGTCCAGCCCATAGTGGCTCTGAGCCTGCACCTCACAAGACCAGGGGGTACTTTGGGAGCATGGCCAGACCCCTCTAAGGAGGCACCAAAGGAAGGAGAAAATGAAAACCCCAAATGGGCAGAGCTCAGCAGCGCAGCTCAGAGTCCCCTCACTGTTTAAAACGACCTGATCAGACCCACACTGCGTGCAGCTAAGACCCCTGAATAACCCCAGGGCTTATAGGTGATTGCTGAGTAAAGGTTATAGACAAGTTCAAGCCAGAGATGTGTAAGCCATCTGTAGGAAAGCTGAGTGACATGGTGCGGCCGTGTCCCCACTCAAATCTCATCCTGAACTGTAGTTCCCATAATCCCCACATGGCCTGGGAGGAGAGCGGTGGGAGGTCGCTGAATTATGGGGTTGTTTCCCCGTGCTGTTCTCGTGATAGTGAGGGAGCTGTCATGAGATCTGATGGTTTTATAAACGTCTGGCCTTTCTGCTGCTGGCACTCATTCTCTCTCCTGTGGCCCTGTGAAGAGGTGCCTTCTGCTGTGATTGTAAGTTTCCTGAGGCCTCCTCAGCCATGTAGAATTGTGAGTCAATTAAACCTCTTTTGTTTACAAATTACCCAATCTTTGATATTTCTTTTTTTTTATTGCATTTTAGGTTTTGGGGTACATGTGCAGAACATGCAAGATAGTTGCATAGGTACACACATGGCAGTGTGTTTTGCTGCCTTCCACCCCTTCACCCACATTTGGCATTTCTCCCCAGGCTATCCCT
>CM052648.1:2530106-2581579 GCA_028533165.1 Leontopithecus rosalia
AATTTGATACTGCCATTTTGATGCTAGCTGGCTATTTTGCCCATTAGTTGATGCAGATTCTTCATTTTGTTGATGCTCTTTAGCATTTGGTATGTTTTTGGAATGGCTGGTACTGGTTGTTCCCTTCTATGTGTAGTGCCTCTTTCAGGAGCTCTTGTAAAACAGGCCTGGTGGTGACAAAATCTCTGAGTACTTGCTTGTTTGCAAAGGATTTTATTTTTCCTTCACTTATGAAGCTCAGTTTGGCTGGATATGAAATTTTGGGTTGAAAGTCCTTTTCTTTAAGGATGTTGAATATTGGCCCCCACTCTCTTCTGGCTTGTAGGGTTTCTGCCAAGAGATCTGCTGTGCGTCTGATGGGCTTCCCTTTGTGGGTGACCCGACCTTTCTCTCTGGCTGCCCTTAGGATTTTCTCCTTCATTTCAACCCTGGTGAATCTGACGATTATGTGCCTTGGGGTTGCTCTTCTTGCAAAATATCTTTGTGGTGTTCCCTGTATTTCCTGGACTTGAATATTGGCCTGCCTTGCTAGGTTGGGGAAATTTTCCTGGATAATATCCTGAAGAGTATTTTCCAGCTTGGATTCATTCCCTTCATCACATTCTGGTACACCTATCAAACGTAGGTTAGGTCTCTTCACATAGTCCCACATTTCTTGGAGACTTTGTTCATTCCTTTTTGCACTTTTTTCTCTAATCTTGGTTTCTCATTTTATTTCATTGAGTTGATCTTCTACTTCTGATATTCTTTCTTCTACTTGGTCAATTCAACTGTTGAAACTTGTGCATTCTTTGTGAAGTTCTCGTGTTGTGTTTTTCAGCCCCTTCAATTAATTCATATTCCTCTCTAAGTTGTTCATTCTTGTTATCATTTCCTCTAATCTTTTTTCAAATCTTTTTTCAAGGTTCTTCGTTTCTTTGCACTGATTTAGAACATGTTCTTTTAGCTCATGGAAGTTTCTCATTACCCACCTTCTGAAGTCTGATTCCATCATTTCATCACCCTCATTCTCCGTCCAGCTTTGTTCCCTTGCTGGTAAGGAGTTTTGGTCCTTTGTAGGAGGTGAGGTGGTTTGGTTTCAGGTGTTTTCCTCCTTTTTGTGCTGGTTTCTTCCATATTTGTGGATTTATCCACCTGTCATCTGAGTAGTTGCTGACTTTTCGATTGGGTCACTGAGTGGATGCCCAGATTGTTGATGATGAAGTATTTCTGTTTCTTAGTTTTCCTTCTAATAGTCTAGCCCCTCTGCTGTATGACTGCTGAAGTCCACTCCAGGCCCTGCTTGTCTGGGGTACACCTGTAGCAGCTGCAGAACAGTGAGGGATGCTACCAGTTTCTTCTTCTGCTATCTTTGTCCCAGAATGATGCCCGCCAAATGTCAGTCTGATCAGTCGTTTTTGAGGTGACTCTTTGGGTATACAGGGGTCAGGGAGCTGCTTGAGGAGATGGTCTGTACTTTATAGGAGCTGAAGTGCTCAGCTGTGAGCTCCATTGTTCATTCAGGGCTGTTAGGCAGGTACGTTTAAATCTGCTGCAGCAGCACTCATAAAACCCCTTTTTTTTCCTCAGATGCTCTGTCTCAGGGAGTTAGGGCTTTCTTTATGAGTATCCATTGCACCGTCCTGCCCAGCTAGGAGGAAGTCTAGTCACTATTTGCCTTCTGAGGCTCCGCCCTGCTGTCATGGGCTCCACCCTGTTTGCTGTGGGCTCCACCCTACTGTCGTGAACTCCACCCGGTTGCCACAGGCTCCGCCCTGTTGCCGTGGGCTCCGCCCTCCTGTTGTGGGCTCCGCCCTGTTACCATGGGCTCTGCCCTGCTGCCAAGTGTAATTCCCTGTAGTCCTGTTTATACGGGTGTGGTTAAAACTGCTGTGGTGATGGTGGCCTGCCTCTGTATTGGTGGAGTCTCTCTGTTATGGCGGGTTGCCTCGGCAACGGCAGGCCGTGTCAGCAATGGGAGTGTACCTCAGTAGGGGTGGAATGCCTTGGTAATGGCGGACACCCCTCCCCCACTGAGCTGCATCGTCCTGGGTTCAGCTGTGCCCGCAGTGAAACTCTCAACCCCGAGCATATCGAATCGCCATTTTGTTTGTCCCTGTTGGGGTGGCACCCACCGAGCCTGATCACCTGGCTCCCTGCCTCAGAGCCCTTTTTTTTTTTTAAGTTGAACGGTTGACTCTCTCCCAGGTGTTTCAGTCACCTGCTGATAGGGTACCAGGATCTGTGTGATTTCCCGTGCAGCGACCCACTGCGCTGGCTGAAACGTCGCTTCCCAGGAATCTCCTGGTCTGGCTCACTGTCCAAGTCCCGTTTAACCAGATGGATATTCTAATCTGCCCTCCCAAATCTCAGATTGCCGGTTTAATAGGGCACCCAGACCAGTGCGTTTTGTGAAGAGTGCTGCTGCCCTGCAGCGCCAGCTGAAATGGCTGCACCAGCCAAAACAGCTGTACTGGTGTCCCGTGTCTCTCCTACACCTGGGAATTTCCCCGTTCTGTGGGCAACAAAGATCCATCTGGAAATGCGGTTTGGACTCACCCTCTGTGCCTTCACTGAGAGCTGCAATCCTGAGTTGCTCCTACCGCGCCATCTTCTTTTTTCCAGTACTTCTTCACAGAAGTGTGAGAACAGACTTATATACCAAGTCTATGGAAATAGCTGAGTTCTTTCAGGATGGGGAACTCATGTGCGGGCTGGGGAAGACGGCCAAAAATGGACTGAGCCTGCCAAGCTGTCAACAGATATGGCAGAAGGTCAGGAACTAGTCCTTTGGAGAGAATGTTTCTCTCTGCCCTTGGCCATCTAAGCCACCCAAGAGGAAGAAAAGATTTTTAGCACCTAAATGAAAAAAAATAATTGGGGTACAAATTTGGTTTTTAAAACAGGCACATTTTGGTCAGGTATTCAGATGGATGTATTATGTGGGACAGGTTCCTGAGACCCCCCTGTGCAAGGTTTGTGTTAGGCAAGAACATGAAATACACAGACCCTCATCCTTGCCCGTGAAGGACTCATGCACCACTGGAGAAGACAGACACCAGCTACCTGGTCATCCAGGAAGAAACCTCAGGCATTATTGGCTCCAGCCTCCCTGGATCTCCCACGTTTGCCAAAGATGAATAAATGTGGTCCCTGCCTTAGAGGAGCCACAGATGTGCAACAATCTCCGTGTTCTACAAAGGAAGCAGGGAGTGGGAGTGAACGCTGACTGCATGTGGACATCAGACGCCTTCTACGAGGAGGTAACAACCTAACCAGGGCTGGGAAGATGGGTGGTAGAAAGAGAAGTCCAGGAATAGGAATGGTTTATGCATGTCTGGATCCAGAAGACTCAAGGGCAGCCAAATAATGCTGCAAGGTTAATTGTGGTTCAAGCAGGGCTTGACCTGAAAGTGCAGAGGAGCATGGAGAGTTGGTCCACTCAGGTAAGGAAGCTGAATGTATGGGAATAAATCAAACATGGTCAGCTATAGACCTGCGAGACAGGAGGGGGTTTTGGCCTTTGGGGAAAATCGCAACATCTCAGTAAGAGCAAGGAATGTATGTGCCATGTTAAAGACAGTGGGATGGAGAAAGGAGGAGGAGGCTCATTATTTGCCATGCCTCCCAAACATTTTCCATCTGTCTGTCTGCCTATTGGTGAAAGTGTGCACCTAGCACTTTCTGGGAGTATGCTTGATGCTCAATAAATGTAAAAGTTTGGTGAACTGAAACAAGGGCAGACTTGACAGAGCACAACAAAGAGGAGCCGGGAATGATGACCATCAGCAGGCATGTGACCACCTAGGGTGCTTTCCAAATGGAACTTTCACTGAATCTACAAAATGGTGCTCTTTAATGCATGCATCACGATCCCCTCTTCACAGACGAGGAAGCCAAGACTAAGAAAATGTCCAAAGTCACACACACACACACACACACACACACACACATCTGTGTGGCTTCCCCTGGGGCTCAGACCCAAGCCTTCTTGGTTCTGGACCATGGTGGTCACGCTGGAGCACCAGGCTCTCCAGGCATGGATTCCCATGTAAGTGTCCAGGACTCGGCAAGCTGGCCATCCTCCTCCCTGAGTGAGTCAATGCTCCCCTCAACCTGCCTGTCCTCTGTTCCTGTAATGCCAGGCAACGGCTACACCTCCACTGCAAAAGCCACAGAATCCAAGGAAATGAATCAAATTGTCAGGAGACACAGCACAGGCTATCACCACAAGGTGTGCACAGGAGGAGCAGCCCCGGGGGACTGAGAAGTAGGCGAGGACATGCCATTACAGAAGCTAAGGGTAGAGGAGAAGCAAGGGCGTGGGTAGCTCCACAGGCTGCAGACCCTTCTTCAGGGGCATGTGCCAATATCAGCTCACCCACTGCACCTACCCATTTGTGAAATGGCCTCCCCTTTCCATGGCTCTGCATGGAGAACTGGGTCAGCCTCTCCAGACAAGGTCGGGTGTGGGGCGACGTCTTCACTGGTAAGTTGGCTGGTTAGTTAGTGGGTCAGTTGGTGGCTGGGTAGGTGGGTGGGTGGGTTTGTTGACCTTCTCCCTAAACAATAAAATGTTCTCCTTGCAGCCAATAAAACCTTTCTCTGTGTACCAATCAATAGATCTAAAGTGAGCACTGCTGATGGAGTCCTATGCTGGATGAAGCTCACATAGCCAGTCAACTCTATTTCCCTAGTACAAAAGAGGGAAAAAAAGTAAGCAGTGTAGTTGATTTTTCCTGCTATTTGCACTCAACCAGTGAGCAAGACACAGAGGGCCACACCGGCCTTTCCCCTCACATCCAGCACCTCGCCAGCCACGTGTGAGTCCAGTGCTTTAAAACCCTGTTTTAACACAAAACCACGCCTCATCACAAGACGATGGCTTTATCTACTTTTCAGCCAAAGAAATATCCACCCGTTACAATGCTGTGAGAGATCACAGAGCAAAGATGTTTGTAGGTGCTTTGAGGAATTATCAAAGGAAAAGTGGCTTATTCAGGACTTCTGCCATCACAGAGAAGGCCAGCCCTGCCTGCAAAGCTCTTTGACTGTAGGGAATGATTGATCTCCTCTCGCTCGTGTTTATTGAGTGTGCGTGGCACAGAGTGAGGGTGCAGATGAAATCATGGTACTTGGGGTGCTGTGTGCTCTGGCCCTCCAGGATCTCACCGCCTTCCCCAGAGAAATACATCCTGAAGCTGGAGAGTGGAATGACCCAGAGATGATTCCCTCCTCCTTCCTTCATTCCTTCATTTATTCATCCAGTGAACACCTATTGGACTGTATGTGCCGTGTTCTGTTCTAAGCCCTGAGATGCAGATAAACAAGAACACAGGCTGGCAGCTGCAGAGACTGGCTGGCCAACCTCATCAACAGTGCCATGCGAATGTGCGTTTCTGGGCCTGGTTTTGCAGCACCCATGGGGGGCTATGGTCTGGCATGTTTGTGGGGTGCATACCATCTGGCATGTTTGACTGAAGCTACGGTAGGTCTGACCGTCGCTGTGTAGGGGGCTATGGGCTGGCATGTTTGACAAATACCACCCCCATGTCTCAGAAGCCATGCGTGATCCTTCTCGGAGACGCAACCTGGCTCTGAAATGACTTCTGATCTCACATGGTGGAGAGACACTGAGGCCGCGATGTGTCTGGCGCAGCCCAGACCCCAGCGGCACATGCTCGGGCTTGTCCTGTGGCTGCTGGGTAGCCTCCGATCTGGTGCTAACCCTACACGTCCACTGGATGTGAAGAAATGGCGCCCACCCCCTCCTTATTCACGCTCTCTACTCAATTAGCTCAGAAGCAGCTGGAGACCCAAGTTCAGAAGTGAAACGCAGCCCAGGAGTCTTAAAAACTCCCTCTCCCAGTGGGAGTTTTTCTGGAAACAAAGGCAAACCCATTTAGCTTATTATGAAAATTGATTCTCCGTTCTGCAAGACTCTCTGTTGCGGTTTGCCTGGAAAGAAGAGGGCACATGACTGCAGATGCCAGAGTTAAAGTTGGCCAGGGCCAGGCGGGGGACTCTGCCGGGCGGGAGGCCACCTCCAGGGACTCACAGCCACTCTCTCTCGTTGAGCTGAGGCCCAGGAGTCAGAGTAGACCCAGGACATGTGTGACTCCAAACAGCCCTCCCCGCGGGTACAGCCACCCCACGGACACGGAGCTCCCAGACCATGCTGGAAATAGCAACACCGTGTTGGCAGCAGGAGTCTGGTGCCCCCAGCCTCTTCCACAGATGGGGCTGAAAATGTGGGTTCCAGGCATCCTGGCCAATCAAAAGCCAGAGGCATATCCGACCAATGCATGGATGGAGTGAATAAGCTCCCAGGTCACCGCACCAGAAGGGGAGGTGACACTGAAGGGAGATTCTCGCAGAGCCCCTGTCTCAGCGATCTGGACAGGGATGGCCACAACCACTCAATCCCATGGGACCTCGAGGCTACAGAAGAAATGGGAACCGCTGGGCTCCACTCAGTGCTTCTGCTCAGAGAGTTTGAACTGAGGAATGAGATTTCCTCAATATACCGTAAGTGCCTCATGCAACACGCTTTACGCTCTAATACTCAGGCAAGAAGCAGCGATTGCCATGCCCAGGCCAGCAGGATAGACTCCAAAGGAGGGGCTGCTCAAGGAATCCTCGCCAGCCAGCAGGGACGGAGCCCCCGCTTTGGGCTGGGATGTGGCGTGGGACCAGAAAGAAGGGGGTGGGGACTTGTCCGGGGCTGACAACCTATGAGGATAAACTCGTCAGGACCCTGATCCACTTTCTGGGAGAACCCAGAATAGAGAGACATTAATTCTAACTTGGAGTGGGCACCGGTGCATCCATCTGCTGTTGTCTATTCTGATGGAGCAGTCCCGTTCTCTGCAGGGCCTGCCACACACGGGCACGGCCGCTTACAGGCTAGAAGTGCTCTGTCCCTCCATGTCCTGTAGTGGAGGTTGGAAGAACACTGTGGCTGGGCCCTGGAGCCTGCAGACAAATATTTCCAATCCCTGCCTCTCCTCTTACCAGGCATAAGGCCTCCTTGAGCCTCCTGTCTCATCTGTAAAGTAGAAGTGACGAGGGTGCCACCTTGTCACACTGCAGGAAGGGAGGATGGAGAGGCAAAGCCCTCAGCTCTCTGCTGAGCCCCAGGTGTGGGCTCAAAAGCTGGAAAGGGAGTTCCCAGTGCCTTCCGCGTCCTCTGCTTCTCTCCCATCTCCAAAGGCCGGCAATGGTCCCTCACCATTGTGTCCTAGGTGCATGGCAGAGTGTGCGGTGTCCTGGATGTTGAACAGCCCAGGAAAGCTTGCCTTCCATGAGTGAGCAGCCTACCTGGGCTTTCTTTCCAGTGCAGAGCAGTCAGGGAGGTGGGACTGTCAACCTCACAGATGGAAGAAGCCGCTCACCTGGGGCTTCGTTCGCATCAGCCGGTGTCCCCACAGCCTGTGGCTGGTGGAAAGAGGATGCCCACCTACATCACAAGGCCTCTTCCGATTTTGGAAGGCAGGCTCGCAATACTGTGTACTAACACCACCGGGAGAGAGTTTAATTTGTCTCCGTGCAAAGAAGCAGCCATTGGTGGCCGCTCAGCACAGATGAGCTCCCTATGTATGGGACTCCTGCGTGCAGACAGGGTGGGTGCTGAGAAGGGAGGAGGAGGTGGCCTTGGGGTTCCCACACACCCCTAAGAGGCTACTGTTCGGAGGGAGAGGAGAAAATGTGGGATTCAGGAGGTCAGCAGGCCAAGAGCGTGGCATTAAGCCAAGGAGTCCACAACGAATGCCCTGGCTACCCACAGGCCAGCAACTGTCCTCATGATTTTAGAGCTTTAAGCTAATAAGACACTGGGCTTAAGGACTCTAATACCGAGTTAGAGAATGGTTTTATTGCAATGATTCCATCTAGGGCAGAGCCAGCGCACCCAGGTTTGACACTGAGGCCAGGGGCAGAGACCCCCCGGGGCAGTGGGCTCAAGATTCAAGGACCCCCGCTGAGGGACGGGCCCTGGGGAGTTCACAGTGGGGCGTCTGCCAGCAGCTTGGGAGCCCTGGGAAGGCTGGGTATGGACGGCTGTGGGAGAAACACTTTCTGCAGAAAGAGCCTCCAAAACCAGGCCAGGAAGGAAGGGCTGGTGAGCAGAGCAGAAGAGGGACGATGTCCTTTTAGTAATTAAACACACCAAATTAATCATGATGCCACTTTGGGAAAATCAGTTTGCCAGCAGGAACCAGATTTCCACTTAGAGGCTGAGCTGGAGAATTAATGAAGGCTATTTCCAGCGACGAGGGCAGGGTGGAGGAGCACCCTGGGGATAGGATCACAGAGCCTGCAGCAGTCATGGCCAACTCCGGAGGGCAGGAGCAAGTGGGGGAGACCGTGGGAGCCCCAGGAGCTCGAGGGAGGGACATGCAGAACCCGCACCCATGGCAGGGTGAGAAGACCTGCTGCGTCCTGCTCCTGCCTCCACCTCCTGCCAGAATTTTCCATGGGCTGCACCAACTGAGGGACCAGGCATCCAGGGCTCAGAACAGGGCAGGATGCGTCTGGAGGTCGGATAGGGAGTCAGCAGCTCACCTAGAGAACTGTCAGAGATGCCAGGGCAACCCAGGGGAGGCCACTGCCCAAACCGAGACACTTGCAGCCCCCACTCACATCCCTAGACCCTGGGAGCTCAGGGGGCAACAAGGGGCCTGTGTGCCTCCTTCTCTGCCCCTTCCTGAGACCCCCTCCCCCCAAGGACAAGGCCTGTGGAAGGAGGACCCCAGAGGGGAAGAGAAGCAGGACTGTCCCAGCCCAAGCCCGGCAGGAGGGGTAGGGAAGGGAAGGGCAGAGGTGGGGCTGATCCCACAGAGCACCCTCAGCAGCTCTGAGAAGGACAGGCATTCTTTCCTATTGAAAACTGATGCTCGGTGCTGCAAAGAAAAATTAGCACTGAGACAAAAGATCTTTCAGCAACGCAATTCTTACTTCCTGGGCTGCAGGAAAGGTACTCTCGCCAGCCATCTTGCCAGGAGAGGACAGTGAACCAAGAAAAACACACGAATTTATTCCTTACGAGTTTGGGGTCGTCCTTATGCTGTGTCTGATCTCTGCTGGCTGGAGCCGGAACTCACAATCTAAACTAAAACCCGGTTGGCTAACAACTTACAACTTTTCTAAACAGGTAAAAGCAGTGGAGAGCTGGGACATGCCCGTGAACAAGCCCAGCACAGATATCTCGCTTAAAGTACAAGGACATAGAATGTACTACGTGCCGTAAGCATGGCGTGTCTAACAGCTACAGAGGATAGGGCTTAACAAAGAGTCATTAGCATATTTATCTTTTTTTTTAACAAGAAAGGAATCTTTAAAAAGGAACTTTTCTAATTCCCATATTTCCCCAGGTTTCCATCCGGCTGGTAAGGAGGGCAGAAGCCAGCATCCTAGAGAAAAGGACGATGTAATCCTAAGTCTTCCCTGTGAGTCCTGGATTATGTGGGCAGGCATTTCCCCTCACCCAGCCTCGGCCTTCTCATCTAGAAAATGGGTCAGTAAAGGCCCCAGGGAGCAGGGGAAGCTCCCCTGCATGGTCCTGGCCCTTAGTGAAGGCGGGCGTGGTGCTCATTCCCTCCACCTGCTGCTCAGTAGGTCAACGCAGTGGCCATGACAAGATGGAACCAAACCGACTGAAGCAGGGGGAGGCAGGCGGAGGCAGGTCACACTCCAGGCCAGAGTTACAAACCCAGGGGTGCCAGCGCCCTCAGGATGCTCCCATGGCCCAGGGCAGCCAATCTGCCACGTGGCCTGGGACAAAGTAGGGGGACAATGTCAGAGGACTTCATCAAGGCACCCCCATCTGTCCTATCCCCGGAAAACAGCATGGAAAGCTCGCCAGGTGTTTTGTGGGAACAATTCTTCATATATTGAGAATTTGCTAGAAATTCTTTACTATGCCTGACAGTAATAAAGAATGCTGTTCATTACAGCTCAAAGACATCCAGTGCACCCAAGTAAGTAAATCTGTAAGCTCCAGATTAAAAAAAAAAACCTTTCAAACACTATACAACATCCAGAGATGGGAAATGTCTGGAGGATACCATGGACCCCTGTGGCTGTCAATCAAATATGCTTTACCTGCTGACCTCCATCTTCCTGCACCGGACGTCCTGTGCACCAAGATAAATAGGGTGAGGCCACCTCCCCCAGGAGGACCCAGCTCCACGCACACCCACTGCCCACCAGGGGGGCAAGGAGCCAGTCCCAGGCCAGCCTCTTCTGTTCAGCTGCCCCAAGCCCATTACCCACGCCCAAACTCTGCCTTCCCGTCCTCTCTGTGTGAATGCCCCGCAGCCAACCTCTTGTCAGCCTCTTTGGTCCGGCCCAGTAGCCACCTTTACCAGGAAGGCCTCTGGATAGCCCCAGGCAGAACCTGACTATTCATTCCACCCTCCTCTTCCTGCCCAGCACTTCCTTTGCTCACAGCAGGATTACAGTGTGCTCTGGGCTGGTGCTCTGCACACCCAGCCCTGACCAAGCTACAGGACACAGACCGAGGTGCTCAGACACACTCTTGCCACTGGCTACAAATGGTGGCAGGTGTCACTGTGGATGCCGGTCTGCCCAGAAGCTGTCAGAGCCGGCTCTAAAATGCATCCTGCATCCCAGCAGTCAGAGAGCGCCTCTCCTCAGATCCATACCACATTTTGAGAAGTGAAAACGCTTTGACCTTTGTCCCTCCCTGCATTGAAAGTAATTCTAATTGTTCAAAGAGAAAGAGGCAAACGTTAGAATGGAAGTCAAGGCGTCAGATCTTTGAGGATCTGAGTCAAATTTCCATGCATTTGCATAAGATATTCAAATAGTCTAGAGCTTCTGTGGACAGCAGAGAGGGCTGGCTCCTGAGGCGGCAGGAGACCTGGGCTTCCTGGAGGTTCTGGGCTCACTGGTCTGCTGCAGGCCTCCATTTGCCTGGCTTTCTGGCTTGGACACACACTCATCTCACGGGGGCTGGCCTAAGACCCCGAAACCCCAGCCTGCCTGGGACTCTCAGCCATGTCCACCTCTGCAGGATGGAGAACCGTGAGCAAGAGGCTGAGAACTGGGGAAGCCCAGGTCCTGGGCCACCACTGCCCACACAGCTGTGGCATTCAGGGCAGGGCCCTGCCTCCCTTGAGGCCTCATGTCCCCATCTGTAAAATGCTGGGTGCTCCCACCCTGAATGGTACCGTGGGCTGGGGTGCTGGGGACACCTGTGTCTCTGCACTGTGACTCAGGCGTGGCTGCCTTGGGCTGTGCTGAGAGATCCCCCGTGGCCCTGTTGGCTATGGGGACACTGGGCCATTGTGACCTTCCCAAACACTGGAGCAACAGGTTCCTCCATCTCATGGTGGCCAAAATGTGGGGCCTGGGTACACAGCTGCCTGCATGGATGACCTCTGACCCTCAGCGCTGCCCAGGATTCTCAGGGGTGGGTGGGGCAATGTGAACTCTGCCCAGCTGGGGTGGGAGCAGCGGGCAGTTTGCCAGTATAGACGGCATGGCCACAGGCTCCTCAGGGGTGGCCCCTCAGGGACAGCCAACGAGCAGCAGAACAGGAGAGCTCTCCTCTCTCTGGAGAAGGCCCACCTTGTTCCCAGGACCCCCCAACTTCATTAACCCAGAGGCCTTCTTCAACACCCAGCACCCCATCCCCTCTCCTCCCTGCCCTGCAGCACAAGCACAGGCCTGCCTGCAAATCTCCCACACACGTGCAATGCACACATATACACAAACACATCATATACTACACAACACATATGCACTCCACACCACATACACAAACACATCATACAGCACATACCATACAACATACACATGACACGCACCACACACACATGAATGGGTGCTTAGACATACGTCACTGCACACACCACACACCACACATGCACATGCAACAGGCACTGCACACATATGCACCACACACTTCACACATGTGTGTATATACCACTCATACACACAACCACACGCAAATACATCATTCACCACACACATGGGACACACATATACAACACACACCACACGTGTGTACACATCACTCACATACACAACACAGCATACACCACACACACGGGACATACATGTACAACACACAGCACACACATGTGTACACACCACTCACAAACACATCATTCACCACACACATGGGACATACATATACAACACACACCACACACATGTGTACACACCACTCACACACAAACACATCATTCACCACACACATGGGACATACATATACAACACACACCACACGTGTGTACACACCACTCACAATCACACACAAACACATCATTCATCGCACACATGGGACACACATGTACCATACACACATGTGTGTACACATCACTCACATACACAACACAGCATACACCACACACATGGGACATACATGTACAACACACAGCACACACGTGTGTACACACCACTCACAAACACATTCACCACACACATGGGATATACATATACAACACACACCACACACGTGTGTACACACCACTCACACACAAATACATCATTCACCACACACCTGGGACCTACATGTACAACACACACCACACACGTGTCTACACACCACTCACACACAAACACATCATTCACCACACACATGGGACATACATATACAACACACACCACACACATGTGTACACACCACTCACACACAAACACATTATTCACCACACACATGGGACATACATATACAACACACACCACACACGTGTGTATATACCACTCACATACAAACACATCATTCACCACACACATGGGACACACATATACAACACACACCACACGTGTGTACACACCACTCACAATCACACACAAACACATCATTCATTGCACACATGGGACACACATGTACCACACACATGTATGTACACATCACTCACATACACAACACATCATACACCACACACATACACACATGCAGGACACACATGTACCACACACATGTGTACACACATCTCCCATACATAAGCACACACAAACACATCATACGCCGCACACATACAAAGGAACCACACACTCCACATACGCCCTTTGTGCATTCGCTCTGCAGGCCCCTGAGGCAGCACCTCCAGAGAGGGGCTCAGGTTAGGGACACAGCAAGGGTCACGGTGCTGGCCCCCTCCTGGGACAGACCCTGGGTAGGAAACTGTCCACCGGGACTCAGCATCAGGTCAGGGTGCGGCGCTGGAGCTCTGGAGCGGGCCACACGGAGCCCATGACCCAGCAGCCGCCAGCCTCCTGTCTGTAAGTGGGAGGAGCGAGGGCCTGTGCCGCGCTGTGGGGAGACTGATGGGCTTCTGGGTGTCCGATGCTCCCTGTGGCCTGGCCCCAGGACACTCTCACATGTGCCTGCTGGCATTGCTGCTGCTGCTGCTGCTGTGGTTGCAGCCGTGGGCTGTTGCATGCCAGCCAGGACAGCCGCTCTCACGAGCACAAGCCATGCTGGCTGACACCAAGACAGGACCACGGGTGACATGCAGAAAAGCAGGGGTATCAGCTCAGCCCCGAGCCAGAGCCCCACAAACGCCCTCCCCTTGGCTCTGGGTAATACACCACCCCCAACTCAGGAGCACAAAGCAAAACTGTGGAATTGCTCATCACCCTGTGGGCCAGGGGCTGGAGCAGGGCCCAGCACGCTGCAGCCTCAGCTGAGGAGTAACAACAGCTGGAGGTGGAGGGCATGGAGGCTTGGTGGACTCTTGCCTTGGGGCTGGGGCTGCCTTCCGCTATCAACTGGGCTCCCCCATTCCACACCAGCCTCTCCATGCAACCAGCCTGGGCTCCTCACAGCACGGCAGCCTCAGACTGCTTCAGCTTGCAAGGCTGCAAGAGACCAAGACCGAACCGCCAGTCCACTTACAGAGGTGGGCAGGACCTGCTCAGCATCTCAGCTGCCGTCCCCACTGCACGGAGCGGCCGAGGCCAACCCAGACTCATGCACGGGGCGGAATGAGCCCCTCTCCACAGGAGGCATGCTGGGGACCGGTGGCTTCTTCCATCCACCAAGCCTCTATGCTGCCAATCTACTGGAGGACCAGCTACTATATCAACGTGGATTCAAGATCTCTCAAAGTGATCGGGTGGTCGGTAAAAAAGAAAGCAAGACAAAGAAACAGTTTTCTTCAAAGCTGGGCCCAGGGGAACCACGTAACCCTGCTCCTGGATGTCTAAAACTTCCCTGAAAACCTCAGTTAACTCATTTCGGGGAAACCAAATTCTAAAAGAATTTACAACTTAAAAATCAACATCGATTTCTTCTTGTTATTTCAGATAGCCCCGGTTTTGCCAATTCTCCCAGAAGTTTGGGTTGCTCAGTTATCACCGATGGGTCCACAGTGTTCCCAGCACCAATCTGCACCCCTTCCCAAGGTCAGAGTAGCCCCTCCAAGAAGGGAATTGGCTCTCACAGCCTTCCTCTGTCCAGGAGACAGCGAGCACCTCTCAGGCACCTGCTGTATGCATTCCAGGCTCCCCCTAGGCACAGGGCTGGCATCTAAGGCCCATGTTTGTTTCTCCAGATTCCCACGTGCTGCCACACAGCCACACACTCTCCAGGATGTCCCTGGCATCCTCTGTCGAGACTGGGCAGAAGCAAGGGGGCTTCATTTCATGTAAGGGTCAAGCGAACCAGGCTAGCAGGCTGCCCATGGTGGAGCCCCCGACATTAGGCAGCAGAGAGCCACAACCGTAATTACCAGCTTCATTCTCTCCCCCTCCCTCTGGCATAGGGGACGGACCCTGCCAGCTGGTTGTGGACATCCCAGAAAGCTGCTGGTAAATGTTTGTTGTTTGAATAGATGGCAATCAAATGGAAATAGATCAGGTCATGGGCCTCCTGGAAGGCTTACGGAAAGGACCACCTGCTGCCATGACACCTGGATTCAATTCTCCAGCAGGGAAGGACACAGGGTGTCAACCTGCCTTCCCCACCTAGAGCAGGTTGGATGGTGACCCCAAAAAAGCTACGTCGGTGCCCCAGAACCTGCAGATGTAGCCTTATTTGGAAAATGGGCCTTTGCAGGTGTAATGAATCTAAGGATCTTGAGATGAGATCACTCTCTACCATCCAGGTGGGCCTAAATCCGATTGCAAGTGTCCTCATGAGAGACAGAGGAGGAGGCCGGGTGACCACAGGAGCAGAGATGCAGCCAAGCCACAAGCCAAGGAACACAGGGAGAGGAAAGGAGCTGGGAGAGGCAGGACAGATTCTCCCCCAGAGCCTGCAGAGAGAGTGGGGTTCCGATGCCACCTGGAGTTAGGACTTCCAGCCTCAAGAACCATTGGAGAGTGAATCTCAGCTGTTGAAAGGCACCCAGTGTGTGGTAAGTTTTTGCGGCAGTTGTGGGAAGTAGAAAAGTTCCTTTTTCAAGTTTCCTTCCTTGTTAAATCATAAAGGTGCTAATAACTTTGTGAAGCCCTATCCTATGTAGCTGTTAGACACGCCATGCTTACAGGCACGTGAGCATTCTGTGTCCTTGTACTTTAACCAAGATATCTGCGCTGGACGTGCTCACAGGCATGTCCCAGCTCTCCACTGCTTTTACCTGTTTAGAAAAGTTTTAAGTTGTTAGCCAATCGGGATTTAGTTTAGATGGTGAGGTCTGGCTCCAGCCAACGGAGATCAGACACAGCAGTAAGGACGACCTCAAATGCATAAGGGATAAATTTGTGTGTTTTCCTTTGTTCTTTGTACTCTCATGGAACGATGGCTAATGAGGGTCCCCTTCCTGCAGTCCAGGGAGTAAACATTTCGTTGCTGAAAGATCCTTTGTCTCAGTGCTGATTTTTCTTTTCGGCACCGAGCATCTACTTCCAACATCTGTTTCCAACACTGATGTACCCGCCTTCATGTCCCAGGGCCACTGCAGTGGTTGAAGTCATCCGCAGCTAGAAACTGGCTGGGCTGGGCCTTCCCAGAAGCCAAGGCAATAACATGGACACTTTCCAGTGTCCGGAGTGCTGGGGGCTCTGCAGAGCAGCAGGCTGCAGACAGGGCCTGGTTCCTGCCCTGCCAGGTTCTTTGACCTTGAGCAAGTCCTCTGACCTCTCTAACCCAGAACACAAGCTTTGCGAGGCCGAAACGTGATCGGGAGTTAACAGTGCGAACGCAGCTCCTAACAGGCAGTAGATGCTCAATGCACAGTATGTGTTGTTGCCAGGAATTTAAAACAGAAATGGGGAGAGGGGAGGGGAGCCCAGGGCCACTGTGAGGACAGCTGAGAGCAGAGGACCGCTCGATACTCTGGAAAACATCTGCGCCGTCAACAAAGCCAGCACCAATCAAGGGATCGAAGGAGGCAGCCGGTCCGTTTACTATTGATAAACGGCTCATTAATATGAAACCGTGCTCCATTTAGCATTTCTTATTGCCAATTAGCAGTAATGTCTCCACCACACTTGACATGACTGCAAATTGATGGTCTCTAGTTTTCCGGGACGAGCATGGCAAAGGTTAGACTTAGCCACCGGGTAGCTCCGAGCTGACCATCGGAAGTTTGCAGAACACCCCGCATGGGCTGGAGAGACCTGAAAGACTGCCCAGCCTGGGGCAGAAAGGCAGCAGTCACAGGAAGTCCTCCAAGTCCTCAAACTCTCCACAAGGCAAGATGCAGCTGCAGGAACATCACCTGCCCAGGCCCCAAGTGAGTTCCCAGCCCGCTTTTCAAGCCAGTCAGAGACTCCCATCCCTCTCCCCTGGTGATTAGTGACAGCCGTTGTGTCTCATAGTAAACAATGGAATTGTCCTACCAAGAGTTATGGGGGAAATAAAGCCATGTCTCTCCTGCCCAAACAGATAGCGGGAGTTATGGCAGGGCATTAAGCATTCTTTGCGGGGAAGACGCAGATTGATTTCGTTTAATGCATTAGACTGTTTACGTGGCTGGTTATTTGGAAATTCTGACCCCAAAAAATGGAGCGTTCATTTGTGCAGCTTGTCTCTAGATGGGATTTCTGGGAATGTTTCCTGGACTTGGGGTTGGCGGGAGAGGACTGTGGCGCCTGGACAGGCCATCAGAGAGACCTGGGTTCCAGTCTCCCCAGCCCTGAGAGACTAACCACCACAGTCAAAGCTGTGTCACCTCTCAGAGCCTCAGTTTCCCCATCTCTACAATGGGATTCTAGCTGATGGAAAGTCCTCCATTCTTCAGGAGGGGCCAGTAGACCAGCAGGAGGCACCTCACACTCAAACCAGGCTCCTGAACCTCGTCTTGCACCTGTGCATGTCCAGCCAGAAGATGCAGCTGTGCTTGTGCACACATGTGTGTGTTTGCGGGAGGAGAGGTGTGTGCACAGAGGTGTACACAGATTCCGACACCCTTCACCTTCTGTTTCAATGGCACCTGTTCATCCCTGATCACAAGATTCATGCTCCCAAGAGTCTCCCTGTGTCCACCTCACCCCAGGGACCCTGAACCACTGCGGGCAAGGGTTTCTCAGGGCTCACCTCTGAGCTCAGCAGCAGCCCAGGGCCTGGGCAAAACACACACTTGCTGGATGAATAGACAGACCCTCCAGTACACGCTCACACTCAGCCTCCAGGGCCACACCCACACACGCATGCACACACCACAGCCTGGCCTTTCTTCACCCCAGGTGGCTCTGAGCGCCTCACCCTCCCTGCCCCAGCTCATGCCCAGCTCCGGCCTGTGCCTCCTCTGTGACTGTACCCATTTCCACCCTCCTGGCTTCGTGATCGCACACAGGGAGGCTGAGCATCTCCCACCACCTCGTACGACTCCCCAGGTGACTCCGCAGCCCACACACCCTTCACGTCAGCACCTCCGCAGAACTGTCAGTCTCAGCATCAGGCCATTCTCCTGTGGGCAGAGCAAGAATTAGGATCCCAAATCCACCAGGATGGCTCCACCCCACCCCGACACCGGAGCAGTGGGGCCTGTGTGAGCTTCCCGTGGCCACTGTCACGAATGACAAGCTTTGGTTTGTCACATTCATTCTCTTCCTGATTCTGGAGGTCAGAAGGCCAAAATCGGTGTCACCAGGCTAACGTCACGGTGCTTGCAGCCCTGGCTCCTTCAGGGAGCATCAGTTTCCTGCCTTCAGCTCCCAGAAGCACCTGTGCTCCCGCATGCTCTGGCCCCCAGCCCCGTCTCCATCTCAAAGCCCACCACATGCATCTCCACGTTTCTCCCTGCTTCCGATGTCACATGGCCTTCTCTTCTAACATCTGAGCTCCCTCAGACCCTCTAAGACCCTTTTGATGACACTGGGCACCCCCTTTCCTCTAAGCATCTCCCCATCTTGAGATCCATAAGCGAACCACACCCAAAATTCTCTTTAGTCATGCAAGACCATGGGTTCTGCAGTCAGGATGTGGACAGTTTTGGAAACCAAAGTTCCCCAAAAGCTGAGAGAGGGAGCCCTCCGGTCTGGGGAGCCAGAGCCCATTCTGCCAGTGAGGTTCTGGAGGGTCCTGGGATCTCAGGGCCTCCAGATCCTGGCTGTGAGGTAAGGGAGGGTCCAGGCACTGCTGGTACAGATGTGCTCTTGCACAGCTGCTTGTCAAGCAGAGAATGCTTGAACCTCTTCGTGTCCCCTGCTCTCCCTCTCCTGGCCCCCAGGCCTCCACACTCTGGCCTCTGTGGGCTCACAGCCTCACCTCCCACCCCCTGCCTGCTGCACACACCCATGTGGCACCCAAGCGTGCCCAGTCTCCAGGACACACTGGCTCCAGTGCAGTGCAGGCAGATGCCCTCAGGACCCAGCTCAGGGCTGCCTTCCAGGCCCAGGTAATGATGTCCCCGCCTGCCTGGGCCTCAGCCTCTCTAAGGCAAAGTGCCCATTTGCCATCGGGAGGTTCTTGCATGCTGCCTGTCTCCCAGCTGGACTGTGGGCTTCAGGGCAGGGTGCAGGGTGATGTCCCCTGCCTCCTGGCACCCCTGGTGCACAGCACAGGGCCTGACCGGTGGAGACGCTGGGGCCTGTGGGCTGAAAGCGTGCAAACACGCCCCCTGGGTGGGGGTCAGAATTTCTGAAACGCATCTCCAAAGACTCCTTGCACGAATCCCAGAACCTGTAAATATAGTGTCATCTTTCCCTTACAAACATCCACCGTGTCCTTAAGACAAGGGGTTACTCAGGTGGTCCTGACTCAAATAATCCTCTGGCTGAGGCAGAAGACAGAGAGGTGTGGAAAGCCTGAGAAGGACTCAGCATGTCATTTCTGGCTCAGAGGTGGCAGGGACCACGTGAGAAGGAAAGTGGCTGGCCTCTAACAACCCCGAGTGGCCAAACGGGACTGCCCACCTACAGCCACAAGAAACTTGATTTGGCCAACAACCTACATGAGATCGGGAGCGAATCCTTTCCTCAAGCCTGGGATAAGAGCTTTACCCAGCTGGAGCCGTGGTCTCAGCCTTGTGAGACTGAGATCTCTCAGCCTAAGCAGAAAGCCCATCGAGCTGTGCCAAGCATAAGCTATAGAGCTCAGAGCTCATGAATTTGTGCCACTCTAAGCCACTGCCTGCAACCATTTGTGACACAACAATAAAAACCAACACGCATAAGCTTGTGCACCCTGAGAGGCACCTGCATCAATGCACATTCCAAGTTCATCCACAGAAAGCCACGTACCCCTGTATCAAGCCAGGTACCCACATACGCCCCAAGTCCGAACACAGAGAAAGCCGTGTACCCCCAGGTTGAGCATGTACACACACGCCCCAGGGCTTCACAGACTGACACCGTGGTGACCACTGCAACCAGACTTGGGAGCAGCCAGGCCACAGTCACACCCAGAGAACAAGCCCCGTGCCCCTCCTGGGAGCCTCCATCTCTGCCCACCAAGGGGAGAACCGTAGCCTTTGGCGCCTATAACGTGTCCTAAGGATTCTCCCCTCTGGAGAATCCCATGGCCACCAAGAACCCCCCTGTCCAGTAGGGTCACCAGACATCGCCTGCACTCAGTCCAGGAAGAGGCTGAAAGTCCCTGACACACCCACTGAGGTCAGAAGGCAGCACCCACGCCATGTCAGGGCCTGCCTCCTCGCGCTGCCCCCTCCACTGGCCCCAAGGCCTGAACAGGGCAAGCACATGGGAAGGACATTTCTGGGGGGCTGGAATCAGGAATCCAGGCAAAGTCCTGCTTCAGCTCTTGCTGACCCGGGGCCTTGGGCCTTCCTGCGTGTTGCTGTGAGGACCGGGACAGCCCTGTGCGAGTCTGTTCTCACACTCCTGTGGAGAAATGCCCGATACTGGGTAATTTACAAAGGAAAGAGGGGTTTTCTTGTTTTGTTTTTTAGACGGAGTCTCACTCTGTCACCAGGCGGGAGTGCAGTGGCATCATCTCGGCTCACTGCAACCTCCAACTCCCTGGTTCAAGCTTTTCTCCTGCCTCAGTCTCCTGAGTAGCTGGGACTACAGGCACACACCACCACACTCAGCTAATTTTCCTATTTTTAATAGAGACGGTGTTTCACCATATTGGCCAGGATGGTCTTGATCTCCTGACCTCAGATGGTCCACCCACCTCAGCCTCCCAAAATGCTGGAATTACAAGCGTGAGCCACCTTGCCTGGCCCCAGAAAGAGGTTCACTCGACTCACAGTTACACATGGCTGAAGAGTCCTCAGGAAACTTACGATCATGGCAGAAGGCAAAGGAGAAGTAGGCACCCTCTTCACAGGGAGGCAGGAAGGAGGGGGTGCCAGCAGGGGAAATGTCAGGTGCTTATAAAAAACCACCAGTTAGTGAGATTCACTCACCATCGCAAGAACAGCCTGGGGGAACCACCCCCACGGTCCGATCGCCTTCACCTGGTCCCACCCTTAACACGTAGGGATTATGAGGACACTTCAAGGCGACATTTGGGTGGGGGACCCTCAGAAACCATACCAAGCCCCTGCAGAGCCTTGGCCTGGGCCTGACACCAACACACCTGGCACATGCTCTGTGTACACGGGCATCGTGATCATAACAGCCTCAGACCTGAGGATCCTGGGCTCCAGGCCCTGGGCTCTGGCTTCACTCACTGGATCCCAGAATCAGGGCCATTTGGCAACGCACATCTGCCCCAAGATTCAGTCCCATCCACAAGGAAGGCCCATGTCTGTAATCAGTGAAGCCTCCAGGTCATCTGTGAGGTAGGGGAGGCGCCACCCACACTCCCAATTTATAGATGAGGAAACTGAGGCCTGAAAAGCTCTCAGCAACACCTCAGAATCATAGCCTGCTCTGAGTTGGCAGAATCTGCCCAGGACCTGGGTGTAGGTGGTGTGGATTCAAATCCACATCTTGCCTGCCTTCACAGCTGCAGGACCTCCTGGGCCCCGCCTCCCTCCTGGCCGACCCCTCCTGACCCTCACAGCCCGGAGTGCACGGGCTCAGGCCCCAGGCTTGGGTTGGTACCACCACGAGCTCCCCGAACCCCAGATTCTCTCACCCTTCAATGCTGTCACATCCACTGGGGTACCTGTGTCTCCCTCGCTGTGAACGGCTGAGGGCCACACCCACTGAGGGCCACTCCCTTCCTCCTGTCGCCTCGCTTCCCAGCGCATGGCACAGCTGCTTGGTCAGTGTGCCCAGTGGATGTTGTCACAGATGCAGACATTGCATTTTACTGGAAGAGTTCACTATCTGCTGAGCATGGCTGGAACCACAGGTGCCTTCACAGTGGCCTCAGAGGGACTTTCCTCCCAGGGCTGCAGGGTGGCCACCAACAAGGCCAATGGGCAACCATGCCCAGCACCTACAGCAGAGCCCTGCGGGTTAGCTCCCCAAGGCCACATACCCCTGTGGAAAGCACACATGGTGGGTGAGGGTGGAGAGGGGCTGCCTCACCAAGGAGGCCACCCACGGGTGACGGCTGACACCGCCCCTGAGTGGCCCTATCCCAGGCCCTGCAGAATGGCCTCCAAGCAGGGTGACTGGAAGCAGGAGGATGTGGCCAAACCCAGGCCCCACCATGACCCTGAGGGCTCGTGGCGTGGAGCAGGCATGGAGGGCTCAGGCCCCGGGAAGCACGGGCTTTGCTCACAGGGAAGCCAGCACCATCTGCCATCTGGAAGGTGGAGCTTCGACTCTTGTACTTGCCAGGTTCATGGCCCAGCTCAGCAAAACACAACAGGATGAAGGGGACTTCCAGAACTGCAGGTCTCACCAGCCCCTCTGCCGGCAGCCCAGACCCACCCTCCTGTGGGTTTCCTTGTTCAAAGCAAACAAGGATCTCATGTCACCCACGCTCCTGTCCCTGCTTCCCATACCGCCCCCAGACCCACCCTCCTGTCTGCAGGAAACGAGGATCTCATGTCACCCACAGTCCTGTCCCTGCTTTCCTTACAGCCCCTCAAGTTCAGGTAAGCGAAGCCGCCTGGGGCAGAGCAGGGGACACACAGGCCAGGGTGAGATGAAGCAGCTTCCGAAATCAGGTTCGACATCGCACCCACCAATTTTGTTGGCAGGCCCGGCTCAAAGGTGCCCCCTAGACATTCCGTCCAATTATTTAAATCCCAGCCTCTCCACTCACTACGAAGATTGGACAGGATTGGACATTTATTAGCTAACTGAATGGCTGTAATAAGATAGGAAATCCAAAGGAGCAGAAAATTAAATGTTCCTGAGTTATCTTATTGAAATTTCCCTTCCATGGCTTTTATTGGAGGCGACAGCACCAGAATTTCAAAGATGCATTTTAAGAGACTCCTTTATGGGGTTACCCAGCAAATGCCAAAGCCATCAACGTGGAACCAGCCAGCGAGTGTCGGGATGGACCGCCCAGGGTCAGGCAGAAACCCCAGCTCCACTGCGCCGCTCTGCAGGTGGACAGCAGACAGGTCCCCGCAGCACCATCTCCAGAGAACCAGAGCAAACACCCGTGTGTCCCACGGATGGTACCGCGGATGCAGATACTGCATTTTACCAGGAGAGTTCACTGTTTTATTCATTGAATTTTGATTACGCGTTATCCTAAGGAGATACATTGATTTCATAAGCAAGGCAGCAAGAATAAACCGCACACAGAAGCTGCTGTCATTTCTCAGGCCCAGCTTCCTTTCAGGAAACAAGGGTTCCGCTCAGCACAAGCGCCGGTCCTGATGTAGATGCATGGAAGTCATTGGGGAGATGTCTGTAGCCCCTGAGATGGAAGAAGCCTGTCAGGAGCCGGCACCGGGCTGAGGACAGGCCTGGCTGCAGGCGGTGGGATGGCTTGAGGCCCCTGCAAAGGCAAGGCTCCCCCTGGGAACAGGGCTTCTCCTGGGTGGGCAGGTGGTCCCTGCCAGGCTCCTACTCCCCCACCCCACCCTTTCCAGGAAATGCATCCTATCCATCACGACTGTCCCACTTCCCCCGCAGACCGTGTGGTATGAATGATTTGAGTGCAGATGTTCATTTATAAAGGTGACTGTGAAGAGACAGGAAGGGGTTGATCCTGGGGAAAGAGAAGGCCCCATTACTCACAGCTCGCCCAGAAACAACAGGCACAGCCCTCCCTCCCCGCAGGGCCGCAGGGGCAGCACAGGGCCTGCAGGAGGCAGGAAGGAAGAAGGGAAGGCCCCGGCCACAGGCTTCAGTGGGGTTTTCTTGGGAGGCAGCTTATCTTTGGCTAGCCTGAAGAATTCCAGCAGACCCTGGGGCATGGGGGCTGTCCCTGGTTGTCTGGTACCTGGTCCTGGAGAATGTGGGTTTGGTGTGTGAGAGTTAGAGAAGGAGGTGGGGGGCATATGGGCTCGGGACTGGCAGGTGTGTGTGTGAAAGGCAGGCAGCCAAGCACTGTGGCTCACACCTGTAGTCCTGGATACTCAGGAGGCCGAGGTGGGAGAATGGCTTCAGCCCCGGAGTTTAAGACCAGACTGGACAACATAGTAAGATCCTGTCTCACAAAAAGAAAGGTGGGCAAGTGCTCCAGGGCAGGGGCAGAGCCCACCAGCCTTGGGGGCACACCAGATACGGCAGGAGGGTGGAACATGGTCCCAGATTTTGTGCTTGGTGTGAATAGCAGCTGCCTATGTCCACTTCCTGTTGCTGTGATGACAAATTCCCCCAGCTGAGTGTCTTGACACAGAACTCTTACCTCACAGGACCGTTGGCCAGAGGGTCAAAGCAGCACCGGGCTGGTTCCTCGGGAGGCTCTGGGGGAGCAGCACTTCCCTGCCCTTCCCAGCTTCCGTGTTCCTGAGCTCGCAGCCCTTTCCCCTATCTCTGAAGGTCATCCCCCAGCTCCACTTTCATCTCTCATAGCTTCTCCCTTGCCCCCTCTTATAAGGACCCTTGTGCACACATCCAGCCCACCGGGGTTATCCCCGGCTACCACCCTTCCCTGGGCTGTGGTGAAGTGAAGCAGAGGGCAGGAAAACCCGCACTGCGCATCCTCCATGGACCAGCCAGAACCACCCGGTGGTTGGTGATCTCTTAGGAAGGAACACAGGCTGGATGTTTAGAGGCAGCGTCAGGAGGGTGGTGGGGTCTTTCCAAGGGGCTGGCTTCTGCTCGGCCCTTAGCGAAGGAAGTCTAGCAGCAGTTAGCAAAGGAGAGTCCCACCTCTGGTGGCCAGGAGTCTCCCACACTCCACACATCTTTGGCGCCAACAGCATCCATGCCCTGGCAGGAGGAGGATGTGGTGCCCGGATTCCGTGCAACAGGAGCAGCCAACGAGTTCTACCGAGAACTTAGATGAAGAAGTTGCCTCCATCTGACCCCCATTCCAGCATTCTGTTGACGCCTGCTAAATCTGTCCACACTCCGGGCCAGGAAGAGTCATTCTTGCTTCGTGCATTACACAAGACATCTGTAAATTGGATACTCTTTTCCTCCCTTTAAAAAATAATTTCCCTCAACCGCCATACACAGACAATTTTACACTGAGGAGTGCCGGCCGTGAGGCAAGAACTGCTGAGTGTGAGTAGAAAAGGCAGATGCGAAATGATCCCCCTGCCACTGAGGTGCTTTCTGGAAAACGCAATCAAATGCTTGATAACTTGCTAATAGTATGGTTATTAAACAAGCTGCCTTCATCTTTCCCAGAGAGCAAGAAAACGTACAAGAATTTGCAACACAATGGAAAAACGGGAGATTATGAAAGCGGGCTCCTTGTTGCTAGTATTTACAGCACTTTACATTTCTAAAGGTTTCATGATCCTCTCTGAGCCCCTGCCCGCCCCTCCAGTGGCTGCAAAGCTTCCCCTCTGAGGGTTTGAAGACTGATTATCCTCTTGCAGAGGCTCCCTTCTTACTCGCCCCGTCCCTGTCCAGCCAGGACACAATCCTGGGAGCCCGGGAGCTCCGCCCTTGACTCTGACACTTGCCAGCAAGTTAGCCCCTGTGCACCTCAGTTTCCCTGTCCTCGAACTGGGAATGAAAATGGTGCTGTTTCCTGAAGCTGTGAGAATGAGGCAATGAGATCATAAAAATGGGGAGAGCTCAGAAGAACCTCTGACATGCAGTGAGCCTCCATCAGTGACAGCAGGGAACTGATGCACTGGGAAGAGGGCAGGCCGTTGCCCTCAGTCTGGGGTACTGGCAGGAATCAGGTGCCAGGAATTCGCAAATGGACGGGCCAGTGTAACCACCACCAAAGGAAGGATGGGCTGGGATCAGGGCCTCAAGTCTCTATCATTCACTCACCCCTTTACTCGCTCGTTCTGTTGTCTGAAAAAACAAGGGCTTTTCACCCGATGAGTAACAAATGATTCCACAAGAATGCAGGTTTCATCAGCAAGCATTTTGTTACTCATTACAAGGAAGGAGAGCCCTGGGCAAGTCCTCCACAGCACTGTCTCCCAGAGCAACAGTGACAGGAAGGTTTTGTTTTTTGCTTTTTTTTTTTTTTTTTTTGAGACAGAGTTTTTGCTCTTGTTACCCAGGCTGGAGTGCAATGGCGCGATCTCGGCTCACCACAACCTCCGTCTCCTGGGTCCAGGCAATTCTCCCGCCTCAGCCTCCCGAGTAGCTGGAACTACAGGCCCACGCCACCATGCCCAGCTCATTTTTTGTATTTTGAGTAGAGACGGGGTTTTATCATGTTGACCAGGATGGTCTCGATCTCTTGACCTTGTGATCCACCTGCCTTGGCCTCCCAAAGTGCTGGGATTATAGGCGTGAGCCACCGTGCCTGGCCGACAGAAGGGTTTTATGGGGCAATGGAGGGGACAGAGTGTGGCATGGCAATCAGAGGAGGGGTCCCCGTGGCGCAGACACACACGGGGCCTGTGTTGTGTTAATGACGCAACAGCCCCTCCGGGTGGAGACATTAGCATGGCCATGAGCAAGGTTCCCTCGAGTTCATCTGCAGGTCACCTGCCTCTCTCAGGAGCTGCTTTCAACCCAATAGGTGACAGCTTTTCGTGCAGCCTTCGAAAAGAAACAGGCTGCAAAGCAGGAGGCTGTAGAGCAGGCAGATTGCTCAAGTGGATTAAATTCCTATGGTGCCTGTGTCAGAGGCGAGTGAACCAGAGCAACTCCATCTTAACAGGAGCTGCATTCCCAGTGAAGGCATCCTAAGTCACAGGATGAGCCAGGAGGTCAACACAGAATACAGGTCATTAAAGACTTGCTGATAAAACAGGTTGCAATAAAGAAGCCGGGCAAAACCCACCAAAACCGAAATGGCCACGAGAGTGACCTCTGGGCATCTTCACGGCTACACCCCCACCAGCGCCGTGACGGTTTGCGAAGGCCAAGGCAACGTTGGGAAGGCACCCTAAATGGTCTAAAAATGAGAGGCATAAATAACCCACCCCTTGTTTAGCACATCATCAAGAAATAACCAGAAAAATGGGCAACCCGCAGCCCTCGGGGATGCTCTGTCTATGGAGCAGCCATTCTTTATTCTTTTGCTTTCTCTAATAAACTTGCTTTCACTTTGCACTGTAGACTCACCCTGAATTCTTTCTTGTGTGAGATCCAAGAACCCTCACTTGGGATCTCTGTAACACCTGGGGACCCTCCCTGTCTCTTTTCCATTCATCAACTATGCCAGGCACTCTGCTAGACACAGAATGTTGGAGGTGGAAAGGCCTCCGTGGTCCGGCAGGTCCAGTCTCCCTCGCCTCAGCTGAGCCTCCCCAATGGCCAGCATAAGTCAATGGAGGCTCACAGAGGCAGGTGACTGTCCCATGTCCAGAAGCGGCAGCGGCAGCACAAGCCCAAATGCAAGCCACAGTTTACTCCATCCCACCGATGGAGGCTTCTAGACTCTGTGTAAGCAAAGTTCCTGGCACCTTCCCACCCTCCAACCTGCCCATCACTGCCACCCCAACATGCATGTCCCATCCCCTAGACAGGACACCTCCCTGATGAGCAGTGGCATGTCCTCAGGACCAGCACAGGGCCTGCAGCAGAGTGGACAGTCAGGGGATGCCTGTAAGATAAAGACATGGAGGAACCAGCGCTCCTTATCCGCCGCGTCTTCCTCCTCCCTGGGATCATTCCAGGCCAGGGTATCAAGGAGCTCTTAATGTGAGATCATCACACTTCCATTCTCACATGTGGCCCCCCCTGAGCTGGTGATGCCCCGAGCTGTCGCCCTCAGTCCAGGTTATCCTCCCCGCCGACAGCAGCAACGGCAGCTACCCACGCCAGCCCTTTCAAGCTATACAGCTGTCCGCTGCCATCACAGGGGCGCCTTGATGCAGTCAGAACCACTGTTGTTATCTCTGCTTTGTGGAGGAGGAAACTGACACTCAGACAGTCACCCGGCCTAGGTCAGGCAGCAGCAGCAGCCTCGACTCCAGCCTGGACCCGCTGAGTGCTGCACTCCCTCCCGCCAATGACTCCCTTTCCTATGTGGTGCAAGGTCAGCCCACGGGTCTACCAGACCTAGCTGAAGGATTCAAATACCACCGCAGGTAATTTGATGTCCACCACTCTGTTTTAAGGCAACGCTCTAAATTTCACATGGAAGTGCGGACAGGAAGTGCAAATATGGAAAGAGAAGTTGCAGCCGGGCTCAGGGTGTTGGGTATGAGTTGTGGGAAATGATGTGAGCTTACGGTTTTCAAGCTACAGACATGCAAACAAATCCACAGGTAAAGGTGTGTGTGCACGCATACACGTGTCTCCAAACTTTTCTCACCACGAAGTTCTGTGAGCAGTGACATCCCAGCAAAAATCGGCACAGGCGGTGCCCAAATTGCATCCGATTGCCATTTTCCACTAGAGACACCAAGGATCCTCGGAGAAATGGTTGATTTTGGGCCTGAGACAGGGAAAGAACAAGATGAGGCTGGATGGGTCAGAAGGCAAGGAATTACTCAATGAATGACGGGAACATGTCAAAATGACACAGAAAAGATCTCTGGGACTGAATTTAGACATGGAGGCTTCCTGTCTGGGGGGTGGGGTGTGCGTGTTGGCATGGAAGTGACGGGCAGCTTGGAGGGTGGGAAGGTGCTGGGGAAGTTTGCTTACACAGCCTCTGGAAGAAAGCCTCCATCTGAGGGATGGAGTAACTGGGGATGTGTATTAGAGACGGGTGGCATAAAACAATTTTTAAAATGACAAAATACGTGAAACAAGGGTTTTCAGAACACCCGACATCAGCCAGCAAGAGAGTGACCCCGAGCCATGGGAAACAGACGAAGAGGCCCTGGGATTGCTCCAGTTTACAGTTCAGAGAGTTTCCAGGCCACAGTTCAGGAAGAAGGAGCCCAGCCCCAGCCCAGTGGGCTCCTGAGTTGGTGAGATGAAGCAGAGTCTGGGGAACCAAGGTAGCTGGGGTTCATTGCAAGAGAGACACAGAGGACGGAGCTGCACAGAGAGCACTGCAGACACCTGCAGGGGCCCTGGACCACCTGGCTGGATCAGCATCGGCATGTGAATAGAAGGACCCAGTCAGAGGCCAGGGAAAAAAGCACCCAGGGGATTAAAGGTGATCATGATGTGTGCACACGCAGAACCATGGGGAGTGCCCATCCCACCAGCCAAGCTGGGAACACCATTTTTCACCACACGTCGGGTTAATACCGAGAGGGCTCTTAGCTCACTAGCAGGGGATAATTCGCTCTGGACAAAGCACTGGGAATTACTGCTGTAATTCCCAACTAACAGATCTTAAAAGCAAAACTTGGAAGGATCAGACTGTTTTGAGTAACTTAGCTGCCTCCCAGAAAAAAAAAACTTAAGAACATTTCTAAGAATACAAAATATTCAGCATCAAACAAGGCAAAACCCATGATGCTCGGCATTCAACCAAAAATTACCAGGTGTGCAAAGAAGTGGAAAAATATGACCCAGGGTGAGGAGCTAAACGGCCAAAACTCACCCCCGAAATGACAAAGATATTAAAATTAGAGAGAAGAACATTGAAACAGTTATAACTGCATTCCATATGTTCAAGCGGCGAATTCACACGTTCATGGAAGATGAACTACATAAAGGTCCCAAAGGGAACATCTAGAGAAGAAAACTACATCACATGAGAGGAAACAACACGGGATGAGATTAAAGGTAGAAGGGAAAATGAGTGAGCGTGAAGACATGGCAAAAGAAGCCATCCAAAATAAAACAGAGAAAAAATAATTTACAAATGAACGGAGTGTAAGTGAGCTATGAAACAGCCTCAAGCAGCCTCATTCAGGCATAATCTGAGTCCCTGAAGGAGAACAGGAGTGTGTGGGACAAAGAGAAAGAAAAGATATTTGATGAAATCTTCCGAATGTGATGGCAACCATAAATCCACAGATCTAAGAAGCTCAACGAACCCTAAGCACAAGAAAAATAAAACTGCCCAGGTGCAGTGGCTCATATCTGTAATTCCAGGACTTTTGGAGGCCGAGGCAGGAGGATTGCTTGAGCCCAGGAGCTTGAGACCAGCCTGGATAACATAGCAAGACCCCATCTCTACAAAAAATTTAAAAATTAGCCTGGGGTGGTGGTGCACACCTGTAGTCCCACCTACTCAGGAGGCAGAGGCGGGAAGATCCCTCAAGCCCAGGAACTCAAGTTTATAATGAGCTATAATCATGCTACTTCACTCTAGCTTGGATGGCAGAACAAGACCCTGTCTCTAAAGTAATTTTTAAAAAATAACATCAAGGCACATTATAATCAATTTTCTCAAAGCCAGTAATAAGGAAAATACCTAAGTCAGATGCAGTGGCTCACACCTGTAATACCAGCACTTTGGAAGGCTGAGACAGATGGGTCACAAGGTCAGGAGTTCAAGACGGGCCTGACCAAAATGGTGAAACCCCGTCTCTACTAAAAATACAAAAATTAGCTGGGCATGATGGCACATGCCTGTAATCCCAGCTACTCAGGAGGCTGAGGCAGGAGAATTGCCTGAACCCAGGAGGCGGAGGTTGCAGTGAGCTGAGACCATGCCTCTGAACTCCAACCTGGGCTTCAGAGCAACACTCCGTCTCAAAAAAAAAGAGAGAGAAAATATTAATAAGAAAAAAAACTTAAAAGCATGCAGAGAAAAAAGGACATGTTTTATACAGAGGACCAAAAAGTCATGTAAAGCAAATTTCTCATCCTAAATGAGGCAAGTTGGCAATTTCTCATCAGAAATAATCTAAACAAGAAGAAAGAGAGAAATATCCTCAAAGTACTGAAAGAAAAGTGGCTAATCCAGAATCACACCACTGTACCCTGCCTCTACTAAAAATATGAAAACAATTAGCTGGGCATGGTGGCACGATCCTGTAGTCCCAGCTACTTGGGAGGCTGAGGCAGGAGAAACACTTGAAGCCAGGAGGTAAATGTTGCAATAAGCGAGATTGCACCACTGCACTCCAGCCTAGTGACAGAGCAAGACTGCATCTCAACAGCAACAAAAAAATTATTGGGAGAATTAGTGAGGCATGAATAGGGTCTCCAAGTGAAGGGTACTATTTTTTGCAACTTTTTCTGTAAGTTTGAAGTTGTTTCAAAAAGAAAAATGCATGGCCATATGCTACAGTTTAAACGTGTCCCCTCCAAAACTTTGATGTTGCCCATGTGATATTATTATTACAGGGTGGGGCCCCTAACAGGTGATTAGACTGTGAGGGCTTCTCCTTTGCAAATGAGATTAAGACCTTTATTTTGAAAAGGGCTTCATGCAGCATTCAGACACTTCCTCTTCCACTTTCTGCCATGTCAGGACAGTGTTCTTCTCCTCCAGAAGATGCAGCTGTCATCAGACAGCCTGCTAACACCTTGATCATGGACTTCCAGTCTCTGGAATGGTGAGAAAGAAGTTTTTCTTATAAAATGCCTGGTCTCAGGTATTCTGTTATAGCAACACAAATGACCTGAGACAGGAATCAGTACCAGGAGTGGGGTGTCACTATAACAAACACTTAAAAATGTGGAATGGCTTTGGAACTTGGTAATGAGCAGAGGCTGGAACAGCTTTGAAGTTATTGCTGAAAGAGTCGATATCACTGTGAAGAGAGCATTAAGGGCAATTCTGATGAGGGCTCAGAAGAATAGGAGAGCAATAAGAAAAGTTCCATTCTTCTTAGAGATCATTTAAACAGTAGTGAACAGAACACTGGGAGTTATAGGGACAGTAAAGGTCATTCTGATGTGGTTCTAGGTGGAAATGAGGACTAGCTTATTGGAAACTGAAAGAAAGCATTCTTATTATAAAGTGGCAAAGAACTTGGCTGACTTATGTTCATGTTTTAGGACTTTGCGGAAGGCAGAACTTAAGGGCAATGAACTAGGATATTTGATGGAAGAAATCTCTAAGCAGCAATGTGTTCAGGAATAAGCATGGCTTCTCTTAATTTCTTATAGTAAAATGTGAGAAGAGAAATCATTTAAAGATTGAATTTATGATTAAAAGGGAAGCAGAACATCGACATTTGGAAAATTCTCAGCCTGTCCACGTAAAGAATAAAAAGTGTGTTTAGGAGAGAAAATCAAGGGTGTGGCTAGCAACTGTTTGCTAAGGAGAGCAGGAAGAGGGAGCCAAGTGCTGCTGCTCACGAGACAGCGGGAGAGTGGCCCTAAAGGCACTTCAGACAGCCGCGAGGTTTCCTTGCCCAACACAAGCCCAGAGTACCAGGGCTGTAAGGGCAGAAGAGCTTCCAGGCAAGGCCACCTCTTCTGCTCCCTGCTCCTCAGCTGCTCAGCAGCGGCCCAAGTGGGCCTAGGTACACCAGGGCCATGGCTCCAGAAGGTATTATCTTCTGGTGGCAGTGCCTACATGGTACTAATTCTGTATGTGTGCAGAGTGCAAGAGCTATGGCCATGTGGCCTCCATGGCGTCCCAACCAGGGCAATGTTCAGCCATGCTGTTGAGTCAGGGCTACTGCAGAGAGCCCCACTCGGGCAACGCTTAGTGGAGCCATGGGGCGAGGGCTGGCCCCAAGATCCCAGACCTGTAGAGCCACCAACAGACAACTAATGCTAGCATGCAAGTGCTGCCAGCACCTGACTCCAACCCATGAGAGCTACTGTACGGTCTGCCCAGCAAAGCCACGAGGGTGTGGCTGCCTGAACCCTTAAGGGTTCAACCCCTAGCTCAGTGCATCTAAAAAGTGGGACAGGGAGTTAAAGAAGATTATTCTCCAGCCTCAAGATTTAATGTTGTTTGCCTTATCTGCCTTGTTGGATTTTGTGCTTACCTGAGCCCTGTTATTCCTTTCTTCTTACCTATTTCTTGTATGTGATGGACATATTTATCCTCTGCCTGTCCCTATACCATTGTATTTTGGAAGCACATAACTTGTTTGATTTCACAGGTTCACAGCCAGAAAGTAGTTTTCCTTAGGGTGATGTCTAGATGAGACTCTGAGCTTGAGGCTTTAAAGTGGATGCTGGAATGAATTGAGACTCTGAGGGCTATTGAGATGGAATGAATATATTTTGCATGTGAGAAGAATATAAATTTGGTGGGGGGAGAGGGGCAGAATGTTATTGCTCGAATGAGTTCCTTTCAAAATTCTGCTGTTGGCCATGTGACAGTATTAGGAGGCAGGGCTTTTAAGAGGTAATTAGGCCATGAGGGCTGCTCCCTCTTGAAGGGGATTAATACCCTTATAAAGGGAGCTTCATGCAGCATTCACTCTCCCTACCAGTTTTCGCCACGTGAGGATGCAGTGCTCCTCCCTTCCCGAGGATGCAGCCCTCACCAGACTGCCTGCCAGCACCTTGACCTTGGACTTCCCAGCCTCCAGAGTTGTGAAATATAAATTTCTGTTCTTTATAAGTTATCTAGCCCCAGGTCTTCCATTACACAGACCAAGATGCCTCATTTTTCTAAAGTCTGAAAGAAGGTTTTGCGTGTGCTCAAGGCTCAGAAAGAAAGGTCTTTTCTACCTCACTCAGGTTCTTTCTCCCAGCCTTGGGTATTCATCAGGTAACAAGGCTCCATTTAGACGCCAGGACTGAAGAAATGCCACAGCTCCATTAGGAAGCTGACTTGGCCCAGAGGTCACAGGTGGGTAATCAGGGAAAAAGGCATTTTGGGGGAAAGGAGCCTCCTGAGGTCATCATTTTGCATATGGTTGTTAATAATGCAACACTGAGTCTATTAAACAGAGTAAAAGGTAACTTTGGCCGGTGGGAAAGGACCATTATGCAAATTCAGGCAGAGAAAAGCTTTTTAAAATGCACATATTTAACTAAAGCATCCAGAGTTCTGGTTATTAGTTTCTTTTAAAAATGTTCCCAAGAAAGCATTGTTTCCACCAATCGCCACTGAAAGGAGAGCCAGGATTTGGATTCCAACAAACCAGGGCATCAGCTCTAGATTGTTTCTGCGTCCACTGTGGGGCATTGAGGATGCTTCTCAATGTCTCTGAAACACAGTGTTCTCACCAGTGAAAACCACTTTTCAGACTTAATGTTCTTTCGGAATTGTAGTTAGCAGTCTCCAGGGTGGAGCTGTCCAGGGACGTGCGGTGCTGAAGCCCTGGCATAAACGTGCCCTCTTGGAAGATCATCTCTGGTATCCACCTGCACCATCCTAGCTGTGAGTAGCAGGATGTCTGCTCTGCAGCCATGGAAACAGCCCTCAGAAAAGCAATTAGTGCACAGGTGTGCACTTTAGCTCTGTGATATTTTGAAATTATTTATAACTGTAAAAGCAATTAGTCTACATAATGGACTAATCACTTACTGGAATTTGGGATTCTTTTGGATTTCCATGTAGCACACATGTATCCAGCACAATTTAGTTTTATAAATGCCAATAATTAAATCAACTTCAATTTTATTTCAATTAGATTGAGTACAACTATCATGGTAGATTTGGAAATTGCCGTGTGTGTGTATGTGTGTGTGTGTGTGTGTGTGTGTGTGTGTGTGTGTGTGTGTGTGGTGTGAGGTGGGGCATGTGTTTGTTCCTTCTATCTGCTAACTTTAAAATGTAAAGTTAAATGAGAATGAGCTGAGGTAAATAATATTATTTTTTATGACTTTTCATAGGGCTGGTATTATCTTCATTTTACAAACAAGTGTCTCTTTTAGAAAGGTTAAGACTAAGTTTAAAAATTATTGAGTGCCTCTTATGAATCAGAAAATGCATACTGTATTACCTAATTGAATTTACATGATAGCCAAAGTATGTTTTTATACATTTGCAGGTAAAGAAAACTGGTCACAGAGAGGGGTATGAAAGCTAACAAAAAAGAGTGACTGGTCACTACGTAAAGTGTATATGTTTCTCTTTAACATCTGTAACAATTCTAGGAGGAAAGAATTATTTCCCAATGTCAGATGAAAAACCAGAGGGTCAGAGATGTCAAGTCACTCACCCACAGTAAGTGAGGGATCCAGGTTTTAGACCCAAACCAATCTGGCTTGAAAGCTCAGAATCTTCCTGAGTTGCTGCAGCCACTCCAGGCTGCCTCAGGCAGTGGCCTCCCCCAAGCTGTCCTTCTGTCTGGACACCACTCTGTCCATTCAAAGAACTCAGACGTCACTAACATTCAGCTCCCATAACGTCCTGGCTTCCCTAGCCCTTCACACAGGGAAAATGTGACAACCTCTGGGCCACTAGGGCTGGCAGAGAGTGCAGGTGTCATTCTTGCCTGTCGTTCCTGCATCAGCCCACCCTCCCTCCTCCATTAAATACCCCAGTTTTGAATTTCATGCAGCTGACTCCTTCTCTTACCACCATTCCTTGCAGCTGTCCACTCCTCCCTGCTTCCTCTCTTCTTTCTCAAAGACCTTCCTCATTCCCACTCTGCAGTCACTCCTGCTGTTATTCTTGATCATGTCAATGCCCAGACAGGCATCCTGCCATCACCCTCCTGGGCCCTTGTTCTCAACCTGTCTGGTCTCCTGCTCTCCTTGGTCCTTCTGAGACCATGTAATGACACTATCTGCAGCACCTGCTTAATAGCCCTGTCGCAGATTCTGCTCTCAGAGTACAATCTACAGTTTTGCCTGCTCATTCCCCTCCAACCTCTAGCAGTTGTCAGCCCTGCTGGGACCATAACCCACAATACCACTCCTTTTGTCTTTCCTCCGCCCCTCATGTCTTCACTTTCCTTGTGGCACAGCTGATATTTCATGCCAGATGGTGTAACCCCTCCCTGGATGCTTCCCCTGCCTGGAACACTGACATCCCCTAATTTCCCTGCATCTCACTTCCTGGGCTTTGCTCACAGATCATACTTCAGAGATGCCATCCCAGTCACCCTGCCCAAAACTCAGCCCAACAGCTCCTGCTCCCCTTCCTTACGTCCCATATCCTGCAATGCGTATTCATCTCACGCTATATTATATTCCCTTAGCATACAGTTGGCGCCTAATAATTCTTGAATAAACTCCCTGCACTTTGTGCCAACATCATTAGTACCTGTGTATGAATTATTTGGAACATTTCTCTCTTTTTTTTGAGACGGAGTCTCACTCTTTCACCAGACTGGAGTATAATGGCACAATCTTGGCTCACGGCAACCTCCACCTCCCGGGCTCAACCGATTCTCCTGCCTCAACCTCCAATTAAAGAGGACTACAGGCACACACCACCATGCCCAGTTAATTTTTGTATTTTTAGTCGAGACAGAGTTTCACCATATTCGCCAGGATGGTCTCAATCTCTTAACCTCATGATCCACCCGCCTCGGCCTCCCAAGGCCAAAGATGGGATTACAGGCTTGAGTCATCTTGCCCGGCTCCATTTCTCTCATTTTATTGAGACTATTAGCTCACATAGCCCATCACCCATGTCCCATTCATCTCTGAATCCCATGGGCTATCAGTGACCAGACAGAGTAAGAACCCAGCAAATATGCATTAAGTGAATGAAGGAAAGAAGGAAGGCTGAACGCTGCTATGTTGCTTATCACAGCAAATCAGGTGTCCAAGAAACTGATTTTTTTTTTTTGAGACAGAGTTTCGTTCTTGTTACCCAGGCTGGAGTGCAACGGCGCAATCTCGGCTCACCACAACCTCCACCTCCTGGGTTCAGGCAATTCTCCTGCCTCAGCCTCCTGAGTAGCTGGGATTACAGGCACACGCCACCGTGCCCAGCTAATTTTTGTATTTTTAGTAGAGACGGGGTTTCACCATGTTGACCAGGATGGTCTCGATCTCTGGACCTCGTGATCCACCCACCTCGGCCTCCCAAAGTGCTGGGACTACAGGCGTGAGCCACCGCACCCAGCCCGAAACTGATTTCTTATACTGCTTGAGGACTTCATGTAGAGCTTGGGCATGGAACAATTTGTTTTATTCCAAAATATATGGTCAAGAGCCCGCTTGTCTCCTTTGGTAACACTCCCCACTCTCACACATCCTTCTCAGGGTCTCAGCATCCCCCACACAAGCTCGTCACCATCCCATAATATCCCCTCTTCTTCCTTGATCACCTCCGAATCTAGCCCACCCTCTCAGGGTGACAGTCCCTCTCCTGGCATAATACACAGGAGGGCTGCTAACAAGAATGGAGAACAGTGGAGCTCCACGTGTTCTGTTGTGGAGATTTCATCTGGGGCTCATATTCCCTGTGTGCAGGTAGGTCTCAGCACACTATGCAGCCCTTAGATTGCTCAGTGTCCCAAGTGGATTATGGTACTCCGACCTCTTGGACCTAAGTTCATCATCCAGGCCTCCCGGGATTATCATCAGCACATCCAAACCGGACACACACCGAGGAGGGTCTGCAAACACCGTGAACACAGCCCTCGCTCTCCCACCACTGTGAAAGGGGACAAAGAGGGATACAGATGGCAGGATGGGAGGCAGGTGTCATCGCTGCAAAGCTTCAAAGAGAGAATGGAAGAGAAAAGCAGCAAAATTCCCTGCTTTTCTTTTCTTTCTTTTTTTTTCTTTTCTTTTCTTTTCCTTTTTTTTTTTTTGAGACAGAGTTTTGCTCATGTGCAGTGGCATGATCTCGGCTCACGACAACCTCCACCTCTCAGGTTTAATCGATTCTCCTGCCTCAGCCTCCTGAGTAGCTGGGATTACAGTCTTGTGCCACCACACCAGGCTAATTTGTGTATTTTTAGTAGAGCCAGGGTTTCACCATGTTGGCCAGGCTGGTCTCAAACTCCCAACCTCAGGTGATCCGCCCACCTTGGCCTCCCAAAGTGCTGGGATTACAGGTGTGAGCCCGGCACCCCCTGCTTTTAATGTAGGCATCTAGCATCGTTGTCCCCAATTGCGTCACCCGCCCCTCCCTAAGCCTACTCAGCAAGTGTTACTACTGAGAAAGAACATGACACATTCACACCTTAAATAATAACGGAAGTTTGAGTTTACTGTGTTGTCAAGGCAGTTTCACACTCACGGTCGCACTGACCTGTCATACACACCTGAGGACAGGTATCGCCCTCATTCCCATCGCACAGATGAGAAACTGAGGCACAGGTACCTCGAGTAGTTTGCTCTGTCATCCAGGTGGCAGCTGGAATTAGAACCCCAGGTTGGTGACAACCTACCCGGTGCCCTTTTCCCAGCAGCCTGTAGCCACATAGCCCATTCAGTGCCATCTGCAAGAAACAGGCTGTGCCCCACGGGAAGCAGGCTCTGGCCTGCAGCCCCCACCCTGGAGAACCACTGGCTGCCCTGGCCAGCCACCGCAGACCAACGCGCAGCTCCCTCACCTGGATCCCGTCTTTTTTCACAAGTTACTCCATTAAAGGGAAAGGTTAGATAAATGCTGTGCTTTGAGTCAATGGAGCCAATCTTTCTTTTCCCACCGGCTCTGAGCTCTGCCGCTTGCCCCGTGAGTGCTCTAAACGCCTTTTACTACTTCATAATCACCCGTATTGTGCTCCACGCTCACCTTGTTATTTAAACTCCCATAAAAGGTAAAATAAAAAAAAGTTAATGGCCTAAAACTTGCTTCTTTGAACAACCTAAGAGGACATTTTACTCATAAATGTAAGCAAGGAAACAGGATTCCATTTCTCTGGTTACGAGACAAATAAATATCTTCCCAAGGCTCCACAGCCATGGCACCCAGCGACCAGCTGGGCACCGCCTCGTACTCAGCGGCCCTGGGGAGAGTCCCCTGTGCCTCAGACTCCACGCCCTCACCGCCCTGGAAAGCCTCTCCTCTGGGAGTGAGGACAGCATAATAGAGACAGTGATGGATTCCAGCGGCCCCTCCTCCTGCCCTTCTGAAGGGGACAGAGCAAGCCTTTCATTCCCCAGTGAGTGGGCACAGATCGAGTACCCGCAATGTGCCAGACCTAGGGACCGACTTGTAGAACCAGGAATCCTGCTCCCAGCCTCCTGACCCACACAGGTGAGCAGGCAGGTGAAGAGAGAGAAAACACAGCAAGTCCAGTGACTGCGGAGGCAGGAGAGGGTGTTACAGGGCTCAGATAGAAACTGAACTCAGCTGAGCATTCACAGAAGGCTTCCTGGAGGAGACGGTTCATCCTGAGAAATGAACAGAAGTTTGCCTGGTGAAGAAAAGCAGAAAATCCCAGACCAAAAGAAGAGCATGGGCAAAGCTGAGGAGAAGCAGGAAAGATGGCCAGTTTGGAGGCGGAGAGCAGTACTTGGCTGAAGCAAGAGAGCCAAGACGGACCAGCTTGAAGGGGAGTGGATGGCGGGTAGCTCCGACGGTGAAGGTCGGGGAGGGAGGCTTCTCTGCTCCTCCCGTCCCATGAAGGGAGCAGCTCGGAGAAGATCTGATGTCGAGTCAGACTGTGAATGTCACCTGAGTAGAACCCCAAATGCACCCTCCCCGCTTCTCTCCCACAACACAGAGATGGACACAAATGGACAAAACTGGGTGTCTTCTTGGGAGTGCAGCTCCTGCCATATGGCAAAGCTGGCGGTGCACAGAGGAGGGACGGAGGGAGCTGGGGTGTCCAGAGGCAGGGGGGCATGAAAAGCCACTAGCACAAGCCCCAGCCCACCCTCATGCTCCCAGCTCTGGTGTCATTTGGAGCATGAGCGAGCCCCTCCCCCCACCATGCCTGGCCCAGGACCTTGCACGGACTGTGTGCTCAGCAGATGTGTGTAGACTGAGAACCTGGGTAAGGGTGTGGCTAACAAGATCTCTTAGCACCTGGAAGGCTGGATAATCTAGCCCAGAAAATCCACATTTAAATTTAACAAACTTAGATGGAGCAAGCCTGTGCTGTACCCCTGGAGGAGTGGTGTGTACTCTGCCCTCAGAGGCTCTTGGTCTGCCGAGCAGACAGACCAGGAGAACAGGTGGCCTGAGATGCTCCAACATACCCATGTGCCACTCGCTTTCAGGTATCACCTGCTCATGATAAACAGCTCAATTCCCAACCGACCTTTCTTGGCATCCATGCATAGGATGGCTACCTTTATGAGTCAACTTGGCTGGGCCACGGGTTCCCAGATAATATGTCAAACGGTATTCTGGATATCTCTGTGAAGGTGTTTTTGGATGAGATTAACATTTAAATCTGGGGACTGTGAGTAAAGCAGACTGTTCTCCATAATGTGGGTGGGCCTCACCTAATCAGATGAAAGCCTTAAGCAAACAGAGACTGACCCACTCCTCAATAAGAAAGAATCCTACCAGCACGTGGTCTTCAGGCTTCAAGTCCACATCAGCTCTTCCCTGATTTCCAGGCCGTCAGCCTATCTTTGCCAGGCTCGACAATTTTGCAAGAAGATTCTTTAAGTCTCTCCCTCTCTCTCGCTCTAGCTCTCTGTCTCCCCCTCCCTTCCCCCTATTTCTCAGGAGATCCCAGGATAATGGAAGGAACCAAGACCAGCTGCCCCTCAAGGCTGCGTTGTGGCCTGAAGCCCCCAACACCTGCCCCCACCGCCTTTCTGAGATGGATCTCCCATGATAGCCACCTCTGCTGTGACGTCACTGCTCAGCTGACTCTTGGGAAGAAAATCTTTGCTCTGAGTTAGGTTTGATTGGGAGGATTCCAAGGCAGGTGTGCCTGGGCTCCAAAATGTGACAGGGCCTCTGTGGCAAATAGGAAAGTTTCTTTTTAAAGTTTCCTTTCTTGTTAAATCATAAGTGTGCTAATAACTTTGATAAGCCCTATCCTCTGTAGCTCTGAGACACGCCATGCTTACAGGCACGTAGTACATTCTGTGTCCTTGTACTTTAACCAAAATATCTCTGCTGGATGTGCTCACAGGCAAGCCCCAGCTCTCCACTGCTTTCACCTGTTTGGAACAGTTTTAAGTTGTTAGCCAATTGGGATTTAGTTTAGATTGTGAGGTCCGGTTCCAGCCAACGGAGATCAGACACAGCAGTAAGGACGACCCCAAATGCGTAAGGGATAAATGTGTGTGTTTTCCATTGTTCACTGCACTCTCCTGGCATGATGGCTAGTGAAGGCACCCTTCCTGCAGTCCAGGAAATAAAAATTGCATTGCTGAAAGATCCTTTTTCTTAGTGTTAATTTTTCTTTGTGGCACCGAGCATCTATTTCCAACATCTGTTTCCAATAGCCTCTACAAATAGCTCTTCCAGCTGACAAAACCAGCCCTTCTGGTGAGTCCTCACAATCTCACCTCTGACCCTTTGCATCCCCGTCCCCACACACCCCAGTGGAATCGTCAGGCTTAGCTCTGGCAGGACGCACCTGCATCCTCTGAGAATGTCTTCAGGTCCAGTGTAAATCAGCAAGTGCTAGTGGATAAAGAATGGAAGGAGGGGTACCTGTGTCCATGCTGGGGCTTCCCTAGGATGATGCTACAACCACATCATGAAGCTGAGTGCTCAGTGCCCCAGGAGAGAGGCAAATGAGAGTCACAGGCATTAGACGAGGAGGAAGCCTCCGTCAGGGTCGCTGCTTATGCAGCTGGCCCAGAAGCTCATCTGGGAATTGACAGACTTAACAATGAACTGGAGTGAAGCTTCCCTGTTTCCAGGCACTACCCCGTCAAAGCCAACCTTCATCCCACCTCAAAGGAACAGGTTTTAAATGCCAGTTTAACTTTTCACCTTCCCACCCAAGTGCCCAAGCAAGAGGATGGATGGACACCAGGAGGTGGAAGCTCCGTATAGAATCACAGGCAGAGGTAAGAGGGCGTGAACCTGGGGAAGGCCACCGTGGATAGACCCTTCAGACTCAGGCAAGCGGAGGGAGGCGGGAAGAGAAGAATGCCGTCCGTGTAAAATACTCACGTGAAGTCAGAGAAATACTTACCCAGTACGGCACTCAACATTCTGCAGACTTGCCACCATATGCAAAGAATTCATCCAAATATAATGGGGCTTGTGAGGCTTTGAGGCAGAATGGAAGTGGGAAGAGAGAACAAGGGGAAATGCAGTAATAAAACAAAGGAAACCATTACAGAAATACAGAGAACAAACAACCCGTCTGAAAGCAACTCAACATGCCCAACGAGATTTTGTTCTAGATACCCCTTTTCTTTCTTTCTTTCTTTCTTTCTTTCTTTTTTTTTTTTTTTTGAGACAGAGTTTTGCTTTTGTTGTCAAGGCTGGAGTGTAATGGCACAATCTGGGCTCACCGCAACCTCTGCCTCCCAGGTTCAGGCGATTTTCCTGCCTTAACCTCCCAAGTAGCTGAGATTACAGGCGCCCACCACCATGCCTGGCTAAGCTTTTTTATTTTTATTTTTTATTTTTATTTATTTATTTATTTTGAGACAGAGTTTCGCTCTTGTTACCCAGGCTGGAGTGCAATGGCGAAATCTCGGCTCACCGCAACCTCCGCCTCCTGGGTTCAAGCAATTCTCCTGCCTCAGCCTCCTGAGTAGCTGGGATTACAGGCATGCGCCACCATGCCCAGCTAATTTTTTGTATTTTGAGTAGAGATGGGGTTTCACCATGTTGACCAGGATGGTCTCGATCTCTTGACCTCGTGATCCACCCGCCTTGGCCTCCCAAAGTGCTGGGATTATAGGCGTGAGCCACCGCGCCAGGCCTAGCTACCCCTTTTCAAAGGTATTGCTGAGTGGGCAAGAGACGATAAACCCCCAGGGACTAATTGAAATGAACAAATGAAAGCAGGATCCAGGGACGGAAGCCTGGAACCAGCTTTGACCCTAACAACATCTGTGAACTCCAGAAGATCCTGACCTGATTGATAGCTGCATAGACCCAGGGTACACAGGCAAGGCAAAGTCAACTCAGTGAAGGTGCCTCGTGGGACAGCCACCCCTCCACATAACGGTACCTAGAAAGACCTCATAAAAAGACAATAAAGGCGGGGCACGGTGGCTCACGCCTGTAATCCCAGCACTTTGGGAGGCCGAGGCGGGTGGATCATGAGGTCCAGAGATCGAGACCATCCTGGTCAACATGGTGAAACCCCGTCTCTACCAAAAATACAAAAAAAAATTAGCTGGGCATGGTGGCGCGTGCCTGTAATCCCAGCTACTCGGGAGGCTGAGGCAGGAGAATTGCCTGAACCCAGGAGGCAGAGGTTGCGGTGAGCTGAGATTGCACCATTGCACTCCAGCCTGGGTAACAAGAGCGAAACTCCATCTCAAAAAAAAAAAAAAGACAATAAAGACCCTACCTTGGCTCAAACTTATTGACGAAAAAAAATTCTCCTGATAAAACATTCTCCCTAAACCAATGCTCATGCGGTTTTGCATTCTGAACTCATCTCTACTGTGATAGAAAGGAGGAAGGAAAAAAACTCTCGAGGGAGAAATTATTTTAAAGTTGTCCTGTCCTGAGCTGGTAGCAACCCAAGAGAATAGATTCTCTTCAACAGAATACAACTTCAGGTCATGCACAGTGACTCACACCTGTAATCCCAGCACTTTGGGAGGCCAAGGTGGGTGGATCACCTGAGGTCAGGAGTTCGAGACCAGCCTGGCCAACATGGTGAAACCCCGTCTCTACTAAAAATACAAAGTTTAGCCGGGTGTGGTGGTGGATGCCTGTAATTCCAGCTACTCAGGAGGCTGAGGCAGGAGAGCTACTTGAACCCCGGGAGGCGAAGGCTGTGGTGAGCAGAGACCACACCACTGCACTTCAGCCTGGGCGACAGAGCGAGACTCCATCTCAAAAAAAACAAAAAAAGAATTTAGCCACATAGTTCTCGTATGTAGTTCAAAAGCATGCAACACTAAAGGATACATTATGTGTTAAAGGACCAACAAAGGAATGATTAATACCTAATTCAAGATCATGATTGCACCTGCTAGAAGGAGAAAGGACCGGGCAGCGAGCAGTGACGAGCAGCAGGCGCTCAGCTTCCGGCGCCTCTTCTCCAGTCGCACCGTGCACGCAGAGCTGGTGCCTTTCATTTTATTTTTTATGCTTCCTCATATATTATGTGTGCCTGTTGTATGTACTTATTATTTCATAAAAACTAATTTAAAAAAAAAGATAACCAAGGTTTGTCCGGAACAAAAACTCTTATGTAAATGGCCATGACACTAAAATTTTTAAATATGCAGCATTACGATTCTGCAGAACTTCCAGAAATTAAAAATAGCAAACAGAAGAAGAAAATTAGCCACGGTGGAAACATTTTTAATAATTATATTCAGTAGACTAACATTTTTTATTCACTTATTTTTTTAATTTTTTTTTTAAGATGGAGTCTCGCTCTGTCACCCAGGCTGGGGTGCAGTGGCGTGATCTCGGCTCACTGCAACCTCCACGTCCCAGATTCAAGTGATTCTCCCACCTCAGCCTCCTGAGTATCTGGGATTACAGGCACCTGCCATCATGCCTGGCTAATTTTTATATTTTTGGTAGAGATGGGGTTTCTCCATGTTGGCCAGGCTGGTCTTAAACTTCTGACCTCAGGTGATCCGCCCACCTCAGCCTCCCAAACTGCTAGGATTGCAGGAGTGAGCCACCACACCTGGCCAAATAACATTTATTAAAAAATAATTAAGCCAATACGTTAACAAATTGTAAATAAGATCTCATGAATGAGTATTAAGGACTCAAAGTACTAAATCCTTTTTTTTCTTTTTCAGAAAAGCAGAGCCCTGTCTCTCATGTTGGGAACTGGAGAATGTGATTAACCCAACTCTCTGCACCTGAAGTCAGAAGGGAACGAGGAAGACAAGAAAGAGCAAAAGGAAAAGGGAAGGGGAGGGAGGGAGGGAGGGATCCAGGGTGAGAGAGGCAGAGGAGGCTGGGTCAAGGTTTGGATGGAGACCCAGAGGACTTGCAGTGGACAGGCATAGACAGGGAGTTCCAGAAGAATCCAACACAGGTGCAAGACGTGAGGTTGAGGGTGCGTCGCCTGTTGCAGGAAGTAGAAATATTGGAGGAGTGGGTATGTCAGGGAGCCATCAGAGAAGAACAGGAGTTAAGAGTCCCCCAAATGCAAGGGCCTGGGTTTAGCATATGGACTCTTTTTTTTTTTTTTTCTGAGACGGAGTTTTGCTCTTGTTACCCAGGCTGGAGTGCAATGGCGCGATCTCGGCTCACCACAACCTCCGCCTCCTGGGTTCAGGCAATTCTCCTGCCTCAGCCTCCTGAGTAGCTGGGATGACAGGCACGCGCCACCATGCCCAGCTAATTTTTTGTATTTTTAGTAGAGACGGGTTTCACCATGTTGACCAGGATGGTCTCGATCTCCTGACCTCACGGTCCGCCCGCCTCGGCCTCCCAAAGTGCTGGAATTACAGGCTTGAGCCACTGCACCCGGCCCAGCATATGGACTCTTTGAGGCACTAGCTGTGTGGCCTGCAGAAGGCACACTTTCATTCAACAAATATCATTTTCAAGTCACCCAAACTCCCTATGCCTCCATTTCCTCCCCCAGGAAAGCAGCTGGGTAGTCAGGGGCAGACGATGTGCCCACCAAGGCTGTTGTGAAGTCGAGGAGATGCTGCGGGTACTACACAAGGCCTGCACTTGGTGAAGAGTTCAGTGCATGTTTGCTATTTTTATAGAACTGGGATGCTGAGCAGAGACAGTGGAAACAGGCTGCGCAGAGACAGTGGAAACAGAATGCGCAGAGCCCCCACGTGTCATTAAAAGGCATTTGGATATAATCCTGCCAGCCAGCGGTAAGGGTCCTCTGAAGAATTCTGAGTAGGTTACACATGGGGTCCCGGCTGGTCACTCTGGCTGCACAACAGTGGATGGGGCAGGTTTGGAGATCAATTACACGGCATAGGCAGCAGTCAGACAGAGAGGGAGGGGAGGACGGGGGACACTGGAGAGAGAGCCAGGTGTGCTGAGTGAGCAGGTGTGCGGATTGAGTCTGAGGGTGCTGATCCCTCAGTTTCTGATGGGGAAAGCTCCTACAGCGGCTGAACTCCCTCCTCCCACCTGTCCTGGGTTGAACTGTACTCCCTAAAGAGATATATTGGGGCCAGGTGCAGAGACTCATGCTGGTAATCCTAGCACTTTGGGAGACCGAGGTGGGTGGATCACCTGAGGTCTGGAGTTTGAGACAAGCCTGACCAACGTGGGGAAACCCCATCTCTACTAAAAATACAAAAGTAGCTGGGTGAGGCAGCACATGCCTGTAACCCCAGCTACTCTGACACTGAGACAGGAGAATCACTTGAACCTGCGAGGCGGAGGTTGTGGTGAGCCGTGATCGCGCCATTGCACTCCAGCCTGGGCAACCAGAGCAAAACTCCGTCTCAAAAAAAAAAAAAATTAGAAGGAGACGGAGAGATTGAAGTCATAATGGCTAATGCCTCCCCATGTGACCTAATCTGAACGTAGTGTCATTGCAGTTAGAATCCATTAAGACGACGTCACTCTGGAATAGGGTGTGCTCTTCATCCAACACAACCGGTGCCCTTATGAGACCAGGAGAGAGGCCCACAGGGAGAAGATGGCCATGTGACAATGACCTCAGAGAAGGCAACGATGCAGCTACAAGGCAAGGAACACCACAGGGTGGCAGTCAACAGCAGAAGCTGGAAGGGCCAGGAAGTGTCCTCCCCTAGAGCCTTCAGAGAAGTGTGGTCCTGCCCTAGTCTCCAGACTGGACGAGAATCAATCCTGTTGTCCAAGGCTGCCCAATGAAAGGCACTTTGTTCCAGCTGCCCCAGGGCACCCACCCACCGCCCTGGCCCCAACTCAAAGGCAGCCTCTCCTCAGAAAGCTTTCCTCTGTCTCCCAAGAACTCAGGTCATGCTGCAAGGGCAGCCTTCCCAAAATGAATTCTAACCATACTCTTTCTCTGACTTCCCCGCCAAACAGTGAACCCCATGAGGGCAGCCCGAGGTCCCACACGTCTCTGAATCACCAACTCTCAGCCAGAGGGTGAGTGGGGAGAAACGAAGCTACCCAGCATAGCCTGGCCCCGCTGTGGCTGTCGGTCAGCCCCTGGATCTCCTGGTCCCTCCTGCGTTCCTCCTCTCTCGGCCCCATGCTCTGTCCCTCCACCTTCGATGGATGGGGCCCTCCGGCTTTGCTCTGGGATTTACCAGGCACGGGGTGGTACAGATGAGGAACTCATTTGCTGGGCTCACTCTGCTTGCTATGTTGACAGCTGTTTCCATGCTTCCCCTGCAGACTGAGAGCTGCATATTTCAGCATCGTCAACTAAGGACACCGTGTGTTCAGATCTCGCTCTGCTGCCCCTGCCACTGAGGGGACCTCCTCCTTCATTGCCGATGCCTGGCTGGGGGACAATCTTCCTAAGACGCTCCATTTCATTCATTTTGTAATGCAAACCTCTCCGGCAACTGTTTCTGCTCGAGTTTCAACAGTTTGCACGTCTCCTCTCTTCTTATCGTAGCAACCACAAGCTGTTGCGGTTCCTTGTTTCTGCTTGATTTCGAAATGCAGTTGATGTCAAAGCCTGTGTGTGTATGAATGAATCCGTGTTGCTGCAATACAGTGCCAGAGGTGAGGGCGTCATTGAGCCACATCTGGAAGCAGCTCCCTGACATTTCTGCTCCCAGATCTCAGATGCAGGATTTCTCGGTCACAAGGAGGAGACAGAGCCAGGCAGCTGTTCACACTTCCTTCTTCCATCTCCCGTTCCACCCTCCGCCATCGGTGAGGACACGAGGGAGCAGCAGAAGTGCCTATGACCCACTTCCCCATGACAGTGTTTGAAATTGCAAGTCACCTGATGGGACCTTCTCCCCAAATCTCTGCCCTCTGTGAAAAGATCCTTCATAGAAAGCTCAGGGAGCCATTTTCAGACATTGCTAAATGACACTTAACCCATGGTATCACATTGCAACAACATGGATTCACATATATGCCCACAGATTTTGACATCCAGTGTACATCCACCACGTGGCATTCTACTGGACCTTCTGGGACACTCTAGGGCTGTCCAGTAGGATTTCTGCAGTGAGGGAAATGCTCTCTCCAGTCCAGCAGCCACTGGCAGATCAAGCACTTAAGGAACTGAATTTCATTCCATGGCATTTTAGTTCATTTACATTTTAATGTGGCTAGCAGCTACTGTATTGGACAGTTCAGTCCTCTAGTACTTCTGCTAGGAAATAAATGACAAAGTGAGCTAACAGCCTCCTTCCTGCTCCAAACATACAGAAATGCAGAAGTCCTAACAACAAAAAATATTTTCTAAAAACTGAGCCAAACTCAAAGCAAGAAAGAAAATCCTTCTGTGCCAGGCAGGACACAGGAGAAACACTGTTGGGGCATGCAGCTGCAGGTTAGGGGACCACAGGGCACAGGAATTAGGGATCAACCTTGGGACTGAGCTTGCACAAGAGGAAGGATTCCAGGAGGCTTGAGAGAGAGCTGGCTGTGTGGGATCCCACGTGTCCTCATCCCTCCCCTCTGAGCTGCATGCACGCTGGGCCTGCTGTGCCCATCAGTACCTTCCAAATCTATTTCTCTCTATGGAAGTGTAGAGCTTTTCATACAAAATCTCCACTGAGAGATTTTTTAATTATTGTCCTTTGGCTAGATTTTCCAACTCTATAATTTCAATTTGCCTTTGTTTTTAATATGGTCTTCTGGCTTTTAATAATGCCCTTCTCGTTTTTTTGAATTTCATCTCTGTCTTTATCTCTTTGATCATTCACATTGTGCTTGTGCTGAAGCCTTGCTAGGACATTCTGTCATGTCTAGGTCCTCGGGGCTGAATTCTCCATGTGCTGCACTGACAGCCCTTCATTAGGGTCCATTTTCCTCGTGCTTTATAAATTCTTTTATCAGCTCATTGCCCTTGAAGCTGTCCTCATTTGTAGTCCTACCAGTCCCCTGGAATGTGAAGGTGTTTCTATGGTACAGAATTGCAGAAGTGCTTAATGTGTTCACTGGTGATAGAGTTGGACGTTCGTGTCCTTCAAATGTTGTGTTGAAGTGTCATTCCCATCGTTGGAGGTGGGCCTGATTGGGGGTGTTGGGTCATGGGGGCAGATCCCTCACGAATGACTTTTCCCTTCCCATGGGTAATTAGTGAGTTCTCATTCTATGATCTCACATGAGAACTGGTTGTTTAAAGAGCCTGGGACCTCCTCTCTCTCCCTTGCTCCCCCTTCACCTTCTGGCTTGATTAAAAGCTGTTGAGGCCTCACCAGAAGCCAAGCAGAGACCAGTGCCATGCCTGTACGGTCTGCACAACTGTGACTCTTTTCTTTATAAATTACCCAGTCTCAGGTATTCCTTCACAGCAATGCAAAACAGACTAATACACTGGTTTTAAATCAACTTGGGCCCTAATTTCTTCTTTCAGGGTTTTCCAACATAGCACTATGTGGATTTGGAATCCACACAGTCTGGGCTTAGAGTTCTCACTACCTAGGAGGAACCGTTTCTGCCCAAGGCAGCTTGTTTCCCGGCTGTTTCCCAAGGCTCAGGGGAAGTTGTATTATTTCCTGTCATAAATCAGATCAATCCTTCCCTGCTCTAAGCTTTTTGCAGAGAGCCTACATCTATCTCTCTTTTAAATATTGATCCCTCCAGTCTTCACTGGAGACCTACTGCAGGCGTTGACACCCAGCCCTAAGGCACATGCCTGTTCCAGCACTCCCGAGGCACAGCTCTCCATTTCCCCATTCCTAATCCACACATTCTCTCGTACTGTCTAGCACCCGAGATTTCCCAAGACTGCTTCTAAATCTGCTGTTTACTTGTTTTTTAAAAATGCTTTGTTTATTAAATATTATATAATATTAAAATTTCAATGTGGAAAAATTAATTTAACATTAAACTAATAAGCAATAAGAACTTGTCTTTTTTGTTGTTTTAACACATTTATGTATTGTGTTTGGAGCAGAAAAGGAGTTTCTCACATAGTTCATTTCACTATTTTTCCAGCTATCTATTGTGGCTGCCTAAGAAACCACCACAAAACTTAGTGGCTTATACCATTAACAAACTTTGCCCTTGCTTACATGTCCATAATTTGGGCAGGACCCAGCAAGCGTGGCTCATGTCTGTTCCATGTAGTCACTGAGGGCAGCCTGATGATAGGGCTAGAGAACCCACTTCCAGGACAGCTAAATCCATGCTGGAGCTCAGTGGGTACTGTCAGCTGGGGCCTCAGCTCCTCTCCACAAGAGGTCCCTCTGTGTGGTTGATTGTACTTCCTCACAACATGGTGGCTTGGTGCCAAAAGCCAGCATTCCAAGATACAAGAAGTGACAGATTCCAGCCTCTTAAGGACTGTGCCTGAAAACCAGCACAGTGCAGTGGCTGCTGTGTTCTAGCATCAGGTATCACAGAGGTTGCCCAGATTTAAGGGGTGGGAGGCACAGACTGTTCCTCTAAATGGGAGGACTAGCAAAAGACTTGCAGCCATCTTTAATCTACTATATCATAGTGGTGGAGGTCTCCAGTCTTCTTTTCTTCCACTTATCTCTGGAAATTGCCAACCTAAACACAAACAGAGAAAGCTCTCTAAAAGAAAATGATATTTCTTCAGGACTTGGGCATTGCAATGAAGATACACATTCCATAGGAAGCAATGCACATATTCGGGAAAGTAAAGGAAGGCAAAGCTTTTTAAGGAAAAAATGAGGAGGATGGTATAATTATTCTGAGATTATTATCCTTGACTACAAAGAGTAGTAACAAGGGTGAGACCAGTCTAAGATTGGACAGGCAGTCGCTAGGCAGATGTCCTTAGAGAAATTTGTTTTGTGTAACATTGCAATAGCCTTTGTGCAAGGTTGGGGCTTTTTCTAGTCTTTTGTGACAGTTTTTGTTATCAGACATTTACGGGTGAGAATCCTCCCTGCATGGCCTTCCCCAACTCTTATCTGTCAGGGCTTTTTTTTAAATGTAAGTGACTTCATTTTTACTTTGACAACTTTCAGAAAATGTATTTCAGAATGCCCACAATCCAAGATTCCTCCACATTCCAAATTGTCTTTTCCTTTTCAAAATAGGGTGTTCAGATAAACCTACCACTTTATCTAAAATCAGCAACTCAAAGCGATTTACCCGATGATCAGTTACCTAACTTCCAGCTAACTTAAATGTCGACATTTTTTATAGCCTGTTTGTAGGCACTGTTAAATCATATGCTTTCTCCCTTTTGCTGGGAAGGGGGTCATACTTTGAGATATTTTAAGAACACATTTCACTTACTCTTCCAAAAAGCATGTCAGAAAAATTGTACTCTAATAAATATTTATTAAGTGAGAGGCATTTAAAGAGGGTTGGACATGCTTTGTATCCTTACCTGTGTCTTTTTTTTAAATTAATTTTGAATTCTTAAAGGGCTTCTTGATACACTCCCTGCAGTCTGATCAATCTGCACCATGGATGGCATATGCCACGCGCATCATTAGGCCCGGTGGTAAACAGTTCAATAATCCCAGGAGTCCCAGGTAAGCCCAGGAGCTGTTGCTGGACTTGAATTTTGGTCCTAGAATTTGCCCCTAGCAATCAATCAAGCTTCTCCTAGAAAGTCACGCTACCACCTAAACAGATGCTTGGAGAAGGGAAGGATGCCAGAGTTGCCAGGGCTACCAGAGACGACCAGGTGCAACAGTAGAGTTACGATAATCCAATAAATGCCAAAAACCAAAAAATTACAATAAACATCAACTTACCGTTAGCAAATTAATTACTAAGGAAATTTATTTCAAAGCTTTTGGAAACTGACCCAGATGGGGATGTGAGATGCAGTCAGGGTCAGAGTGGAAGCTGCCTGTGTGGACCAGGTCCTTTGTACTTCCATTGCATGAGTCTCTGTCAGGTAATCTCTATTCGCTGATGACATCAGCTGGCTTTGAAACCCACAACCCCAGGTCTGGGCACAGCACCACCCATGACATGTGATGGAATTGTCATTGCATGAGTCTCTGTCGGGTAATCTCTATTCGCTGATGACATCAGC
>CM052648.1:2582079-2678982 GCA_028533165.1 Leontopithecus rosalia
TCACCGCAACCTCCACCTCCTGGGTTCAGGCAATTCTCCTGCCTCGGCCTCCTGAGTAGCTGGGATTACAGGCACGAGCCACCATGCCCAGCTAATTTTCTGTATTTTTAGTAGAGACGGAGTTTCACCATGTTGACCAGGATGGTTTCGATCTCTTGACCTCGTGATCCACCCGCCTTGGCCTCCCAAAGTGCTGGGATTACAGGCGTGAGCCACCGCGCCCGGCCAAGAACTGGTTTCCATGAAAATTCTGAGCACCCTCGGTGGTGGAGACATCTCTGTGCAGTGATTTTGCACTTGCATCTGTTAGAGCCAAGTGGCTCTGACGTCTCACTTCATGGTTTTGTTGTTGTTTTGTTTTGACACAAACATGGACTGTCTGCATCACGGTACTGGCATTCCAAAATCAGCAACCTATGGCAGAGAGCAGGTTCCCATTTGGTGACCCCATTCCCTGAAGTGACAGACTCCAAATTTAAGCAGGAAACTCAATGGTAACTCTCCCCAATCCCTGGGGCCAGGAGCTGCAGGTCAGTCTTGTATCTACTTCTGACATTGCTCTTAAACTTCCATTCTTGCCTGGTTCTGAGCCCATCTTTTTCTGGTATCTGAGGGTTTTCCTTGCTTTCAAGTTCTACTATGGCCAGGCACAATGGCTCACACCTGTAATCCCAGCACTTTAAGAGGCTGAGGTGGATGGATCACAAGGTCAGGAATTCAAGACCAGCTTGGCCAATATGGTAAAACCCCATCTCTAAAAATACAAAAATTAGCCAAGCGTGTGGTGCGTCCTTATAATCCCAGCTACTCAGGAGGCTGAGGCAGGAGAATCACTGGAACCTGGGAGGTGAAGGTTGCAGTGAGCTGAAATCACACCACTGCACTCCAGCCTGGGAGACAGAGTGAGACTCTATCTCAAAATAAGTAAACAAATGAAATCCTACTCTGTATTTACAATGTTTTGTTATATTGTATCCATCATTTCTGCATGTCTGATGAAGGGGAAGCATCCTATTTCAATTCAGTTTGCTATATTGACTATAATTTATAAGAAATAATCCCAGCACTTTGGGAGGCTGAGGCAGGTGGATCACGAGGTCAAGAGATCGAGACCATCCTGGTTGAAATGGTGAAACCCCGTCTCTACTAAAGATACAAAAAATTAGCTGGGCATGGTGGTGCGTGCCTGTGATCACAGCTACTTGGGAGGCTGAGGCAGGAGAATTGCCTGAACCCAGGAGGCGGAGGTTGCAGTGAGCCAAGATCGTGCCATTGCACTCCAGCCTGGGTAACAAGAGCGAAACTCCGTCTTAAAAAAAAAAGAAAAGAAAGAAATATATCTGATGCATTTCGCATGGTGACAGCACCAACAAATCTAGCAATGGCTGTTCGATGTATGTGTCACCCTGGTGTTTGTAGCTCCTTTGTTTGCTGTTATATAGATTAATCCTTACAACCATTCTGTAGGTTACATATTCACTTTTTTTAGATGGAGTCTCACTCTGTCATCAGGTTGAAGTGCAGTGGTGCGATCTTGGCTCACTGTAACCTTCGACTCTCTGACTTAATTGACTGTCCTGCCTCAGCCTCCCAAGTAGCTGGGATTACAGGTACGTGCCACCATGTCCAGCTAATTTTTTTTTTGTATTTTTAGTAGGGATGGGGTTTCACTATGTTGGCCAGGATGGTCTCGATCTCCTGACCTCATGATCGGCCTGCCTCGGCCTCCCAAAGTACTAAGATTACAGGCCTGAGCCACCACACTCAGCCATGTGTGTTAGATATTCGTATCCCTATTTTATACACAGGAATTGAGGTTCATAGAATCGAATCAGAACTCAGAATGAACACTTCCCTGCTTTTCAAAAAGGAAAGAGCATAATAGGCTCTGTTCCATCCACCATTGTAGAGAAGCTTCTGGAATTCAGGGCTTCCAGGAAGACTAGCAAGAGTGAGATGGAGGCTACTTTTGCAGCTCACAAAATGCAGGTGAGCAAGCATGGCAGAGTCAAATGCAATTGTGTCACATCTTTTGCAAGCCCATTCAGTTAAATAGTCTTTAGGGATATCTGAAGGTTACTGCATCCAAGGTAAGGCCTACTGAGAACAACCTGAGGCTGTTATAAACCAAGGAAGTGACACTGCTTAGAAAGGGTCACTGCCAGTCTCAACTCAAAGCATCAAGGAGTGGAGGAGAAGGGGAGAGTGTGGCTTTTTGAAGGAAGATGTCTATCACAGCATTATTTATAATAGAACTACAGCAATACCGACAACATCTCAGGCCCCATCCCAGGACTCTGTGGACTACAAGCCTGCAAGGATGTGTCTCCATCATGGAAGAACCTCCTGGCCCCCTGTGGGGCAGAATTCAGTGGACTCGGGACCTTGGCAGACACACTCGGGCAACAGGCAGTAACCCAAGCCCCCCAGTAAGGACACAGTCAATCTCCACAGTAATTTAAAAGTCACTGAAGACACTGGCAAAATAGAGAAGAGGCTTATGGTGATGGGGAAGTGACAGGCTCAAATAGAAACCAGCCCATTTGCCCCACAGAGCTAATGTTTATGTTTTGTTTTGTCTTTTAATAAACCTAGAAATTGCTCCTCCAGTCTTAAAAGTTGAGAAACTTAGATGTGTTCTATCTGAGTTCCTTTCTCAGGAAACCAACCCTCAGGCCTCCCAGATGAGACTCCAGACCTCTCACCCATGGTGATTTCCTTAGTCTCTCATTTCTGTTTTCTGCACATAGTTAGATTTCTTTCCTGTTATATAAATCCCTGATTTTAGTTGATCAATGAGATGGATTTGAGACTGATCTCCCATCTCTTCGTCTGCAGCACTGGATTAAAGCCTTCTTCCTTGGCAATCCCTGTTGTCTCAGTGATTAGCTTTCTGCGTAGTGAGCATCAAGACCCAAACCTGACCCCTGGCATTTCAATTACAAAATGTATCATGTACCAATTACAACTGTAAAATTTGCTTGTTTACCAAGCTAAATGAGAAAATGGAAAAGTCCTCTAGGCAGGACAGGGCTGGACAGAGGCAGCCTGTGTCACTAGTCTAGACAATGGCCCTGAATGGCCAGGCAGCCTGGGTCGCCAACAGGCAAGGGCTGAGTGGTGCGATAGTGACTCAGCACAGTCTGTTTTTGAGGCCTCTCTAGGGTCTCCCGGGAGCTGAGAGACCTAGAAACAGTCAGGTTTCCAGCTTGAGCCCATGTTGTCCTCCAGTGAGCCACGAAGCTGGTCCTGCAAGGTACCTTCCCAATTGGTATCATTCCATGTTCTCCCCCTGTCCTCAAGATCTAAGCAGACAGATGTTTCTTTTAAAAATGAAAGAAAAAATTAGAGTGCGTTACCCTCTGAGATTTTCTCCTCACTGGGGGAAGGCTGCCCTTTTCTCTGTGTTCCCATAATCCCCTGATTGCACCCTAACTTTGCACCCTGAACCACAGGTGATTGAAAAGTCTGTTGTCTTGCAACACCAGCACCCAGAAAGCAGCACATAAACCGCAGCCCAGGGCTGGCAGAAACACAGGGAGACCCAGCCAGGCAGACACATGTCACACCACTGCTGTCACCAACTATGAGTAATGATAAACATGGTAATAGGCGCCCTGTTCTGAGTCCTAGCTCTGTGACAGCCCTGGCCCAGGAGGCTGGCATGTATTATTTCACTGAAGTTTTGTGATGATACCAGTAGGTGAATGTTACAATCCAAAATTATAATAGCAAGGAACCAAGTGGAAATAATCCCTTTTCTCTGTGCAGGAGGGTTCGGGAAGCCCCAAGGCCCCATACAGAGCCCAGCTCTAGTCAAGCTTAAGGATAGAGCAGTGAAGGGGTTGGGTCTCACACGAGGCAGGGGGCTGAGAGTGGGCACAGGGGGCTGAGTGGAGTCTGTGGAGAATCAAGACAGGACTAAAACCCACCCATGGGTCAGGTTAAGTTAGGGGCCTACAGAAACCTCACAAGCAAGTTTAGGTGAAAGAGGCCCAGCCAGAAATGGCAAACAGCCACCCAAACCCAGCCCTGACTGCATGGCCACACCCAGGCAAAGGGGAGGGAGGAGATACCTACTCACTGCTGTCACCAAATCTCAGGTTCAAATGCAAAACCATCACTGTCCAAACCATGGGCCAAAGCAAGCGAGGACACATCCAGAGTTCCTGACTATCCCCAGCCAAGTGGAAACCTCCGTTGGTCCTGGACCTGCTGGGTCAGCCCACAGGGGTTAGATGTCACCAGCATCTGGGGTGTGGCTAGTGCAGACAGGGACATGTGGGAGCCCCTGCTGTAAGGACAGCATACACTCTAGTTCTTCTTGTACCCCCTGGGTCAGAATTTAGGCTGGTAGAGAGAGTGTCCCTGAATGTCTGATGAGCAGGTGGGTCGGTGGGTGGATGAATGAATGAATGAATGAATGAATGACTTCCCAACAGATGATGCCAAGGGACCCCACTCAGAGCTTAACCAATGAGCAAATGAGCCAAGGGATGAATTCCCTTACCCTTACCACACCACTGCCTTCCCTGGGTCTGGCCTGGTGCGTGGTTAGGTGGCTTCTCCATGGCAGGCCCCCAGTGGAAGCAGGAGAGGCTGGAGAGGTCACACATGCACATCTCTCTGGCTCTCTCTCCCTCCCTGCTTCCCCGAGTGTCCCTCACTCCTGCCCACTGGGGCTGGACCCTATCACAAAACACAGCACACAGGGCTCTGACTCAGGATCCACTTTCTAGAGAAGTCAGGCTGAGGCTGACAGTCCCTCCACAGGCACACAGGACTGTGAGCTCCATGCAGGCAGGGACTGTGTCCCAGCTGTGGAGAACATCCCAGCACCCAACAGGGAGCACAGTCCATGCCTGGCATGTACTGGACTACGCTGGGCAGCATCCACAGCGGCAGAGCGTCAGGTGGGTTGCCAGAGACAGAGCAGGTGGGACAGTGGAGGGCAGGAAGGCCCTGAATCCCACGGATTGACTGTCTTTGGTGCTACAATTACCTTCATTTCACAAAGGAGGCTTGGAAGGGTTTGCCTTGGCCAAGGGTCACAGTTAGTGAGACAAGAACTGAGCCACAACCCTGGCCCTGCCTGACTGCCTGTCCACCTGTCCACCTGTCCTCCTGTCTACCTGTCCTCCTGTCTACCTGTCCACCTGTCCTCCTAGTCTGCCTGTCCACCTGTCCTCCTGTCTACCTGTCCTCCTGTCTGCCTGTCCTCCTGTCTACCTGGCCTCCTGTCCGCCTGTCCTGTCCACCTGTCCTCCTGTCCACCTGTCCTCCTGTCCACCTGTCCTCATGTCTACCTGTCCTCCTGTCCTCCTGTCTACCTGTCCTCCTGTCTGCCTGTCCTCCTGTCCACCTGTCCACCTGTCCTCCTAGTCTGCCTGTCCACCTGTCCTCCTGTCTACCTGTCCTCCTGTCTGCTTGTCCTCCTGTCTACCTGGCCTCCTGTCCGCCTGTCCTGTCCGCCTGTCCTGTCTACCTGTCCTCCTGTCTACCTGTCCTCCTGTCTGCCTGTCCTCCTGCCCACCTGTCTTCCTGTCTACCTGTCCTCCTGTCCGCCTGTCCTGTCCACCTGTCCTCCTGTCTACCTGTCCTCCTGTCCACCTGTCCTCCTGTCTGCCTGTCCTCCTGCCCACCTGTCCTCCTGTCTACCTGTCCTCCTGTCCATGTGTCCTCCTATTCACCTGTCCTCCTGTCAACCTATCCTCCCGCCCCTCTGTCCACCTCTCTACCTGTCCTCCTGTCTGCCTGTCCATCTGTCCATCTGTCTTCCTGTCTACCTGTTCACCTGCCCACCTGCACAGCCCGTGCTTTCAGCCTTGACATCTCACCAGGTGCCCTGTCTGCTACTCATGCAGGTGGCCAGCATCTCCTGAAAGGCGGGGCATCTCAGTTCTGGGCACCTTCTCTCAGTTCACCCCGGGGCGGGTGGCAGTGAAGTCAGCTGGAGGAGGAGGGCCCGGATGCAGGGGTGGTGGCCACAGGCAGAGTCTGTGGGGCAGACAGTTACTGAGACCTGCTGGCAAATGACAGCCGAAGACACACACGAGAGGAGGCTCTCCACAGAGTGCGGAACCGGCCTGTGTTCCAGGTGCATCTCTCAGTGCCAAGCGCACAGGCCTCATGGCTGCTTGCAGGTGTTTCTGCATCATGGCCCCTTTGGTGGGAGGAAACAGGGCCAGGAAGCAGAACACAGAGTCAATGACACAGCAGGGCCACATCAACGAGGGCCCAGCCAGGCAAGCAGCCTCGGCCGCAGGGAAGTGAACCGTTTTAGCAGAGCAAACAGGCCCCCAGAGCTCCTCCGCAGGACGGGGGATGCGAGGATGGGATCGGCCCTCACCCCCACCCGAAGTCTTCTTTGGTCACGTTGATCCTGACTGCCGGAGACCATGTGCTATTGACTCTGAGAGAAACACAACATTCTCAGCCCAAATCACAGGCAATAAAGACAACAGTGACTGAGTGGGCTGATGCATCACCTGCATACACAAAAAATAACATCCAAGCCCCCAAATTGCAGGGAGGGGAGAACGCCCAGGCAGTGCTCAGAGGCAGTGCTTCCTGAGCTCCAGATCCCTCCTGGAGCTACGCCCTGGGGGAGGCACAGGACCCTGAATCCAGCTCAAATCAGGAAGGAGCTCTCCAGACAGAACAGGCAGGACAGGTGGAGGAAAACTCCAGTGATGTCCAGAGAGGAGCGAGGCACTTATCAAAGCTCGGACTCTAGAGCTGAGACTGGCAAACCACGGCCCGCCCACCAGACACAGCCTGTGAACCAAGAGTGGTGTTCGCATCTTTACGGCATTAGAAAGAGAAGATGATGGAAAATGAGAAAGGGGGAGAGAGAGAGGGAGAAGGAGGGGGAGAGAGCGAAGTGCCCAAGCCCAAATGTGGTCTGCACAGCCTCTCTAGCCCTGTACAAAACAAAAACACAAAGGTTTATCTCTGTGACATGGAAGGTAAGACGAGGCCAGAAACAGGGGCTGTCAACGTCAGCAGTTTACAGGATAGAAAGCAAGAAAGCCTGGGAATGTTGAAGTGAGGAGGTCACTCCCAAGTCCAGGAGCTCCAGAGAGGCCAGTGAGCCCCTTATAGGGTGTGAGAAGAGAGAGGGATGAGGTGCTTGGGAGCCCCGTTTCCACTGGGGCTCCCGTCCCAGTGGAAAATACTTGGGGGCTGCCCACATCCAGCCGCAGACGCAAACTCTAGAGGTGATGCCGCCCAACAGAACCTCCTGCGATCTACCCAATATGGCAGACACAGCCACGCATGAATACCAAGCACCCGAAAGGCAGCTCATGCACCTGAGAAACTGCATTTTATTTCCTCTTCACTAATTTAATCTCTGCTAGCCATGTGTGGCTGGAGGCTTCTGCATGGGAAAGTGCCACAGATCACCCAGACTTTGAAGTCCAGCCGTGACATGTCTCTGTGTGGCCTTAGACATACTGGCTGGCCTCACTGTGCCTCAGTTTCCCCTTCTGTAGAATGGAGATAGTAAGAACACCTGCCCAGGGTTGTTCTGAAGATGTGTGGGTCACTTCACATGAAGCACCGAGAGTAGGCGGCACCCCTGGGGCACTCTGTGGTGCAATACGCTGTCCCTGCCCTCAGCCCAGAGATGCAAGGGTCAAGCTAATGAGCAAGCCAGGTCCCTGTCCTCAGATAACTTCACAGTCCAGCAGGGGAACTGGATGCCAGTCAGATCACTGGGCAAACCAACGTCAAGCCGTGACTGAGGCAGGGGCGCTGGGAAGGACATGGGGAGGAGCCAAGTGGGCTAGGTAGAAGCAGGCACACCCGAGGCAGTGGTGCTTGGGTGGACCCAGGAGGAGTTGACAGACAGGTTATTCAGCACAGCCACGGCAGGTGCAAAGGCTCCGTGGTGGGAGGGACTGTGACCGGCACAGGGAAGGCTGCTGCTTGAGGGCAGATCACACAGGCTGGGGTGGGTTGGAGGCCAGAGTGGGGTTGAAGTTAAACCCTGCAGGGTCTCAGGGCCATGACGGGGTGTTTTCCTTCATCCTAAGTGTGGTGGGAAGACACTGAGAGGTCTCTCAACCCCAGTGCATTTTTTTTTTGGAGATGGAGTATCGCTCTATCCCCAGGTTGGAGTGCAATGACCTGATCTTAGCTCACTGCAACCTCCGCCTCCCGGGTTCTTGTGATTCTCCTGCCTCGGCCTCCCAAGTAGCTGGGATTAAAAGCACATTGTAATTACAGCCAGTGCCAAAATACAAAATTAACCACCAAGCCTGGCTAATTTTTGTATTTTTAGTAGAGGTGGGGTTTCACCATGTTGGCCAGGATGCTCTCGATCTCTTCACCCACGTCTGCCCACATTGGCCTCCCAAAGTGCTGGGATTACAGGCATGAGCCACTGTGCCAGGCCCCCAGAGCACTTTTTAGTGATGTGCTGGGAGTCCCTTCTCCAGGTGGACAGATTAGGGTCTGTCCTTGTCCCTTCCCCAAACCACCTCTGCTCCTGGCCACCAAGGCTGAGAACACACAGAGAACATAGAGGGCCGACGCCCAGCAGGAGCCCCCAGCCACAGCCTTGTCCATCCTCCCCATCGCTGACCTGGCATCGCTGAGCTCTGCTCTCCTCCTGCACCCAGTACTTCTGAGCAAGAACCTTCTGGTGGTGGAAACTGAGGACCACCAGAGCAGAAGGGACCCCATGGGGAGATGTGTGCAGGACCCTGCATTTCCAGCCAGTGCCAAGGCGCTCAGAACTCACCTCATTCATCTGAATGATGCCTGCACTGCCTCCAGCTCAGTTGCCATCCCCCACCTGGCTCCAATCTCCTCCATGCTGCCTCTCCCAACGTCTGTGGCTCTGTAGCACATCTTTGGGCTCTGAAAACAGAATCAGAGGGTTGATGACATGGAATCCTCAGAGCCAGGAGCCCAGAGTAACTGCACCCAACAAGCCACCACCCACCTCCAGGAAGCTCCCCCTGGGCACTCAACCTGAGCAGAGGGTTGGGAGCAGCAGTGAGGACCCAGCACTACACGCTGGCTGCTGAAGCTGTGACTGGCCCAGAGCACTCAGGGAGTGACCCCATGGCTGCTGCAGGGCACCCATGCAGAGACCCAGGTCAAGACCATGCACAGGAATGCGGCCGTGGGCCTGCCCCATCGGAAGCTTACTCTGAAGTCTGCACTTGAGGATGGCGGTCCACAGCCCACCTCAGCACCTTCTCTCCCAGGACTGGCAGCCCACATAGTGCAATGCACTGTGCCAGCCTAAGTGTCCTTGGAAAGGCCTCTGCTGGGTCACAACCAGCTTCACACTCAGGCTGTGTCTGTGCATACGAGTGTGCCCTTAAGGCATGGACACCACATGTGCATTGTGTTGTATGTCTGGGGTGTGAGATGGTTTGGCTCTGTGGTCCCACCCAAATCTCAACTCAGGTGGTAATCCCCTGTGTCAGGGGAGGGGCTTGATGGGACAGGCAGACTCCCCGCTTGCCGCTCTCGTGATAATGAGGGCGTTCTCCCAAGATCTGATGGTTTAAAAGTCTTTGGCAGTCATCCCTCACACTCTCTCTCTTGCTGCCATGAAAGACGTGCCTTGCTTCCCCTTTGCCTTCCACTGTGATTGTGAATTTCCTGAGGCTTCCCCAGCCATGCAGAACTGTGAGTCAGTTAAATCTCTTTCCTTTATAAACCACCCAGTCTCAGGTAGCTCATTAGAGCAGTGTGAAAATGGACTCTAATGTGAGTGTGTGTGTTGGCTTGGTTTCGATTACAGAGGGAATGTAAGGAAATCAGAAAATGTTTCTAAACACTCTTGTCAGCTGGTGTCCCTGGTCATCCCAGTCCTCTTAAAAGTCACTGTAGGTAAAAAGTTCCTCCCCATGAACAGCTGTTTAATGTTATTGAATAAGAAGGAAGATAAGCTGGGGCACTCGCTGGGAGCCTGCTGGGCTGGGACAAGCATAGGGCAGCTTCCCAGCAAACTTGAGTGCCGAGAGCACAATGCACACGTGCCCGCCACACGGCAGCCCGGCTCCTGGCGCCCGCCACCTGCTGCAGTAACAGACCCAGTGATTATCCCAGCACTCTGGAGGTCGGAAGTCTGAGGGGGTCTTCCTGGGCTAAAATCCAGGTGTGTGCAGAGCTGCAACTTTATGAAGGCTTCAGGGAGAATTAGTTCCGACGTGGCTTTCTTGCTGCTGGAGGCTGCAGCCTTCCTTGCCTGGGGCCCTTCCATTTTCAAAACCAGCACCCAGCAGGTTTAGTCTCTCTCACCCCTCTCTCCTATGGGAATGCTTGGCGATTATGTTGGACTCACACAGGTAATCCAGGAGAACCTCCCACTCAGGGCCGACTGATTAGTGCCCAATTCCACCTGCAACCTCAACTCCCTGTAACGCTGTGTGACCTCACATGCTCACAGGTCATAGGGATCAGGAAGAGGAGGTTCTGGGGACTATTATTCCACTGACAACATTCACCCTTCCCTAGCAAGACATTTCTCTTTTGCACCCAGTATCCTTAAAATAAATGGCTGAAGAGCAGAGCTTTGAATGTAGATGATCCTCCAGGTCCCTTAGCACCTGCTATGTCACCTAAGCCTAGCGATCCCCTCAAAATATCCTATCCAACCCAATGCAACAGGCCCATGCCACACACACAGGCAGGCGGGGTTCCAGCAGGTACAGGAGAAGAAGACAGCCCACCCTCACCCGGCACACTTGCCACCTGCCTTTAGGGGGTCATGAGCCCAAGCCCTGGGTGTGAACGGTGCTCTGGACCCCCACCGTGGGCAAGGGCACCCACCCTATGCCCTGCTTGCTTGTCTTTAGAGTGTCGGTAACAACCATGTCTCCCAGGCAGAGCTGTCAAAAGCGTCAAGTGAGATGACACCCACAGGCTGTCGGGCCAGACAAGGGTTTTGGAAATGTTTCTATCTCTGTGTAGTCTATGAATCTGCTTGGGAAGAGCCTTTGGGTGGTGGAGTCTTGGTCCAGGGCAGTGGAAAAGGGGTGAGCACCAGCCTTTGCAGCCTCCCAGTTCACCCTCCCCACGCCCAATGAGGCTCACAGAGATTAAGTCACCATTTCCATCCTCCCAGGCCATGGGTGGAGACTTGGATTCAAAAGAGGGCTGCTTCCCTCCAGCGTGCAGACCCTGCTGGGTGAGGAGGTGAGAGCTTTCAGGAGCTGCAGGGTCCTGGGGCTGAAAGATCCTTTTTCCTTGTTTCCCGGGATACATTCTAGATACAAAAGTGATGCTGTCAGCCTTTGTCCCACGCTCCCTCCTCACCTACTGGCTGGATTCCCAGGGACTTTGTCTGCAAAATAGAATCACACCACACTTATTTGGAGGAGCTGAAAGGTACCGCCAGACTGTGCTGTGATTAATACCTTAATCTCCAGACTCCAGGCCAGGAGCTGGAAGCCTTCACCCGGACAGGGCCCTTGGTGTGGGGTCTGCCCTGCCTGAGGATGCTGGGAGCCTTCTGCAAGGCTGAAATCCCAGGATCAGAGCTTCAGGCTGGGCTCCATCTCTTAGGAGATATTTTGGACACCTAAATCCCACTACATCCCAATGTCCCCAAAATAACCGCCAGCTAGCACTTCTGAAAGTGCTGGCTGTTCTGTTTCCAATCAAACTGCCGCCATCTGACAGCTGGCCTGGAGGAGGCGGCTGTGGGAGCGATCCGGGTCTCATGGATCCAGGTCCACTTGCCACAAATCCCGGGTTGCCTTTGAGCCCCATTTTCCACATCAGATGTATAAGGATTCCAATGGTGCAATGGGGTTTCTTAAAATTGAATAAAATAAAATACTCAAGACATTTTTGAACATTTTTGCCATTTAAAGCTTCCGATGAATGATGCTCCGAGATGGGGGAGGGAGAGGTGGGGCCGCCAGGAGCACCCACAACCTCTGAAGGCCAGACTTGTCCCGGCCCATCTGGGCACCAGCTGTCCCCTGACCTGGGATGTTTGTTTCCTCCCTTATCTACACTCCACTCCACTGGGCAGATTCCGAGATAAACCTCAGCCCTCAACTGTAAACTCACCTCCTTGGGGAACCTGCTTTGGCTCCCTGGCTGACAGATGCTATGTCCCTCCTCTGTTAGTATCTGCAATTCAGGGCGGGGCTCATGCCTGTGATCCCAGCACTTTGGGAGGCTTAGGTGGGAGGACTGCTTGAGCCCAGGAGTTTGAGACCAGCCTAGGTAACATAGAAACCCAATCTCTAAAGATAAAAGAAAAAAAATACGCAATCCATTCATCACGTCTTATTCCGTCACTTCCGGTATTCTGTCCTCCACTAGGAACGGCCCACCCCCCACCCACTTCAGCTCCCTCTCTCCTCCCATCCTCCTCCCCCTTCTAATCTCTCTCTTTCTCATTCTCTCTCTTACCATCTCTCTCTCTTTCTCTCTCTCTCCCCTCTCTCTCTCTCTCCCCTCTCTCTCTCTCTCTCTCTCTCTCTCTCTCTCTCTCTCTCTCTCTCTCTCACTCTCTCTCCCTTCCCCCACACACACAGCACTGGCCGTTGCATGGGCAGCTCAAGAGTCTGGGCCCTGACAGGTCCCAGCCAGCCCTTCCCCTGGGACTCACCCAGCTTCCCTTACCCCCAGCCCTGGGATCAGTTGACACAGTCCCAGCCAGCCCTTCCCCTGGGACTCACCCAGCTTCCCTTACCCCCAGCCCTGTGGGCACTTAACACAGTTGCAGCCAAGCCCTTCCCCTGGGACTCACCCAGCTTCCCTTACCCCCAGCCCTGGGATCAGTTGACACAGTCCCAGCCAGCCCTTCCCCTGGGACTCACCCAGCTTCCCTTACCCCCAGCCCTGTGGGCACTTCCCATGTGGCAGCATGGAATATGAAAACGGCATGCACTCAAGTGTTGAGCCTAAATAAAATTAACAGTTAATAAAAGTAACTGCTTCTATCGGGGCACTCCTGAGTGAAACTGACCCTTCCATCTTCCTGTGAATGTCGGCAGGTGCAGAACACAATGTCCACTGTGGCAGTGTGCAGTCACCATCACCATTTGTTCTGGGGCACCCACAGTGCTGCCCACCGTCGCTACTGTACATCAGGGCCAAGGCAGCACCACAAAGAAGGAAAATACCTTAAATAATACCACTAAGGTATTACACCTTATTCTGAACTATTTAAACTATTGCCACTGACCAGAACCTCCAGGATCCTGCTTCCCCATGTCCCAGGAATAAAGTATAAGCATTATACCAAAGCGATATTATTTATTTTTGAGCACACGGACACTTGAAAAACATCCTGGGGACCCCTAGGGTCAGCAGACCAGACTCGGAAAGTTGCTTCTCTAAAAAGAGGGTTGGTTTTTCTCCTTTCAGACAGGCCCTCTCCAGTTCATTTCCCCCTGGAAATATTCCACAGGCTTCATATCCAGGGAGAATAACGTGTCCACAGCACAGTGTCCAGGCAGCTCTCACACCTTCCTGCCCCAGCCTCCTGCCACCGCTGTGCCCATCTCTGTCCAAACCCCAGATGCCCACGTTCCTTCAGCCCTTCCGGCGTGCTGTGTTTGTTCCAGGGGAAGAGCCTTGCCCTGCTATGCTCTAACCGAGCATGCTCTGCCCTCGGACTTTTGCCCACCTGGCTCCTTATTCTGCTTAGAAGCCTCTCCTCTCCTTGCAGTTTCTTCCCACCCAGTCTCGTTGCCTGATTTTGTTGTCATGGCAGCATCTGTCATGATCAGAAGTTCAGTATTGGTTTGCGTAAATGTCTACTTTCCATCTCCCTACTAAAACACAAGGTCCCATGAGGGCAGAGACTCCTCTCCAGGAAACTCCTGTGTCCCCAGTGCGCAAACTGTGGGAGACCCCATTTGGTCCTCAGTACAATTCTATGTTGTTGCCATAAGCCAAGACGTAGGCTGGAGGTGGGGAGCTGAGCGGAGGGGAAGGGACAGTGTGCCACCATCCCCTCATCCCTCCCTTCTTCCTGCTGACACCTGAGTGGGAATGGATGGGCTGGTCCGAGCAGATCTTATAACTTAGGGGATGTGGAGCCTGGGACATGGGGCAGCAGGATGCTGGAAGTTCTGGCCAGTGGCAATAGTTTAAATAGTTCAAAATGAACGTACAAGTTAAGTCAGTATTTCCTGTTCTGGTAAGGATAGACTAGGCAATTATGACCAATTCTCCAACTGAACACCATTAGAATATCTGGGCAAAAATGTCTTCTTAAAAATTGTTACAGAACTAATAAGATAGTGAAAAATTTACAGGCCAGAATGGCAGGAAAATGGGAGCCAGGCCTTCCATGTGCAGCTGCTTTACTCCTGGGAGCACTTTGCTGGTCTCATGAGGACCAATAGAGGCCAAAAGACAGCAGCACTTTCCCAGCCACATGGGGTGCCAGACAACAGGGAATACCCCGCTGAGGCCCCTGGTTTTAGTTGAGATATCAAAGGGCTGAACGTGAGGAGTGGTGAGGAACTAGAACAGGAAGAAGCCTCCCAGGAAAGCCTCTCGGGAAATGGAAGTGACATCTTATCATCTCAACACCTGCGGTTGAGGTGACGTGATTCAGAACTCAAGTGCTAAAAAGCAATGAAAAGAAACGTAAATCACCTCTAAAAGAAGATAATATCATTCTAAGCCTTAATTTACTCCTCTAAACAACTTTTAAAAAACGCCAGGCACAGTTTCCAGGAGTCCAGACAGTATGAACAAAACCAGCAGAAACAACAGACAATAGAAGTAAACACAGGGACTCCAGATATTGGCGCCATCAACACATACTTCTAAATAGCTATGTTTATCATATTCAAGGAAGTAAAGGAAAAATGAGAAATTTCAGTACATAAATGAAAATTCCTTTTTATAAAATGGAAATTCCAACACTGAAAAATCAAATTTAAGTGGATGGATTTGAAAGCAGATTAGACATAGCTGAAGTGAAAATTAGTGAAACAGAAAGTCAAAATAAAATGTCTGGAATAAAAAAAAATAGAGCTACCACATGAAGGAAAACATGGAAGAATGAGTTTGAAATAAAAAGAACATAAGGAACAGGCTTAAGATCCTTGTAATCACTGTCCCAGAAAGATCCAGGAAACTAGGCAGGTAAGAAAGAAAATCTGAAAAGATAATGGCTGAGAAATTTTTGAAGCTGAAAAAAGACTTCAAGCACAGAAGCAAGAAATGTTACAGCCCCCATCAAAAAAACAAACAAATAAATAAATGAAAGAAAATCCCAACCGAGCTATTGCGGAGTAAAACTGCTGACAGCCATGGACCAAGAGAATTCTTTTAAATTAGAGAAAAATACACATTACCTTCAAAGAGCAACTATTAAAATAATAGTTACTTTTCAACAGCAACAATAAAAACTAAAACATAATGAATGATATCAAGTGCTGAAAAGGAAATAAGTGTCAACCAGATGTTAAATCCAGTGAAAATATTCTGTTAAAATTAAGGTTAAATAAAGAGAATTTTTATATAAACAAAAAATGAGAATTTATCAAAAATAGATCACACTAATGAAAATACCAAAGACTGTTCTAGAGGCAGAACAAAAATGATCCCAGGTGAAAGGTAGGAGATGAAAAATAAATAAGGGGCAAAGAGAGTGAGTGTGTTTCTGTGTTTCTCTGTGTGTGTCTAATAATAATGCCTCATTGGTCTTAAAATAGAGAATTAAAACACACAACAGCAATGCCATACAAGAAGGAAGGTGACAAATGAAACTTAGGTGTTTTTAAACCCTTAACTGTCCAGAACAAGGGTAAAATAACAAAATACTTAACTTTAATAAGTCAAGAATGCTTCTTGCAATATCCAGGGCAACTACCAAAAGAATGTTCTGGGTATATATCCAAAGGACTGTAAATCGTTCTACTATAAGGACACATGCACACGAATGTTCATTGCAGCACTGTTTACAATAGCAAAGACCTGGAACCAACCCAAATGCCCATCGATGATAGACTGGACTGGGAAAATGTGGCACATATACACCAGGGAATATTATGCAGCAATCAAAAACGATGAGTTCATGTCCTTTGTAGGGACATGGATGAATCTGGAGAACATCATTCTCAGCAAACTGACACAAGAACAGAAAATGAAATACTGCAGATTCTCGCTCATAGGCGGGTGATGAACAATGAGAACACATGGACACAGGGAAGGGAGTACTACACACTGGGGTCTATTGGGGGGAATAGAGGAGGGACAACACGGGGGGAGCTGGGGAGGGATAGCCTGGGGAGAAATGCCAAATGTGGGTGAAGGGGCAGAAGGCAGCAAAACACACTGCCACATGTGTACCTATGCAACTATCTTGCAAGTTCTGCACATGTACCCCAAAACCCAAAATGCAATAAAAAATTAAAAAATTTTAAAAAAATGTTTAAATGGTCTAAAACTTTCAAGTTAATGGTGGTAAATAATAAAATATATAACCCATAAAATGCAATCTGGGAGAGAAAGAGAAAACAAAAAAAGGGAAAATTGAGACAAATCTACACTTAATAGATTTAAACCCAAATGATCACTCATGACATCAAGTCATTACATCAAATGCATAAGCACTAATCTCTCCAGTTAAATATGAAGACTGCTGCATTTAAGAAATCAAGACTCAACTATATGCTGTTGATAAAAGACACATTTATAACATTTTAGCAAAGGTAAAGGAAAAACACACACACACATGTATATGAAATGTGAACACCTAGCAAAGTTGTTTTTTCTTTTAGCTGTGGAACTATGTTGATAGTCGATAACATAGATTTTGGGGGCATAAAAAGAAACGCATTGTAATAAAGTTTTCAATAGATCAAGAAGGTTTTAAAAATATAAATTTATGTGCACCTAGTAACAGATGCTCAAAACATTTAAAACAAAAATGGATAGAACTACAGGGAGAAATAAACAAACCCACCATCAATTGGGGTATGTTAATACATGTCTTAGTAACTGAGAGAACAGACAGAAAAATAAAATCAGCAAAGATAGAGGACACTTGAAGAACATGAATGACAAAGTAGAACTAAGATATATATGTAGAATACACTTCCCAACGAATAAACTCTATTTTCAAGAACTCACATCAAACACTTGCAAAACTGCATGACATCTTGGAGCATCAACAAAGCCTCCACAGCTCTCAAAGGGATGAAAAGATGTCAAGTCTTTTCGACTATGACAATTCTAGAAAACGAGAATCAACCATCCCACCTTTGGCAGAGCCTGGGAGGAAGCTGTTGCCACCCTAAGATGGGATGAGAAGAAATCCATCAAAGGCTGCACGTGACCTGGAGGATCCCTTCAGAACTGGGGAGCACTCCAACTGCAGGTGGTGCCTGCACTCAGTCATAAGCTGTCCCCCATGTGTGCCAGCAAGAAGGGCAGGGCCGAGGGGCACCACCCGGATGGTGCAGCCCAGTGACTGACAGCTGGAGAGGATAAGAACAAATGCAGTCACCTCCCCAGGCCACTGCACATGAGAATCAAGAGCACTGCTCCCATTCTCAAGAACAAGGTAAGAATCCACTGACTCAGGGAAGGGGAGGAACGGAGGACATCTGCTATTGACTGAGGGGCAGGGAAATTCCTCTGCCCAGAATCCCACAAGGCAAAGATCTGAACCCCCTCCTGGAAGAGAAGAAAAAAACTCTCTCCTTCCTAAGACCTGTCACAGATACCAGGCAGAGTTCAGCTGCCACAGGGGAGAAGCCAGAGAGCCAGAACGTAGCAAGGGCCTCACCCCAGGCTCTCTCTTGGGATGACCAAAGCAGAGGGACAGGGCAGTGACAACCAAACCTCTTTGGAGTCTCAGATTCAGGGCTGTCTCCTTACAGTTCTCTCTCCAATCCCTCAAAAAAGCCCTCTGTCCCCTGACTCTCTTCTGTCCCTTCAATGACATGAAATCATGATGACCATTCACCTGTTGCCCATTTCCTGTCCACAGCCTCCACCGGAACAAGACCTGGAGTGCAAGGTTCACCTGGAGTCCCGTCTGGCCGCTGAGGCCGGCTCTGCAACCACCTCCTGAATGAAGGACTGGGAACTGCCACTACCCATCAAGAAAGGACCAGTTATTGAGTGCCTACTGTTTGCCAAGCATTGGACTTGTCCCTTAACCCACACAAGGGCCCCATAAGATCAATATTTTTATTTGAATTTGCAAAAGAAGGAACAAAGCTTGGGAGTGGGGGGGCTGGCACAGCTGATGTGTGAAAAACCAAGCTGTTAGAGACAGAATGCTTGTTCCCAGGTACTGCAAGGAAAACTTAGCATTCAGACAAAAAGTCTTCTCAGCAAAGCAGTTTTACTTTCTGCAGAAAGGGCGCTCCCGTTAGCCATCTTGCTACAAGAGAACAATGAAAAGAAGAAAGGCAGGCATGTTTATTCCTTATCCATTGGGTCCTTACTGCTGTGTCCGATCTCCATTGGACACAGGAGTTCCAATGGCTCCAGCCAGACCTCACAATCTAAAGTGAACCTGATTGGCTAACACTTCAAAACTTTTCTAAGTAGGTAAAGACAATGGAAAACAAAGGAAAAGAAGAAGTTGCTTGCAAAAGGACCTAGAAAAGTACTAACATTCCCAAATAAGGAAGGGGCATAGACTGCGAGCTGGGACATGCCTGTGAGCACATCTAGCACAGGCGTCTTGGTTAAAGTACAAGGACATAGAATGTATGACATGCCTGTAAGCATGTCTAACAGCTACACAGGATAGGGCTTAACAAAGAGTTATTAGCAGAAAGCAAGAAGGCTTTGAAGAAAGTTAGTCTTTAAAACTGTTAGTCTTAAAAACTGTTGTTTCTAACATGTATTGTCATTATTCTTCAACAAGAAGGGAAACTTTGAAGAGGACCTTTTTACTCTTTACATGAGCCCTGCACCTGGCCTCTGCCCCGCAGGCCTGCAGAAGCTCCCATGCTGCCCTGCTTCCCAGAAGAGAGAACCTGGGTGGGACTCATCAGTCATCGCACTGAGAGTTGTCACCAAGGCTCCCCAGGCTGGGCCTGCAACCCACACCTTGGGCATGAGAGGGAGACGGCCCTGGGGAGCCCCGAGCCCAGGCCAGCCCAGCACCCCTGCCTTCTTTCTGTGGTTCCGGGGCCATTCCCAGCCTCACAGAGGAGCTGCTTCCTGAGAGAGCACACACAGCCCCTCGTGTTCCCGTGCCAAAGCCCTGCCCCAGTGGCCTTAAGAGCACCCTCTCCTAGTGCCCAGCTGAAGCCAGGGGGAGCATTCACCTCCGCCCCCTCTCAATCAGCCACGATAGACACCCTCACTGGGCTCCCTGCATTAGGCCACAATTAGCAGACTCGAGTTTACAATCCAAATAAAGTCCTCCTTAATGAGAATACTTTTCCTTTCATTATTTTGTGGGCAGCCAGTTAGAGTCGCTTAGTAAAAATCATTTAAAATGGCAATAAGGTTATAGTTGCTGGTGGGGGGCAATGAGGGCCATGGACCCTGAGCATCCTGTTAACACCTTGAACTTGACAGGAAGACCCAGGCCAGCTTGGGCAGCTCCCTGGGTGCTGGGGAGGGTCAAAGGCCAAGGGTGCCAGGAGAGGCAACCCAGTGAAAGGCAAGAGTCCGGGATCAACAGGGCTGAAGTGCAGTGAGAGGACAGGGAACTCATCTTCTACCTCCACAGTCCAGCTGGGGGAGGAAGGGCCCCACAGATGCCGACGTCAGAGCCAAGGCGTGGGAAAAGCAGGAGGAGGAGGAAGGAGACAGTGGCCTCCCCAGTGGCCTCACTGGTGGTGGCAGTGTCCTGTGGCAGGGCACTTCCTAACCCCAACTACAGGAGCAAAGTAATAACCCCAGTGGTCATGGGTGCTCATATTCAGGCACCCCTCCTCTGTGCCAGGCGGGCTAAGCACTCCATGAAACACCTCATCTGATGCCTGCAACAACCCTTTGAGGTGGGGAGTGTGAATATTTCCCTCTCACAGAGGAGGAAATGAGGCACAGAGAAGTATTAAAATGGAAATTTAAAGCTACCCCGATGGCAGGTTAAGGGGGAAGAGGGTCTCGATCTCTATGCCCTCTCCTGCCTTAGTGTCCAGAGGACCCCGGGGACCCCAGAGAGACCAGACCACCCACAGGGACAAGCCAGGCAAAGGGACCCTTGATCAAAGCTGGGGGTTTACTCCAATGTCACCTGATCTTCTGTGGAGCTTGCCCTTTACCAACTTAGGGTGGGATTGTGAGAGTTAGAACTTCAGAAACTTTTTTGGGGGGTGGGGGAGAAAGGGAGGAAGGCTGGAAGGGAGGGTAGGAAGAAGGGAGGGAGGAAGGAAGGGAAGGAAGGAAATCAAGCAATGAGAGAGATATTTCGGACCTGGATCTAGAGGTTTACAAGTTGATTTCTTTCTTTTTTTGAGAGAAGGAAAGAAAGAAAAAAATGAGTAAAGGAGAGGAAGAAAGAGGAAGAGAAAGAGGGAGGGTGAACGAAAATATTGCTTTATTCTGAAAAAAAATGGGTATTAATAATGACCAATCAATGTTTCATTTAAACCTATGAGTAGGTGTGATGTAGTATTGACAAGAAGGTCTATTTTGTGTATTTGAAGTGGAGAGCTCTGTAAATATTTACTAAGTTTACTTGTTCCGGATCTGAAGAACTTCAGAAACTTTTAACCCCTACCTCCCTGCGCCCCAACCCCAGGAGCAGCACCACAGCCAGAATCCAGAAAAGTGGACTTGAAGTGGTAGCTTAGACAGCCCTGGGCAGGCAGCACCTGGAGGACCCAGGACAGGCAGGAACTCTGGGCCCAAACAAGAATGAGCTGCTGCCCATGGAAAGGGAACCCAGGACCACTCTCAGGGATGGCCATTGCTTCTTCACTGGCATCCCTGTCCTCAGGCCACACAACCCTGGTTTGAAAGAAGTGCCCAGGCCAGGTGTGGTGGCTCATGCCTGTAATCCGAACACTTTGAGAGGCGAGGCAGGTGGATCATTTGAGGTCAGGAGTTCGAGACCAGCCTGGTCAACATGGCAAAACCCCATCTCTACTAAAAGTACATAAATTAGCCAGGTATGGTGGCACATGTCTATAATCCCAGCTGCTCTGGAGGCTGAGGCAGGAGAATCACTTGAACCCAGGAGATTAAGGTTGCAGTGAGCCAAGATCATGCCACTGCATTCTAGCCTAGGCAACAGAGTGAGACTGTCAAAAAAAAGAGAGAGAGAAAGAAACAAGAAAGATGAAACAAAGAAAGAAGGAAAAAAAGAGAGAAAGAAAGCAGCACCCACCTCAAAGCACATCCAGGAAAGGGAGCAGGTGAATGGAGGTGAACTGGACCCCAGTGAAGTGTGCTGGTCACAGCATGCTTCTCAGTGACCCTCAGTGCCAAGATCATGGAGAGGAGACACATGCAGATTCTGACCCACAGATTCTATGAGCATTACAAAGTGGTTCTTGCCTGATGTCAGTGGATCAGGGCTTTCTGTTACATAACTGCCAACAAGAAAAGTCACCAACTACGGCTTCTGATACGGCTTGGCTCTGTGTCCCCACCCAAATCTCACCTTGAATTGTAAAACTCCCCACGTGTTGTGGGAGGGACCCGGTGGGAGATAATTGAATCATGGGGGCAGGTTTTTCCACTGCTGTTCTCGTGATCATGAATAAGTCTCACCAGATCTGATGGTTTTATAAAGGGGAGTTCCCCTGCACACGCTCTCTCCTGCCTGCCACCGTGTAAGACATGCCTTTGCTCTTCATCTTCTGTCATGACTGTAAGGTTTCCCCAGCCATGTGGAACTGTGAGCCCATTATACCTCTTTTCCTTATGAATTATCCAGTCTTAGTTATGTCTTTATTGGTAGTGTGAGAACTAGCTAATGCAATTTCTGAATGGCAGGATTTTTTTGAATATTTTAATAGTTAGTAGCTGGCATTTTTATGTAACAACAGAACCATTACTTAGTACAAAGCTCTTTCTGCTAGGTCATGCTCTCCACTGCAGAGCTGATTTCACCCAAGTTACACCTCTCCAAAGCCACATTTTCATATTCTGAGTTTGCTTAAAATCAGGTGCAGTGGCATGAGATTGGCATCCCCCTGGAGGCAGTCTGTCCAGGGCCAGGGGGAGTGGCCCACAAAATCATACCTTGGGTGGACATTGTATTGCTGATGAGAACAAATTGCCCAGTTTGGCAATCCACGCAGCCCCAGTTCTCCAGATAATTGTCTGTGTTCCAAACCATTTTGTACCATGCTCAGCTGGACAAAAGCCTCATTCCTCTGCCAGTTTGGGTGCCGGGCTTAATTCCCTGAAAAATCGGCTTGGCAGCTGGTGTATGGCAGTGCCCTTCCAAGGGAGAGCTCCCCAGGTTTCTGTTATTCAAGAAACGCCGTCACTCAGCTCTGGAATATCACCCTAATTAAAAACCTCTCTGCTCCAAATAGCTCCCTTTACTTAAGGCTGTTTCTTTTCCTAATCACACAACAAAAGCCATTACAAAGTCACTTTTTTATGTAAGACCCACATCTCTGCACTCTACCCTGTTAATGAGACTCACCCAAAAACAAAACACAGTACACTAAGTGGTAGAAATCTGTGAGCTCTTAGAGGGAAGATAAATATCACCGAAGTGTGTTCACCAATATGTGTATTAATAGGCCAGGTGCAATAAGGAGATGCATGACGATCATCAGATTTGATAAATAAGCTCAAAATAAAGGAACCATGTGCAAACGGACTTGCTTTATCTCTCAAGGCTTTCGAGCGCAGAGAGCAGCAAGGCTGAAATCTAGGATAGAGTATTGCCTAAAAGCACAGGCTATCAACTCAGACACCGTGGCCCCTTCAACTCCCCCTCCTTGTGGCTGCAAGGCCTTGGGCAGGTTACATAACCATCTGTGCCCAGGGACTGAATCCTAGCACTCATCGATGATTCAACGAGACAACCTATGCCAAGCTCTGAGCAGACAGCCTGGCTCACGATAAGCACGCAGTGAATATTAGCTGATAACGATCTGATCCGATTTCACATTTAGCCAGCAGGGAGCAAACGCCCCCATCCTGGAGCAACCTAGACCGCTCTGTGCTGGAACCCGCTTGCACTGACTCTTCCGGGATCAGCATTCAGCAGCATCCCTGTGGTTGCTTGAAACTGCCCAAGGTGGGAGCATTTACAGCAAAGAAATCAGCAAATGCCACCCATCAATATCGTTCCTGTTATACATTCACCAGCACACCCCTGGGTTCAAGAGAAGAAAGACAAATGGGAACCATTTAAAGGACAACAAGGGGTGTGATGGGAGAGGGGTGTGGCTTAGATGAGGTGACCTTCAAGCCTCATTCACTCCTTCTTCAAGCCTGGTGGTTGCCATGCAGTGCAGGGGCAGGGCAGGGGCTGCAGCGTCAGAGCTGGATTTGAATTCTCTCGTTTCCAGGACAGGAGATCTGAAGCCCACACTGCGGCTGGACCTGCTTAAGATGAGAGAGTTCCAGATGGCAGAGGCAAGGATCAAACTCAGCCACTCTCACTCCTCGGTCACCTCTCACCTCATCAAGGGGCCGGTCTCGTCAGCCCACCCTGACCCTGAAGGCAGAGTCTAAACAGTTCACTGGTTGCAGTGGTGTGTCTGGGAGGCAGTCTCACTGAGTGTTGTACCTCAGTCGTGCTTCCGGTTTTGAGCTCTGTGTCTTTCTGCAAAACTAAGCCAAATAATAAACACTTGAAGCCCCCCCAATGAACCCATGTTGTTAAATTTTACTGGAAAACAGGGTTTTTGTTTGTTTTTTTTTAAAAAAAAAAAAAAGAAGAAAGCAAACAAGGAAAAGAAAAATGAAGGAGAAGGTTGAACACAGCGGCTCACATCTGTAATCCCAGCAGTTTGGGAGGGCAAGGCAGGTAGATCACCTGAGGTCAGGAGTTCCAGACCAGCCTGGGCAACATGATGAAAGCCCATCTCTACTGAAAATACAAAAATTAGCTGGTTTTGGTGCCATACACCTGTAATCACAGCTATTCGGGAGGCTGAGGCAGGAGAATTGCTTGAACCTGGGAGGCGGAGGTTGCAGTGAGCCGAGATCACACCACTGCACTCCAGCCTGAGCAACAGAGTGAGATGCTCTCTCAAAAAAAAAAGAAGAAGAAGAAAGCCTACATTGATTTCCCCATACATTTGCACAAGCTGCAGAACTCGATTCTTTTATTTTCATTTGGAAACAAGTTGAAACAGCCTTCCAAATTAAGAAAATAACTACAAAATCAAGTTTTATGTTCTCTTATTTTAGAAATATTCATAGCCTCAATATGTCTCTCCTATGTACTTATATAAAAACATTTTTCTCTTCCATTTGCCAATTTTTAATGATTTTTTTCATTCTACTTACAAGAGAGCAATCATTTCAAATTAATTAAGCTTTCATTAAAATGTATTATTGTAATGTCCCAGGTACTGAATAGTGATTTTGTTTCTGGGAGAACAAGTCTGAAATAAAAATACTATAAATTTTGCAAGTAGACAATTTCAATACAATTCCTTCCCCTGGCACGAAGTTCAGGGGGTTTGCACAGAGTAGGCTGAGAGAAGAGTGACCAGCAACTATAATCATCAGTGGCATGAATTGGGAGAGGACATTTATAGAGGACTTTCAGGTGCACAGCTATTTTGTATCTGTTTTTCCATTTCGTTACAACCATTCTTCCATGTAGACCTGTTTATTTCTCTTTTTTATTTTTGTTGAGAAAACCAAGACCCAGAAATGTGAGGTCACTCACCAAAGATCACACAGACTCAAAAGGCAGAGCTTTCATTTGACCCTGGGTCTCCAGATGCACCTGAGTGCACAGCGGGTGGAGAGGTCTAGATCCCAGAAAGAGCTGAGGATCTTCTCGCTCTCCCTTCCCAACTTGTTTATTCTCCATCTGAAACACAGTTATTTTCTTTGCAAGACCAATGAGTTCGATTCAAAATCAGAGTCATTTTAACATTTTAAAAATATCAAGTAGAGCTTAGAAAATTCAAGCACTGGAGGGAAGAAAATTCTCAAGTTGCTTAGAAAATTTATCCTGATTCTGAGGGTCCTTGAGCTTTCTGCTTTTTGCTCCTTTTGGGGGGGGCCTTGTTGAGTGGGGAGACCAGGGCTATGATGGGAAATTGAGAGTTCTGTGAGATCTCCAGATGCTTCTCAGCCCCTCAGTGCCACAGAGAAAAGAGGAAAACACTCATCTGAATGATTTATGTCTTGCAGACCCAGTCTTTAACTATTTGGGGAAAGAATTCCAAGTTCTTAGAGCAATTATGAGGGAAGCCACACAGAGCCTTGGCCACCAGGATTAACAAAGGAAGCCAAACTGGGCTCTCTGGTGCAAAAATAAAATAAATTCCTATTTGTTGATATGGTTTGGCTCTGTGTCCCCATACAAATCTCAGGTTGAATTGTAATCCTTAACGTTGCGGGTGGGACTTGGTGGGAGGGGCTTGGATCACAGGGGCGGATTTCCCCATGCTGTTCCTATGATAGTGAGTGAGTTATCATGAGATCCAATGGTTTAAAGGTGCCTGGCACTTCCCTCCTTGTGTGCTCTGACTGTCCTGCCACCTTGTGAAGAAGGTCCTTGCTTCCCCTTTGCCTTCCATCACGATTGTAAGTTTCCTGAGGCCTCCCAATCTGAGGCTTAACTTCCTGTTAAGCCTGCAGAACTGTGGGTCAATAAACCTCCTTTCTTCACAAATCACCCAGTCTCAGATAGTTCTTCATAGCAGTGTGAGAATGGACTAACACACTTGTTCATTATTGAGTGCTGTGTTCTTGCTGTGGGTCCTTGTCTTCATTTTCCATCTTATTCCCCTCTCTGCAGCTCCCCCATCCCATCCCACACAGCTCCCCCTCCCCCATCCCATCCCACACAGCTCCCCCTCCCCCATCCCATCCCACACAGCTCCCCCTCCCCCATCCCATCCAACACAGCTCCCCCTCCCCATCCCACACAGCTCCCCCATCCCATCCCACACAGCTCCCCCATCCCATCCCACACAGTCCCCCTCCCCCATCCCATCCTATCACCATGCTGTGCACCTTCATCTTCACTTATAGTACCACCAGCACCACCAAGGTTCTTCCCTACCCAGCCAGCATGCCATCCACACACCTCCTACGTACTTCCTGCTGTGCCAGCCTGCCTGCCTCTAGCTCTTTGTGTCATTTTTTCCAACTAGAACACAAAGCAATAATGGGGAGAGGAAGAGCATGGCTGATAGAGCAGCTCCCTGGACCCAGTGGCCATGAGTTAACCCTCCCGGGGGCATTACCACTCTCATCTTGGGCATGGCAATCAGCTCTCTGGTCTTCGCTGGTAACACCCATAGGAAACCACCTTACAGGCTCAGGATAACACAGTGACGTGAACGCTCTCAGCTGGCACCTGGTCCACACGGACAGGACAAAGGTCACCATTTTGTACCTGACACTGCTCCAGTAGAGCTGGGTGGGCCCCTCACCCTTCCCTAAGGATGTGGAATTGAGCCCAGGAGCAGGTTCCTGTCTCCCAGAGGCTGGACTTGTATCTGTTATATCAAGCCACAGGAGTCACAGGGGAACAGGGATAACACAGCCTCAGTCGAAGGAGGAGCACAACCTGGTGTGCAGGAAGAGCGGGAAGATGGAGAGAGACTTTGCTCACTTCTGATTCTGATCTCATCCCTTCCTAAGGTTCCACCCACATTCCTGCCCTCACTACACAGGACCCTCCACAAACCCCATAACTGCCTCCTACTTCCCCTTTATGCTGACCCAAGGACCCACATCTGTTTCTGTTACTTGTGAGCTGATGATTTCAATTAACACCATGAAGAGGGCAGCCAGTGGAGTGCCTGTTACATGATTGGGGCTCAGTGACCACAGCCTCCTTCCACACCCTGCTTCTAGCTTCCAGCAACCGGAATCATACCACTCAGCCAGCATGACCTCAGCCCTAAAGAGCAAGGTTCCCATGGGGCTCCAGAACTGATCCTGGGCACCTCTGTGCCCTACTAGCTCTTGCAAAAACTGAACTCTTGTGAGAGGCAGCTCCAAGGACCCTGCAAAAGTGTACAGATTACCCAGAGCCTGCAGCAGCAGGGAGGGAGCAGAAGAGAGGCACACATGGAGCCTGGGCACCAGCAGGGAGGCTCAGGTGCTTGCACCTTCATGAGTCACAGGTCACCTGGCTGAGAGCTCTCCTCTCTCACCTGCTGCTGCCCAGGGTCACGTCCATCCTGCAGTCCTGCCTCCACTGCACCCTCGGCATAATCTGTTTTGCAGGTTCCTGCTAGAGCTGCACGGCTGTACCTAGAGCTACACGGCTATACCCAGAGCTGCCGGGCTGAGATGACAGGCCATCATAGGCCAGGGTCAGAGCCAGGGCCCTCAGCACCCCACCTCCACTGGGCAAAACTGGCCATCAGAGACACTGTTCATCCTTCGAAGTAATGGCCCATTGGCTGAGATGAAATCCACAGAATTGATGCTCCTCAATTCCTGATGACATTATTTAAATTGCCTCTGATTTATCACTAACCCAATATGAATTGTCATTTCTAAGTAATTACAGAAAATACTGTAATCTAAGTATTATTACATCAGGAACACAACTCCAAATAAATACTGCCTCTGTCTTCAGTCAACTCAGTAATGTGAATCGATACCTACCGATTTTTTGAATGTGAACATGTTGAGTGGTCTTGAATTCCCATCAGTGCAGCTGGGTCATAAATTGTCCTTCGTTAGATGATGAGGGGCCCACAGGCAGCCTGGTCTCCCTCACACGCTCCTGCAGGTGCAGACCCTCCTGTAGGTCCTGTGGGCTGTGCCCCGAGGGGCACAGCAGAGCAGGCAGTGTCCCGGCAGAATGAGTTCTGACCCAGCCCCTGCATGAAATATACAAAATCAGCTTTCTTCCAGACAGCCTTCATCAAATATTTTATTTACTTTATTTTATAAATTTTCTTTTTTTATTATCCTTTAAGTTCTGGGGTACATGTGCAGATCATGCAGGAGATATACACATGCCATGGTGGTTTGCTGCATCCATCCCCCCATCATCTACATTTGGTATTTCCCCTAATGCTATCCCTCCCTAACCCCTCCACTCCCTGCTAACCCTGCCCTAGCCCGTCCACCCCCCAACAGGCCCTGGTGTGTGATGTTCCCCTCCCTGTGTCCATGTGTTCTCATTGTTCAACACCCACTTATGAGTGAGAACGTGCGGTGTTTGGTATTCTGTTCTTGGGTTACTTTGCTGAGAATGATGGTTTCCAGATTCATGTCCCTACAAAGGACATGAACTCATCCTTTTTATGGCTGCATAGTATTCCATGGTGTGTATGTGCCGCATTGTCTTTATCCAGTCTATCTTTGATGGCCATTTGGGTTGGTTCCAAGTCTCTGCTATTGTAAACAGTGCTGTGATGGATATAAGTGTGCATTTATCTTTATAAAAGAATGATTTATAATCCTTTGGGTATATATTCAGTAATGGGATTGCTGGGTCAAATGGTATTTCTATATCTAGATCCTTGAGGAACTGCCACACTATCTTCCACAATGGTTGAACTAACATACACTCCCACCAATAGTGTAAAAGTGTTTCTATTTCTCCACATCCTCTCCAGCATCTGTTGTCTCCAGACTTTTTAATGATCGCCATTCTAACTGGTGTGAGATGGTATCTCAATGTGATTTTGATGATGTAAATACATGCCATGCCCAGCAGTGTGCCAGGCACAATGAGTGATACCAGGACATAAGATGTGACCCTTGCCCAGAACATATCCTAAGGCTCATCTGAAGAATCTAACTCAGGTGTCTAAATCATGAGATTTGGTTTCAGGTGTGGTTCTGCTCTGCTTCTTACTTGCTGGTGGCCCTGGAGCAGACCTCATCTCTCTGAGCTGCAGGCATAACCCTGGTAAAACAGGACCAATATCTGTCGCATCTATTTCATATCACAACTGGTCAACTGAGTTGATGGATAAGTAACATTTGTAGACTGTATAGTGATATACGAAAGTGAGGAATGGTAGCATTACAGAAGGCCGGTGATTCCTGGAACATAAAGCCATCCATTTATGGTCAGAGGAGCAAGAATTCTTCAGATAAATAAGTACCATCACACTCACCTCCTTGCAAATGAAACCAGAACTCAGTAAAACTAGTATAAACGGCACATTATAGAATATGATCAAGTTCCATAAAACAGATCATTGAAGGGAGGAGGCAAAGATGGGGCAGAGCCTGGTACTTTGTAAGTGCTCAGACTATTTGTTGAACAAATTTTTAAAAGTGAGAAAAATGACATAGAGAAAGAAGAGTCTGTGGGACCCACGGAGAAGCTGACAGCCCAGGAGAAAGCAGCAATGGGAGATGCCCTGAGGAAAGGAGAGCCACATGGTAGCTGGTGCAGCACTGGCAGCCCTGCGAGTCACTGGGGACAACGGCAAAGCTGCTCTAGAAGGAGAGACAGAGAAGGAGAAAAACGGTGTGGGGAAAGGAAAGCCAAACACTCCCCCTCCCACAACATAGGAATGTTCCAGTGCTCAGAACAATAAACCACAAAATCAATACTCAGAACATGAAAGAACTCCAGACAAAATTAACTGCATTCTGTCTAAGACTAAAATAATTATGTTTAGGGTGTTTAAAGAGATAATAGAAGTGAAGGAGGGAGAGTGTGCTTTTAAAAGCACAAGAAACTATAGAAAAATAAAACAGACACATAAGAAATAACAAAAGTTTCTTTAAAATAAATGATTGGAAAACTAAGAAAGTAAAAATATAGCCAAAGAAAATATGTGATGAAAGAACGCAATTTAGGCAGAACAGTGTTAAAGAGAGAATTAGTGACCTGGACACAATATTGAGGAACTCACGTAGAATATTGCATAGAGAGACAATCTGACTTCTGTAGATAGATATGGATGTGTGTATGCAAGCACACGTGTATAGTGCCCTTCATTGATTCTATGCACCTTGTTCTCATTTTAATAGATCTGAAATTGGAGCACACCTTACAACTGAAGGTGACTTACAACCACTCTTGGTCTAGACTGGAGACACCTTCCAAAGAGAATCTTCATTTGCCCCACCAGGCACTTGGAAGTGTTACTGACCTAAGATCACTTAAAATTAAAATCTATAATTAAGATTTGAATTCAAAGTGTAAATCTGAATGTGTGAAGTTTAGAGGTTAAAATCTCAGGAGAGATTGTCAGGGCTTTTTTTTTTTTGCTGCCTTTTCCTCACAATGGGTTTATTTCTCATTTCTTCTCATAACAAGGCTGCAGCCCGTTGGGGTCCTCACCTTACGTAGGGGTCTTCCACTACACTCCTTGCCTGTGGCACCTTCACTTCTTAGTGACGCATGAAAATAATGGTTCCTCCTTCCATTGAGGACTTTTTGGGCGCCTGAAGTGTGTTTATCTCCACATCTACATACACACTCACATGCAGGGCAGAGGTGGAGGATAGTCAAAGGGGTCCAGTATCTGTGAAGCAACAATTTCAGAAGAAGACAATAGAGCAGCACTATATGAAAAGCTGGTAATTTAATTTTTCCAGATTCAGAGAAAAACAGGTGTATTAGTCTGTTTTCATGCCTGCTGATAAAGACATACCCAAGACAGGACAGTTTACAAAAGAAAGAGGTTGAATGGACTCACAGTTACACGTGGCTGGGAAGGCCTCACCACCACGGCAGAAGGTAAAACACACAAACAAGAGAAGAGAGCCCGTGCAGGGAAACTCCCCTTTATAAAACCATCAGATCACATGAGACTTATTCACTGCCGTGAGAATAGCATGGGAAACACACAGCCCCACGATTCAATTACCTCCCACCGGGTTCCCTCCCACAACACGTGGGAACTGTGGGAGCTACGGTTCAAGATGAGATCTGGGTGGGGACACAGTCAAACCATGTCCACAGGAGTCCTCAGTTCAAAATCTCAGAAAAAGTACGGAGCAGAATAAATGAACAAACAAACCCCACATGTAGACGCAGTAGTGAAACTATACAATAGCAGAATAAAAAGAGAAAATGTTAAAAGCTAACAGACAGACAAGACAGATTCCCATAAAGGATCATGACTTAGATGGACAGTAGATTTATGAATGATGATACAGATCAGAAGAAATGAAATAATACCTTCAAAAGACTGAGGAAAAAATAATTATTAACCTACAATTTATACCAATATAAACAATTATTCAGGGAAAAAAAGAAAATAAAAACTTGCAAGGGCTAAAAGAACTTACTTGCCACCAAAGATGCTTGCTGTAAGAACTATGAAAGGATTCAAGAGGAAAAGCACACTTAGAGAGGGTTCACAACATATCACATATAAGAGTAATCTTAGGTATTGACGATTTATAGATTGGCGAATGTAATTAAATATTGACTTGTGAAATAATAATAGCAGATTTGCAGTGTTTTTAAGCAAAATTCAATTGCAGATCACAGGAACAGAGAGGTCTGTGGTTGCTATATTCTGCTGTGGTCCACGTCACGTTGCAGGAAAAGATAGAAATAGGAGCAGCCCCTGCAACAAGTTTCTTCCGTGATGCTTCCCCAGGAGAGCCCTTCTTGAGTTCAATATACTAACTTCCTAGAGCTTAAGTATCTTTCAATGCAGTATTTCCAACTATTTATGTAGAAAACATTTATATCTATGTCCCAAAGACTCAGTTCAACATTTTAAACAAAACAAGATGTAGGAAGTCTCAGGTTCTATTCCAGATAATATTGGCAGAATTGCGCGTGTAAATATTTTGAAAAGCTCATGAATCTCAGGGTGGGAAAGTGCATCTAGACGGCTGCTGCACCCAAGAGAGGCATCATTCCATGAGGCCACACCAGTGCTGGGTTAAATACTAGCTCTGAATGTGCCTGGGATAGGTTGAGAAGCTTCAAATGGGGGAAGAAAAGAAACAGTCCAATGTCTCCTAAAACCTTACGTAAATGAATTTATGAAAGTAAACATCAAGACAAAGAGGAAGACTGCATCTTGAAAGTCTTTCACCCAAGAGTATTAAGCAGCTCCTCTGGGGCTTTGTCAAACCCCCTCCTCAGAGCAGCCACCAAACCTTGGAGAGCCGTTTCCAGGCCTTGAGAGTCTGACAAATGCCCAAAACAACCCTCTCTCACCCAGGTCTTCCCCTCATCCTCCTCCAGGATGGAGGACACACAGGACACACAGAAACTGCCTCCTCTTTTCAGCCCTCTCCCTTCTCAGCTGACTCTGAGCTACAAATCTCCCTTCTCTACGTGGAGAGCCCAGTTCATTACAGGAATTTGCTTTGAGTTTTTGGGTTGGTTTGTTTTCTAATCATTTTAGGCTGTGTCTTAGATTGGGCTGCTATAATCAAGTGCCATAGGCTGAGCAGCTTAAACAACAAACCTTCATATCCAACAGTTACGGAGGCTGAGAAGTCTGGGATCAAGGGACCAGCGTGGTTCTGGGGAGGACCCTTCCTGGTGGCAGACTACCAGCATCCCTATGCACCCCTCACTTGGTGGAAAAGACAGCTGACTCGCTCTCTGGTCTCTTCTTACACGGCTGTCCGTCCACCTCATGACCTGCTGCTTCTCAAAGACCCCACTTACAAACACCATGGCATTGGGGTTAGGGGTTCACATCCGAATTTTAGAGGGTCATGATCATTCAGTCCATGGCAGTCTGCGTTTTTCTAAAAAGTTTATCTACGTTCATCTTTATTCACCATGCTGTGTGGCAAAGACAGTGTTTGCAGAACAGCTTGTAAACTGGATATATTGCTGCCTACAAAGCAATGGTTTGTTAACAACCGTAATAAGTGTTGGTGATCTGGAACTGATACTTAAACATTTTATATCCTAATGTGCTGGGTTTTTAGCTTTATCTAGGCATTTTGCTGTTTTAGAAACACTCTAGGAAATTGGCTGAGAGTTTTGGATTGATGTGTAATGCATTACAAATATTTTCCTTTTCAAATAAGGGGAAATAAGCTTCTGGTTAGCACACTTACAAAGAACCTCTAATTTTCAGGAGTTTGTGGACAATGGATGTGAAGAAATAGACACCTATGCTGAAGCACTTGGATTTCACTAGAAAAATGTACATACAGGTTAAACATTTAATGTTTGAAAATGTAACAAAAAACCACTACCACAATATAATTACAACGTATAAATTCCAAATAAAGAAAAAAAGAAATTTAGGAAGTATGGTGAATGCAGGGCAAGTCAAGAAGAAAAGGAAGTTAAAACGATGACATGCTAAAAACATGGGTAAGCAGGACCTGAGTCTAATGACATGCTAAAAACATGGGTAAGCAGGACCTGAGTCTAATGACATGCTAAAAACATGGGTAAGCAGGACCTGAGTCTAATGACATGTCAAAAACATGGGTAAGCAGGACCTGAGTCTAATGACATGCTAAAAACATGAGTAAGCAGGACCTGAGTCTAATGACACGCTAAAAACATGGGTAAGCAGGACCTGAGTCTAATGACACGCTAAAAACATGGGTAAGCAGGACCTGAGTCTAATGACACGCTAAAAACATGGGTAAGCAGGACCTGAGTCTAGTGACACACTAAAAACATGGGTAAGCAGGACGTGAGTCTAAGCACAGTGTAATCTCAGTACACGTAAAAGGACGAGATTCATGGAATAAAAGTCAAAAGATGTTTGTCTCTACCTATGTGCTGTTGTAACAGGTTAGCACAGTCTGGCTAATGCATAAAGAACAAAAATTTATTTTCTCACAGTTCTGGAGGTTGCAAAGCCCAAGATGGAAGCACCGGTAGGTCTGGTGTCTGGGAGGGCTTCTCTCTGTTTCCGAGATGACGCCTTGTTGCTGCATTTCCCAGAGGGAAGGAATGCTGTGTCCTCACAGCACAGAAGGTGGAGGACAGGATAACTGAATGCTACATGAAGCCTCTTTTTTATTTATTTACTTTTTTTGCACATGGTGTTTCACTCTTGTTCCCCAAGCAGCTGGAATACAGTGGCACTCACCGCAACCTCCGCCTCCCGGGTTCAAGCAATTCTTCTGCCTCAGCCTCCTTAGTAGCTGGGATTACAGGTGTATGCCACCATGCCTGGCTAATTTTTATATTTTTAGTAGTGATGGGGTTTCACCGTGTCAGGTTAGGCTGGTCTCGAACTCCTATCCTCCCCAAGTGCTGGGATTATAGGCGTGAGCCACCACGCCTGGCATGAAGCCTTTTTTTTAAGGGCCTAAAATCCCACTCATGCTGTGGAGAAGCCCTCACGGCCTCATCATCTCTCAAAGGCCCCAATTCCTGACACTATTATGTTGACAACAGTTGAATTTTGAGGGGAAATATTCGAACCATGGCATTCTGTTACTGTGCTTCCAAAATCTGTGTTCTTATCACGGACTAAATACATTCATTGCATCTCAATATCCCCAAAAAGTCTTAACTTGTTCCAGTATCAACTTTAAAGTCTCAGTCCAAACATATGGATACATATCTAAACATATGGCTAAGACTCAAGGCATGATTTGTCCTGAGGCAAATTCTCCTCCAGCTGTGAATCTGTGAAATCAAACAAGTGATGAGCCTCCAAAACACACTGTGGGGTGGGTGCAGCACCAACAATTCTATTACAAAATGGGCACACGGGCAAGAAGACAGAGTTACCGGGTCTTAAGTAAGTCCAACACCCAACAGGGCAGAAATATTCAATCGATTTCATGCCCCACTTTCTGCACACATGGGGGTGGGGTTTGGGCACCCAAGGCTCCTGGCAGCCCCACCCCACAGCCTTGCTGGGAATTGCCCAGCAAAGGCTCTCTTGGGTGTCCCCAGCCCTGCAGCACATCTCTGCCTGGACCCCACAGCTGTCTGAGACATTGAAACCGCCTTTGCAAAATTATAGCAGAGGAAATTATGATAGTGAAAGAAATCATACCTAATGGACTCCATCTTTAAGCTGGAGCTTAGATTGGTAATCTTTACTCATCTTTCCAACCATTAAGCTGGCCTTGTTCATGGGCTTAGGCTGAACTAACTTTGGGAAGGAATTCGATTCATGGTTAGGCTCTGAAACAAAATTGATAAAAACCCTTTCCTCCAAAGACCCCCATTTTGCCTGGGGACTAATAAATTAGCTACAAGATTAGAAATTACACTTTAGGGGTCACGCAGCCTCTGGCTCCAAGAGTCTGAACCCCACAAACTGCTCCTGAGAATAACATCACTATTGTAAAACCTAACATCAGTGCTTGAGATATTTTGTAGACCCTGCACTGGATGGATCACCAGTGGGTGATCCATGGGTCTACCAACCAGACCCATAGTAATCTGCTCAACCAGTTCTGACATCCCACCCACGAACAGAAAACAGCAAGAAAACCCGCTTCAACCCCCTGCGATTCCATCTCCAGCCTGACCAATCAGCACAACCCACTTCCCAAGCCCCTAACCGCCAAATTATCTTTAAAAACTCTGATCCCCAAATGCTCAGGGAAACTGATTTGAGTAATGATAAAACTCTGGTCTCCCACACAGCTGGCTCTGCAGGAATTACTCTTTCTCCACTGCACTGCCCCTGTCCTTATAAATCAGCTCTATCTAGGCAGCAGGCAAGGTGAAGCCATCGGGTGGTGACAACATCTTTTGATATCTGGGTGGAGGCAGCCCTAGCTCCACAGCTCATGCACTGTGTGCCTGCAGAATTAGCTTCACATGGATGTGCCAGAGCTCACCAACTGCACCCTCTGGGGCAGGGTCCCACACCTCACCTAGGCCTGACTGAACCACAGCTGGGCAAGCTGAGGAGCACTGTGCCAGAGTGTGGGGAGCAGAGACTTGAGGCACCGTGGGCGGTGAGTCTGAAGGTCCCACGGGTGCCCTGAGCCCCTCCCAGATTCTTCCCCAAAGGCCCTGGTACTCTGGGCCTGTGATGGGAATGGAAGCCTTGAAGAAGGTTCTATTGGATTTTTAAATATGTGTGTGTGTGCGTGTGTGCGTGTTTAAAAACTTATCGTATATATGTTATATAGAGATATAAATTATATATTTCATATGTATATATATGAAAATTACAACATATAGGAAGGGATGCAGCAAAGGCACAGATGAATACAATTTAAGGCAAAAGGCTTCAATAGGATTAAAAGCAAACCTTGCATACTAAAAAAGTAAACCAAAAAGAAATCAAAAGAAATAAAAAGCCATTAACTTGTAGAATTTTCCAAAGCCATAATTATAATGAGTGTTTTTAAGCCTATAAGAAATTAATATGTCAAACAAATAAAGGTTAATTCAGATTTGGAAGGAAAGGCTGGGCATGGTGGCTCACGCCTGTAATCCCAGCACTTTGGGAGACTGAGGTGGGTAGATCACTTGAGGTCAGGATTCAAGACCAGCCTGGACAATATGGTGAAACCCCATCTCTACCAAAAACACACACATGCACGCACAAAAATTAGCCAGGTATGGTGGCATGTACCTGTGGTCCTAGCTACTTGGGAGGCTGAGGTGGAAAATTCACTTGAACCTGGGAGGTGGAGGTTGCAGTGAGCTGAGATCATGCCACTGCACTCCAGCCTGGGTGACAGAGCAAGACTCTGTCTCAATAAATAAATAAATAAAAATAAATTTAAAAAGTGGATCCAATCAATGAAATGGCAAAGGAACCAGAATAGCCAAACAAATTGGGGAGGGGGCCAAAGTAAAATCACTGATGTCAAGAGTTACTATAAAAGCTACAATAATCAAGATAATGTGGCATTGGCAAAGGGATAGACAGGTCAAATCAATGAAAGAAGAGAGAGTCCAGAAACAGACTCGCACAAGTATGATGAACTGATTTTCCACAATGGCGTCAAGCCAATTCGACGGGGAAAAAATAATGTTTTCAACAACTGGACATACACAGGCCGGAGGAGCGAGAGGAGCAGAGACAGACCCTGGCCCATACCTTGTACTTTCTGCAAAGAGTAACTGAAAATGGAACCGACTTAAATGTAAAGTGTAAACTGTAACACTTCTGAAGAAATCAGAGGAGAAACCCGTGCCCTTGCATTAGGTGAAGAATTTTTAGACGGAACGCCACGAGCGCAGTTCATAACACAGAAAACAAATGACACTCCACAAAAACGAGAACCTTGAGCTGTATGCGAGGCACAGGAGGCAGAAAGACAAGCCGTAGACTTGGCGCAAACGCTGGCGATTCACACATCTCAAGAAAGACTTATATCCACAATATATAAAGCACTATCAGGACTCAGTAAGAAAACAGTGCTCGAATTTAAAAATAGGCCAAACCAATTGAGCAATCGTTTTCTTAAACAACATATGTGGATGTAAAGGCACACATGAAGAGCTGCTCAACACCGTGGGTCATTAGAGAAGAGCAAATTAAAGCATGATAAGCTAATACCACACCCACCAGAATCATGAAAACTAAGATTGAAACTGAAACTCAAACCAGAAAGAAAAACAAAACCTGCAACAGCGAGCAGCAGTCAGGATGCCGAGGAAGAAGCTGATCTCCCATGCGTGGCTGCGAGAAAGCAGACGGCGTGGTCCTGAGGGAAAGGAGTGGGCAGTTTTTTATAAAGCCCCACGTACACTTACCAAAGGACTCGGAAATCCCATTTTCTTGGTATCAGAAGAAACGAACTTGCAGTCACACAAAAATGTGATCGAGGTCTTTACGGCACCCCCAAACTGAGAGCAACCCAAATGCTCTTCAAGGGATGAGCAGGTCAAGACACAAAGGCCACTTCTCTGACCTCCTCAAGACTCTGAGGAGCCTCCAGCAAGCTTCAAAAGCCACCTCACTTAAGTCAGCTACCCTCCATGCAATGGAATAGTCCCAGCCATTAAAAAAGTCAGGCTCTTGAGTCACACAAATGTGACTCTCAGATCGATTATGCTAAGTTCAAGATGCCTGACTCAAGAGGCTGCAGTCAGTGCCATTCCATGTGTCGGACAATTGAAGAAACACGGCTGTTGAGATAGAGAACAGATCGTTCTGACCTGTGTGGGGAGGGAGTTGATCACAGACAGCATAAAGGAATCTGGGAGATGTCACAACTCTTCCGAAAAGATATCTTTATGGCAATGTGTAAATGGCTATCCATCTGCCAGAACTCAGTTCTAAATAATAACAGTATATTTTACCAGGTGAAATTTTTAAAAGACACTTTTAAAAGAAGGAAATATATCCAACTTAGATACCTGAAGTGGACAAGATAGTAGAAGAAAAGAAATTGTTGGCCGGGCGCGGTGGCTCAAGCCTGTAATCCCAGCACTTTGGGAGGCCGAGGCGGGTGGATCACGAGGTCAAGAGATCAAGACCATCCTGGTCGACATGGTGAAACCCCGTCTCTACTAAAGATACAAAAAATTAGCTGGGCATGGTGGCGTGTGCCTGTCATCCCAGCTACTCGGGAGGCTGAGGCAGGAGAATTGCCTGAACCCAGGAGGCGGAGGTTGCGGTGAGCCGTGATCACGCCATTGCACTCCAGCCTGGGTAAACAAAAGCGAAACTCCGTCTCAAAAAAAGAAAAAAAAAAGAAAAGAAATTGTTTTGTTATCTTGCATAAAAATAGACACAGAAATACAAAAAAAAAAGTTCCAGCAATTCATATCCAGCATCGGAGATCATTACCAAGTAGGGTTTTACACAGAAATTCTAAAACAGTTCAACATCAGAAAATCTATTATTGTGATACACAAAAGTAACAGAATATAAAAGAACACATATCATCACCTAAATAGATACAAAATGGCATTCGATAAAACTCAATACCCATTCAGGATAAAAATGCTTAGCGAAGAATAGAAAGTAACTTCTTTGATGTGATCAAGACTCAGAATCCTTCAACAAACTCTAGAAGCCATTTCATTAACTTGGCAGCCAGGCGAGGAGGCTGCTGTTCGCTGCTTCTTTTCTATCTGTATTAGGTCTTTGACAAGCAGAAAAGGAAGAAAGGAAAACTAATGACATACAAAGTTGGGGAAGGAAGAGCCAAAAGTCTTCATAACTTAGGAACCATATAATGTTCTTTTTCTATACATCACAGCTGTATGGAGACTTTCTGGAGATATAATTTACATTGTATACACAATTCCCTTTGGGAAAGTGAACAATTCAGTGGTTTTAGTATATTCACAGAGTTGTGCAACCGTCACTGCAATCAATCTAAGAACATTTTCTTAGATTTTCATCATGGCGAGAAGGAAGCCAGCTCCCCTGGGCTGCCTCTCTGCATTCCTCCCTTCCACCTGCCACTGGCAGCAATTGACCCACTTTCTTTTTTTTTTAATTAATTAATTTATTTATTTTTTCAATTTTTATTGCATTTTAGGTTTTGGGGTACATGTGCAGAACATGCAAGATAGTTGCATAGGTACACACGTGGCAGTGTGTTTTGCTACCTTCTGCCCCTTCTCCCATATTTGGCATTTCTCCCCATGCCATTCCTCCCCCGCTCCCCGCCCTGCCGTCCCTCCCCTATTCCCCCAATAGACCTCAGTGTGTAGTACTCCCTTCCCTGTGTCCATGTGTTCTCATTGTTCATCACCCGCCTATGAGTGAGTATATACGGTGTTTCCTTTTCTGTTCTTGTGTCAATTTGCTGAGAATGATGTTCTCCAGATTCATCCATGTCCCTACAAAGGACACGAACTCATCTTTCTGTCACTACGGGTTTACCTATTCTGGATATTTTATTTAAATGAAGTCATAGAACTCTTGGCCTTCTGTGTCTTATTTCCCATAATAATATTCCCATAATAAGATTCATCCACTTTGAGCGTATATCAATCCTTCATCCATTTGTATTAACAAATAAAATTCCACGGTGTGAGTATAACACATTCTCTTTACTTCTGAGTTGTTTCTCCTTTTCTGGCTATTATGAATAATGACATTATGAATGTTTGTGTACAAGTTGTTTTGTGAACATACAAACGTATGTTTGTGGCTTCTGGGAATATACTTGGGGGTGCACTTCTGCTTCATGGAACAATTCTGTTTATGTTCTGAGAAGCTTCATGACTGTTTTCCAAAGAAGCTGCTCCATTTTATAATCCTGCCAGCCACGTGCAAGGGCGAGAACCCTTCCACATTGTATGCTTCTCCCTTTTATAATCCTGCCAGCACTGTACATGGGTTCCAATCCTTCCACATTGTCCACATTACAAATAATTGTAATTATTTTTTCTACTACAGCCATCATCCTAGTGGGCTTGAAGAGGTAACTCATTGTGATTTTGATTTGCATTTATCCAATGGTGGCAGACACTCGGTGGCATTCTGTGCCCTGAATGACCATTTGCTTATCCTCTTGGGGAACAATATCTATTATTATAGAATCCTTGTCCATTTTTTAATTGGGACATTGCCTTTTTATTATTGAGTTGCAAGAGTTCTTTATATATCCTCGATGCAAGTCCCTTACTTGATATGATTTACAAACATTAACTTCCATTCTATGTGTTGCCTTTTAGTCATTTAATTTTCTTGTAACTTTCCTTTCCTTCTTTTCTTTTTGAGACAGGGTCTCACTGCTGCCCAGGCTGGAGTGCAGAGGTGCAATCATGGCTCACTGCAGCTTTGAACACTTGGGCTCAAGGGACTTCCCACCTCAGTCTCTTGAGTAGCTAGGAATGCAGGTGTGCACTGCCATGCCTGGCTAATTTTAAATGTTTTGTAGAAACAGGATCTCACTATGTTGTCCGGGCTGGTCTCAAACTCCTGGCAGCAAGTGATGCTCCTACCTCAGCCTCCCAAAGTGCTGGGAGTGAGCCACCACATGCAGCCACCGTCCTTTGGAGCACACAAGTTTGTAATTTTGATGATGGCCAATTAACCTATTTTTATTTTTCTTGCTTTTTTTGATGTAATGTCTAAGAAATAATTCCCTTATTGAACATCATAAAAATGTATGCCGATCTTTCACTAAGAGTTTTACAGTTTTAGCTCTTACATGTAAGAGCTGATTTTTGTATGCACTACATTTTGAATTAATTTTTGTATATGTTGTGAGGTAGGGGGTCTAACTTCATTCTTTTGCACGTGGATACCCAATTGTCTCAGCACCATCTGTTGAAAACCACTATTCTTTCTTCCACTGAATTGTCTTGGCACCCTCTTCAGAAATCCCTTAACCACAACTCAACAGGTTTATATCTGGACTCTCAATTCTAATCTACTGATGCCTATCTATCCTTATGCCTGGACCACCCCGTCTGAATTATAGTAACTTTGCAGTAAGTTTTGAAATTGGAAGGTGTGATTTTTTCAACCTTGTCATTCTCTTTGTTTTTCTGAGACAGGATCTCACTCTGTCGCACAGACTGGAGCGCAGTGGTGTGGTCACAGCTCAGTGCAGCCTCAACCTCCCACGCTGAAGTGATCCTCCCACCTCAGCCTCACAGGTAGCTGGGGCCACAGGTATGTGCCACTACGCCTGGCTTTTTTTTTTTTTTTTTCTGGCAATTCTGAGTTCCTTGATTATAGATACAGATTTCAGGATCGGCTTGTCTACAGTTGTGAGAAATCCAGCTGGGATTGTTATGGAGATTGTGTTGAATCTGCAGATCAATTTGGGGAGTGCAGACATCTTCACAATATTAATGCTTCCTGCCCATGAACACGGATGTCTTTCCAGCTATTTAGATCTATAATTATTCAACACGTTTTGTAATTTTCATAGTATGCTTTGTGCTTATTTTGTTAAAATTGTTTCTGAGTATTTTATTCTTTTTCATGGTATTTTTAATAAAATTATTTTTCATAGTTTCCTTTTTGGATTGTTATTTACAAACATACACAAATAAAGTTGATTTTGCTTCTTATAAACTTTTGGCGAACACACTTATTAGGTTAACAGTGTTTTGGTTAAACCTTACGGTTTTTTGTTTATGAGGCTGAGACACCTGCAAATTAGATAGTTTTAATTTTTTACTTACAGTCTAGATGCCATTTATTTATTTATAACTGACTGCCCTGGAGAGAGCTGCCAGTACAACATTGAGTAGAAGCAGTGAGAGCAGACATCCTTGTCTTGTTTCTGAACTGAGGAGAAAAGCATTCTATCTTTCACCATTATGGTGTCAGCGATGGGTTTTCTCATAGATGGCTTTTTAACAGGCTGAAGAATTGACCTTCTAATCCTTCTTTATTGATTCAAGGAACCCATGATAGCCAAAATAATCTTGAAAAAGCAACAGAGTTGGAGGTCTCACACTTTCCAATTTTAAAAATTAACCACAAAGCACAGTAATCAAGACAGAGTGATACTGGCACAAGCATGAATGTGTAGGTCAAAGGCATAGAATTGAAAGTCCAGACATAAACACTCAGATTTTGATTGATTACTGAAAACGATTCCAAGAAAACTCAATGGGGAAAATAAGATTTTCAGCAATAGTACTGTGATACTTGATATCTACATGCAAAAGAATGATGTTAGACTCCTCCTTCACACCAAAATCAACTCAGAATGGATCGAAGATCTAGGTGTAAGAGCAGAAACTATAAAACTCTTAGAAGAAAACATAGATTTAAATATTTTTCATATTTGTTACCTAATAGTTTTTTAAATATTACATCAAGATCACAAGCAACAAAAGGAAAAGTTAGATAAACTATCTCAAATTTTAAAACTTTTTACTTCAAACAACACCATTAAGAAAGTGAAAAGACAACCTATCAGGTACTTGCTAACCATCTACCTAATGGGGGACTTGTTCTAAAATATATAGAAAACACTTAGAACTCACAATAAAAAGGTAAATCACTCCATTTTTAAAATCAGAAAAAGATTTCCTTAATCATTTCTCCCAAGAATACATAGAAATGGCCAATTAGCACAAGAACAGATGTTCAACATTATTATATTGGAAAAACAGTCTGGTAGTTCTTCAAATGGTTAAACATATGACCCAGCAACATTACATCTAGAAACATACACAAGAGAAATGAAAACATACATTCCTGGCCGGGCACGGTGGCTCATGCCTGTAATCCCAGCACTTTGAGAGGCCAAGGCGGGTGGATCACAAGGTCAAGAGATCGAGACCATTCTGGCCAACATGCTGAAACCCTGTCTCTACTAAAAAAAAATACAAAAATTAGCTGGGTGTGGTGGCGCTCACCTGTAGTCCCAGCTACTCAGGAGGCTGAGGCAGGAGAATTGCTTGAACCCAGGAGGCAGAGGTTTCAGTGAGCCAAAATCGTGCCACTGCACTCCAGCCTGGTTCCTGGCAACAGAGCAAGACTCTGTCTCATATATATATATATATATATATATATATATATATATATATATATTCCCACAAAACTTGTACACCTGTACATATGATCATATCACACCTAGGTATATACCCAAGAAAAATGAAAACATATATTCCCACAAAAGCTTGAACAAAAATTTTAACCATATTATTTATAACAGTCAAAAAATGGAAGCAATCCAAATGTCCAAATGGATAAATTCTGGCATACAAGGAAATACTACTTGGCAATAAAAATAAAAATAAAAAAAGAAATGAAGTGCTGATACGTGCTACAATGTTGAAGAACCTTGGAAACATTATGCTAAATGCAAGGGAAAGGTCACACAGGACCATATAGTATATGATTCCATTTATATGAGATGTCCGGAATAGGTAAATCTACCGACACAGAGAGTACATCAGTGACTGCTGGGGATGAGGGGAAGTCAGGGTGAATGGGGATCTACTACAAATGAGCATAGATTCCTTTCGGTAGAGACTAAAACGTTAAAAAAAAAACCCATAGATTATTGTATTATTGCACAAAGCTAAGTACACTAAAAAATTGAATTTTACACATTAAATGAGTAAATTCTATGATATGTCAATCGTATCTGCTATGAATGGAATATTTGTGTTCCCCTAAAATTCATACACAGAAACCTAAATCCTCAATGTGATGGTATTTGGAAATGGGACCTTTGGGAGGTAATTAGCTCTAAGGGTGGGGCCTTCATGAATGGGATTGGTGCCCTTCTAGGAGACAAAGAGAGACAAGTTCCCTCTCTTCATCATATGAAGATACAAGAGGACAGCTGCCTGCAAACCAAGAAAAGGGTCATCACCATACACTGACTCTGCCAGCACCTTGACCTTGGCCTTCTGGCCTCCAGAAACTTGGAGCAATAAATGTTGGTTGTTAAGCCATTCCGTCTATGGCATTTTGTTATAGCAGCCACAAACTAAGACAACATCTCTAACAACCATGTTTCAAAAGAGAGATTAGCAAGATTTGGGGTAATTATAGTAAAGGAACATAATACACGTTGTAGAGAAAAGAATCGGTCCTTGTCACACAACCTGGAAAGATCCGCCTCATGAACACATAGAAGGGTGAGGAGTGGAATTTATTGGGCAAAAGGAAAAAATCCTCAGCAAAGTGAGAGGAGTTCCTGTTAACAGGCCCCCATGTCACAGATTGAATCACAGGTTACCACACAGGAACAGGAACGGCCAGGCTCCTCCCCTCTGCAAATGGCACAAACTTCCTGAGGTCCCACCCCGTCCTCCCAGTGTGCAGGTGGGCATTATTCAGAATTAGTCAGAACCAGGTGTGGTGGCTCACATCTGTAATCCCAGCACTTTAGGAGGCTGAGTTGGGCAAATCACTTGAGGTCAGGAGTTCGAGACTAGCCTGGCCAACATGTTGAAACCCCATCTCTACTAAAAATATAAAAATTAGCTGGGTGTTGTGGCACACACCTGTAATCCCAGCTACTCAGGAAGCTGAGGCAGGAGAATCGTTTAAACACAGGAGGTGGAGGTCGCAGTGAGCCAAGATTGCACCACTCCACTGTAGCCTGGATGACAGGCAAAAAAGAAAAAAGGGGGTGGGGAGGATCCGTCAGGAAAGGCTGTTTTATGCTTGAAGGCAGGGTTTCTCCGGGGACCCTAGGCTGCCTCCCGTCTCTATCACTAATAGTAGGTAAGATTCATCAAAGGTTGCTAAGTCTCACAAGCAGTGCAAGGTTAGAGAAAGCCAGGTCTACGCACACGTGTGTCCTTCCACAATGTCAGTCAATACCACAAACTATACATAACAGTACACTTAATACATAAATGATATAGATTGAACATTCCACAGACTGAAAAGAAGGTAACATTTAAGATCAAGAGAAAAGAAATAGGAGAAAGGTTTAACAAACCAATCCAGGCAAGGAGAGCAATGAAGCCAGAAAGAATCTCCTGGTCTGGGCCAGGCAGTCCTTTGGTCCTGCAAGGAAGAGGCTTTGATGTGGCAGCGGCTTTGGTAGCTGATGCTGGGTTCTTATCATGAACGACAGCAAGACGGAGTCTGTTAAGATGGCAGTTTTGAGCCGTTTATGACCACAGAGTCCTCTGGTGAGGACTGATAGTGGAAGAGCGAGCTTGTTGATGTCCTTATCTGGCTGGATGCAGTCTTTTTATTTTATTTTTTATTAAGCAAATCATCTTGTCCTTGCTGGCAAAGTGTCCTGTGGAATATAAAAGAGTCCTTTGCTAAGATGGAGTTGGTTCTGTCGAGGCTGCTCTGTGCAGTAAGACAGAGGCATGGCTCCATGTGCTCTAAACGCTCTGTTTTCTTCTCCCCTCATAACAACCTTGGGAAGTAGCTACGATTATTTCTGTTTTATACAGAAGAACACTGAGTCTAAGTGCAGTACTTAAGTTTCAGAGCTAATAGGTGGAGGAGCCGGGGCATAACTCCAGACTGCCTGGCTTCAGCGCCTATGCCATTCACATACAAGATTCAAGTCCACTCCCGTATTCCAGTAACAATAACTGAGAAATGATAATGGAAGGAATAAGAGATGATGGATACACTTAGGATTATAGCAAACACTCTAAGGAACCTAGGAATGCAACTAACAGCTTATATGCCTGACACATATGGAGACAGGTACGGGACTTCCAGTCAGCCCCAATATGGAAACGGCGTGGAAGTCACCCCCTCTCAAAAATTGAAAATGAATGTGTTGACTTCGATCCATCAGGCAACTGAGATCACAGAGCACCCAGCCTCTCTGAAGTTTGTAGAGAAAGGTGAGGACTAGAAACACTGTTTTTCTTCTCCAGTAGTAAAAACTAAGGCAAGAGCTGAGGTCACCAGCAAAATAATACAAGTAGCAGAGAGGCAGGATCTCTCCACCTCATCCAACTGAGTTTTCCTTTAAATGCTAAACAGACCTAGACTTTAAAAAAAAATATGTAACAAAAGTGCTGCTGTTCATATATTTAAAAACTTTTGTTGTTTACTTGTGCTAAGTAACTTGTTGAGAAAATGTGTGTTATTGAAATATTTTTAGCTATGTAAACTCCCTTTTAATTACTAAAGGAAGGGGTTTTTGGAACCACTCATGCTAATATTTGCTTTCCTGAGCACCAACTGTCCCTTAGCTACACGTTCAAAGGATTGAAAGAAACAGCGTTAAAAACTGTAATGGGGGAAGAAAGGGAAAGATCTATTTTTAAAAAAGAACTATTTTTAGAAAAATTCAACTTCATCCAGACATTCTCACAAAGGTAACGATGAATTGCCCTAAGTTAGTGTCTAAAATTAAAAAAAAATAATAACATGAAGTAAATATGGAAATATGGCCCCTTTTTAGCTACAGGGCTTAAAAAACAACAGTCAAAACCAAAACCCTGCCAGTTAAAAGTCATTGTCATTTAGAAAGCAGATTAGTAGGTGCCTGGGGCTGGCGGTGGGAGGGAGGAGAATGACTGCTAATAAATCGAAACTTTCTTTTTGGGATGATGAAAATGTTCTGATACGGAATTATGATGATGGTTGCACTGTTCTATAAATATACGAAAATCTGTTGAATTGTACATTTTAAATGAATAAAATCTGTGACAATTTGAAAAAGAAAAAAAAAGAAAGGTGAGGACAATCAATAGCCAAGACTGGTTTACCTGAGACTGAAACCACTGCAGCCTGTAAACAGCAGAGCCACTTTAACACTAATTGACAAATTACCAGAGGCTGAGTGTGGATTCGCTTGAGGTTATAAACTCCTGGGGCCCAGTCGTAGGGAGATTGCCCCAGGTTTGTGCATTTCACCTCCAGAAACCCACCAGGTTCTTGCCATGAAGATCAGAGGAAAGCGTTTTAGAAAGGGGAGGGGGAAAGAATCATTTTGAAATATGACCAGAAAATTCTCCTTAGCAAAGGCCCCGACACCCAACAGTTTCCCCTTGTCTGACCTGGAGGAAGAGTGACTGGCCTGCTCAAGCCCCCTGTAGCTTTTCGTGTCTCCTGTAAAGAGAGACAAAAAGAAGCCAAAAGTTCCTTTGCCATAAAGATCAGGGAAAGTGTTTTAGAAAGGGGAACGCACTTTCTAAAATGCATTAAGGTGAGCCTGCCATTAACAGGCTGCAGTGGCTTTAGTCTCCAGTCAACTAATGTTGGCTATGCTTCTCTGTCTGTACCTTTTGGCCCAGCGTGGTGTCTCACACCTGTAATCCCAGCACTTTGGGAGGCCGAGGCAGGTGGATCATGTCAAGAGACTGAGACCATCCGGGCCAATACGGTGAAGCCCTGCTCTACTAAAATACAAAAATTAGCTGGCCGAGGTGGCTCACACCTGTAGTCCCAGCTACTCAGGATGCTGAGGCAGGAGAATCGCTTGAACCCAAGAGGTGGAGTTTGTAGTGAGCTGATATCATGCCATTGCACTCCAGCCTGGTGACAGAGTGAGACTCCATTAAAAAAAAATTACAGAATCTTTCCCTCCCCTTACCATCACTTCAGTGGGGTTCCAGGATAGTAACAGTGTATTACAAGCCAGAGAGCTGTAAGTAAACAGAGGAGGAAAAACAAGAAAACTAAAGCCCCTGGAATATGCAGCAACAGCAATTATTAAAGAGTCTAATTCCTGGCCAGATTAATGTAAAACCTCGGCCGGGCGAGGTGGCTCACGCCTGTAATCCCAGCACTTTGGGAGGCCGAGGCGGGTGGATCACGAGGTCAAGAGATTGAGACCATCCTGGTCAACATGGTGAAACCCCGTCTCTACTAAAAATACAAAAAATTAGCTGGGCATGGTGGTACCTGCCTGTAATCCCAGCTACTCGGGAGGCTGAGGCAGAATTGTCTGAACCCAGGAGGCGGAGGTTGCAGTGAGCCGAGATCGCACCATTGCACTCCAGCCTGGGTAACAAGAACGAAACTCTGTCTCAAAAAAAAAAAAAAAAAGTAAAACCTCACACCAAAAGCCTAATTGCCTCAGTTTTTATTACCTGATACATCATGTCTGGCTGGTAACAAAAAATTAAAAGGCAAGAGAAAAACACAGAACAAGACTCAGATATAAGCAAGATTTGAAAATCATCAAAAGTGGAACTTAAAATATCTATGAGTCAAGTGTTAAGGGCTCTAACAGAAAAAGTAAATGACACGTAAATGTAACCAGAGAGATGGAAGCTTTAAAAGAATCAAAGGAAATGTGACGTATCGAATGCACTATCACCAAAATGAGGAATACCTTTCAGGGCTCCTCGGTAAACTGGACTCAGCTGAGGAAAGAATCGCTGGGTTTACAGACACGTGAATTAAAATCCGCCAGCCGGGTGCGGTGGCTCAAGCCTGTAATCCCAGCACTTTTGGAGGCCGAGGCAGGTGGATCAGGAGGTCAAGAGATTGAGACCATCCTGGTCAACATGGTGAAACCCCGTCTCTACTCAAAAATACAAAAAAAAATTAGCTGGGCGTGGTGGCGCGTGCCTGTAGTCCCAGCTACTCGGGAGGCTGAGGCAGGAGAATTGCCTGAACCCAGGAGGCAGAGGTTGCGGTGAGCCGAGATCGCACCATTGCACTCCAGCCGGGGTAACAAGAGCGAAACTCCGTCTCAAAAAAAATAAAGAAATAAATAATAAAAAATAAATAAATAAAATAAAATCTGCCAAACCGAAATAGAAAGAGGGAAAAAAGAGTGAAGAGATGAGCAGAACATCCAAAAAATGTGGGACAATTTCAAAATTGTAACTAACACATGTAGTGAAAATACCCAAAGGAAAAGAAAGAAAGAAGCCAAAGAAATATTGGAAATAATAGTGGCTGAGGGTTTTCCAAAATTATTCACAAACACCGAACAACACATTCCGGAAGCTCAGAAAATGCCAAGTAGGATAAATGTCAACAAGTATTGATATGCCTGTTGCTGTCTGGCTGCTGCTGGCTGCTGTCCCTGGACCCCTACCATGGAGAAAACTGTTGAAGATCCCCTGACATCAGCTCTCTTGCTGGATCCCTGTCATTTCCCTCAGGTCATTTCTAACAGTGTGGAGAAGTTCTACATCCCTGGAGGGGATGTCACATGTCATTACACCTTCACCCAGCATTTCATCCCTCGTGGAAAGGATTGGGTTGGCATCTTTAGAGTGGGATGGAAGACAACCCGTGAGTATTACACCTTCGTGTGGGTTAATTTGCCCATCGACCTAAACAACGAATCAGCCAAACAGCAGGAAGTCCAATTCAAAGCCTACTACCTGCCCAAGGATCATGAGTATTACCCGTTCTGCTATGTGGATCAGGATGGTGTGGTCTGAGGAGCAAGTATTCCTTTCCAATTCCGTCCAGAAAATGAGGAAGACATCCTGGTTGTTACCACTCAGGGAGAGGCGGAAATTCAACAGCACAATGCTTTGAAAGGAGCCTTGCAAAGAAAACCAGGAGCTCAAGGACAGCTGTGTTCGCCTCCAGAAACAGAATTCAGACACGCAGGCTGAGCTCCAGAAGAAGCCGGAGGAGCTAGAAACCCTACAGAGCATCCGTAAGAAGTTGGAACTGATGAGTTCGTGTCCTTTGTAGGGACATGGATGAATCTGGAGAACAACATTCTCAGCAAATTGACACAAGAACAGAAAAGGAAACACCGTATATACTCACTCATAGGCAGGTGATGAACAATGAGAACACATGGACACAGGGAAGGGAGCACCACACGGGGAGGGATGGCATGGGGAGAAATGCCAAATATGGGTGAGGGGGCAGAAGGCAGCAAAACACACTGCCACGTGTGTACCTATGCAACTGTCTTGCATGTTCTGCACATGTACCCCGAAACCTAAAATGCAATAAAAATTTTTTTAAAAAAAAAAAAGCAGTTGGAACTGAAAGTGACAGAGCACGACTATTGGGAGACAGAGCTGCTTCAACTGAAAGAACATAACCAGAAGATGTCCTCAGAAAACAAGAAGATGGAAATCACGGTGGATCAGCTTCAGGCCCAGCTGTCAACGCAAGAGAAAGAAATGGAGAAGCTTGTTCAGGGAGATCAAGATAAGACAGAGCAGTTAGAGCATCTGAACAAAGAAAATGACCACCTCTTTCTCCGTTTAACTGAACAGAGGAAGGACCGGAAGCGGCTCAAGCAGACAGTGGAAGAGGTGAAGCAGAATGGAAGTACTGCAGTGAAGAAGCAACAGGAACTCATGGAGCCCAGGAGCAAGAGGGCAGCGCTGGCTGTGGAGGGGCAGTGAGCACGAGAGCTGGAACGCCCAACGGCAAAGGTAGAGGCCGGGAAAGCCTGCTTCCCAGAGAAGTATAAAGAGTGTCAATGACTTCACAAACACATCAGGCAGCTCAGGGCGGCTGCACTGGATGAAAACTTTGACCTGTCAAGAAGACTGAGAGAACAAAATGACACGTAATGGGGAGGGATAGCCTGGGGAGAAAGGCAGCAAAACACACTGCCAAGTGCGTACCTATGCAACTATCTTGCATGTTCTGCACATGTACCCCAAAACCTAAAATGCAATAAAAAAATAATAAAATAAAATAAAATACATCTTATGTAGGAAAAAAATGATATGTAATGTTCTGCAGAGAGAGAAAGAGAGACTAAAAGGAGAAAATGATCTTTTGCAGAGGGACAACAGCCGATTGCTCAGTTACATGGGTCTGGATTTTAATTCTTTCCCATATCAAGTACCTACTTCAGATGAAGGAGGCGCAGGACAAAATCCAGGACTTGTCTATGGAAACCCATATTCTGGTATCCAAGAAAGCTCTTCCCCCAAGCCCACTCGCCAACAAGAAATGCCACATCTGCAAAGCAGATGATATTTGTGATCACACCTTGGAGCAACAGCAGATGCAGGCCCTTTGTCTGAATTGTCCAATTTGTGGCAAGACCCTCCCAGCAAGAGAGGAGCAGATCTTTGAAGACCACGTGTTCTGCCACACTCTCTGAGTGTCCCAGCCTCTTGGATATATACAGAGATTTTATAGAGTAGACCCTATTATAGCTTCGACCGTGAGTCACATGAGTCGAGATCCTGCCTAACCTGAAATTACTAGAGATTTACTCAGCCCTGCTGCCACGAACAGTGGAGTCATGTCACTCATCTGAAGGACACTGTTAAGAGCTTCTGGTGCCATCCTGTGGGTGACTACCTTTACGTCACATCACTTTAGCTGCATCGTCCTCTCACCTATCATTCTTCCGGGGTCTTCAGTACAAGGTCCCTGGGATGGAGCCAACCTAGACATTCGCAACAGGCCTGACTTGACACTAAATCGTTAGTTTCCCAAGTTGTCCCACTGCCATTCAGGGGCAGGCCCTGAGTGTATCTGTTCTCAGTCCTAACCCTGGAGCCAGATTGGTCCGAGGTTGAGAATTCCTTTCTCCTCCTTCTCCTCAGTGTTGCTTTCTCCAACTGATTGCTTTAGATGAGCCAAAAATGGCACAGCAAAGAGCTCAGAAGTCCAGTTTGGATACCAAAGGTTTCTCATGTAAATTTCTGAGCCCCAAAAGAAGCATCTTATTCCTGAACCTTAGGCAGGAAGTATTATTTCAGTCACAGAAAGCTTTTCTGGGTACCTCTGGTTAGCGCTTTCTACTCTCTGATCTTTCCTATGTACATAACTTTTATTGTTATAAATCCTTTCTTAATGGTTAAAAAGGGATTGTTAGAGCAGGTGAGTTTTGAATATGCATAAGTCAGAATAATGAGACAGCTATTGTTAATCACTTTCATACTAAAAATAAATTACTCTTGTTTCAAAAAAATATCGATATAAAAATTTATATCATGTAGCTCAAAAAGATTATGTTTGGTGTAAACATCAAAAATGTCTATACCTAAGCATATGATATTCAAACTACCAAAAAGAAAAATCAACACAAAGAGAAAATTTGAGAAAGAAATCAGACAGTAAATATACCGAACCTGTAGAAGAATATGAAGAATAATTACACTGGAGTTCTCACCAGAAACCACTGAAGCAGAGAATGAAATAAATATTTAAAGCATTGAAAGAATAAAACATTAACCTATAACTCTGCATAGTGAAGCTGTTCCTCAAAAATAAAGAGGAAATAAAGGCTTTCTCAGACAAACAGAAACTGAGGAAATGTGTTGCCAGTAGACCCACCTTGCAAGAAATATTAAAGGAAGTTCTTCACCAAGAAGGAGGATTACATAGGCCATATATTTGGATCATATAAAGAAAGAAAGAGCTGCAGAGAAGGAATAAATGAAAGTAAAATAAAATCTATATTTTTCTTAATCTTACCTGAGCTAAAAAAAAAACTGTTTGAAATAATAATAGCAAAAATGTATTGGGTAATTATAGCATATGGTTAACTGAAGTGAATCAGAGCAATTTTTATAAGGAATGGGAGGAAGTAATTCAAACGATTCTGTCAAAATGTACCTGAACTACCCATGAAGTGGTCTAGTGTAATTGAGAGTAGATACAGATCAGTTGCAAATGAGTATCACAAACTCATGGGAACCACCTCGAAAATTTCAAACAGAAGTATAATTGCCATACTAAAAAAGGAAATAAATTGAATGATATAAAATGCTCAGTTAAAACCAGAAAATGTAGAAAAAAAGAGGGGGGGGGGATAAGAAACAAGTACAAATGAAAATAGAAAACAGTCTTAAAAAAACATGGTAGATATTAATCCAGCTATATCACTAATCACTTCAAATGTGAATTGTCTAAATATACTAATTAAAAGACAGACTTTCAGAGTTTAAAAAAAATTATATGTTATTGACAAGAAGTACACTTTAAATAAGAAGACATTGATAGATAAATAAATTTTATCTATCAAATAAATTTTATCTATCAATCAAATAAATTGATTGATAGACAAATAAATGGGTGGAGAAGGATACCCCATTCTAACACTGATATGGTTTGGATCTGTGTCCCTGCCCAAATCTCATGTGAAATTGTAGTCTCTAATGTTGGAGGTGGGGCCTGGTGGAGGTGGTTGGATCATGGAGGCTGTTTCTCCTGTTTTAACACCAGCCCCCTTGGTACCGCCATCACCACAGTGAGTTCTCATGAGCTCTGGTTGTTTAAAGATGTGTAGCACCTCCCCCACCCTTCTCTTCCTCCCTCTCTGACCATGTGAAGTGCTGACTCCCTCTTTGCCTTCTGCCATAATTGTAAGCCTCCTGAGGCCTCCTTAGAAACTGAGAAGATGCCAGCATCATGCTTCCTGTACAGCCTTTTACATTAAACCTCTTTTCCTTATAAACTACCCAGTCTCAGGTATTTCTGTATAGCAATACAAACACTAATCAAAAGAAAACTGCAGTAACTACATAATTTCAGACAAAGACAACTTCAGAACATGGAAAATATCAGGGATATATAGGGATACTACACAGTGATAAAGAGATCAATTTTCTAAGGAGACATAACAATTCTTAACATATATGCACCTAACAACAAAGCTTCAAAATACGTGAAGCAAAAACTGATAAAACTGCAAGGAGAAATGGATGAATCCACCACTAGAGTTGGAAAATCCAATGCCCTTGTATCAGTAATGGACAAATCCAGCAGGCAGAAAATCAGTAAGAATACAGTTGAACTGAGAAGCATCATCAATCAACTGGATCTAATTGGAATTTATACAATGCATCAACCAACAACAGCCAAATACACACTCTACTTATACTCACATGAACTATTCACCAAGATAGACAACATATTGGGCCATAAATACATCCCAAGAAATTTAAAAGAATAGAAATTGCCCAGCTGTGGTGGTTCACACCTATAAATCCAGCACTTTGGGAGGCCAAGCCAGGCAGATCACTTGAGGTCAGGAGTTTGAGACCAACTTGGGCAAAATGGTGAAACCCCCATCTCTACTAAAACAAAATAGAAAAATTAGCTGGGCATGATGGCACACACCTGTAGTCCAAGCTACTCCAGATTATGAGGCAGAAGGACTGTGTGAGCCTAGGAGGTGGAGGCTGCAGTGAGCCAAGATCACCCCACAGCCTGGGTGATAGAGCAAGACCCTGTCTCAAAAAAAAAAAATAGAAATCATATGAAGTATACTCTCAGATCACAATAGAGTCAAACTAGAAAGCTGAAAAATCTCAAAATATTTGGAGATTAAGTAACTTAACAAACTTCTGTTTGTTAGGTGCATAAATGTCTTCTTTTGCAAAGTGTTCATACCTTTTGCCCACTTTTAGATGGGGTTTTTTTCTTGTATATTTGTTTTGGTTCTTTGTAGATTCTGGATATTAACCTTTGTCAAATGCTCATCATCACTCATTATTAGAGAATTGCAAATCAAAACCACATTGAGATACCATCTCACACCAGTTAGAATGGTGATCATTAAAAAATCTGGGCCAGGCACGGTGGCTCAAGCCTGTAATCCCAGCACTTTGGGAGGCTGAGGCAGGTGGATCAAGAGGTCAAGAGATCGAGACCATCCTGGTCAACATGGTGAAACCCCGTCTCTACTAAAAAAAATAAAAATACAAAAAAATATAAAATACAAAAAATTAGCTGGGCATGGTGTCGCATGCCTGTAATCCCAGCTACTAAGGAGGCTGAGGCAGGAGAATTGCCTGAACCTAGGAGGCAGAGGTTGTGGTGAGCTGAGATCATGCCATTGCACTCCAGCCTGGGCAACAACTGCAAAACTCCGTCTCAAAAAAAAAAAAAATCTGGAGACAACAGATGCTGGAGAGGATGTGGAGAAATAGGAACACTTTTACACTGCTGGTGGGAGTGTCAATTAGTTCAACCATTGTAGAAGACAGTGTGGTGATTCCTCAAGGATCTAGAATTCGAAATTCCATTTGACCCAGCAATCCCCTTACTGCGCATATACCCAAAGGATTACAAATCAATCTATTATAAAGATACATGCACACATATGTTCATTGCAGCACTGTTTACAATAGCAAAGACTTGGAACCAACCCAAATGCCCATCAAAGATAGACTAGATTAAGAAAATGTGGTACATATACACCATGGAATACCATGCAGCCATAAAAAAGGATGAGTTCTTGTCCTTTGCAAGAACATGGATGAATCTGGAAACCATCATTCTCAGCCAACTGACACAAGAAAAGAAAACCAGACACTGCATGTTCTCACTCACAAATGGGTGTTGAACAGTGAGAACACATGGACACAGGGAGAGGAACATCACACACTGTGGTCTGTTGCGGGGTGAGGGACTAGGGGAGGGACAGCAGAGAGTGGGAAGGGTGGGGAGAGATAACATTAGGAGAAATACCTAACGTAGGTGATGGAAGGATGGAGGCAGCAAACCACCACGGCATGTGTGTACCTATGTAAGAATACTGCAAAATCTGCACATGTACCCCAGAACTTAAAGTAAAATGTATACATGTGTGTGTGTGTGTATATATATACACACACACACACACATACACACAGAAACACAGAAACACACTTCTGTATAACACATGGGTCATAGAAGAAGTCTCAAGAGAAATTTAAAATATTTGAACTGAATGAAAATACAACTTATCAAAATGTATGGGATGCAACAAAAGCAGTGCTTAGAAGGAAATTTATAATACTGAATGTATACATTAGAAAGGAAGAAAAATCTAAAATCAATCATCTAAACTTCCACCTTAAGGACCTAGAGAATGAAGAGCAATAGAGACCCAGAGTAAGCAAAAGAAAAAAATAATAATAATTAGGAAATATAACGTGAAAATGTTTAAAATTTTCAATAGATACAAAAAGAAAAAGTCAATGAAACCAAAAGCTGGTTATTTTAAAATATTATTATAACTAAAAAGCCTCTAGTCAGGCTAACAAAGTAAAAAAAAAAGAGAGAGATGCAAATTATTAATATAAATAATAAAAGGGAAGCCATCATTACTGATACCATGAATAATAAAGGGATATTATGAACAATTCTGTGCTCCAAAATTTAATAACTTAGATGAAATGGAATAATTATTTGGAGGGAAAAAAAGTACCAAAATTCACACAAGGGGAAATAAAACAGTCTGAATCTATATCTGTTAAATAAACTGAATCTACAATTAATAACCTTTGAAAAACAGAAGGCACTAGGCCCAGATGACTTGACTGGTGAAGTCTACCAAACATAGCAAATATAATGCCAGTTATTTCCAGTTTATTTCCAAAAGCAGAGCAGAAGAGTAATTTCCTAATTTGTTCTGGGGTTATCATTACTAACAACAAAATCAGATAAAGAAATTACAAGAAAGAAAAACTATGGGCCAATATTTCTAATTAATGGAGGTGTGAAGACCCTCAGCAAAGTATTAGCAAATTGAATTCAACAATCTATAGAAATAAATATACACCACAATAAAGTCGGATTTGTTCCAGGTATACATTCAATTAATTAAATCCATCAAATCACCAGGCTAAAGAAGAAAAACTACAATGATCTACCACTAAATACAGAAAAATAATTTTGACAAAATTCAACACCTATTCATGAGAAAAACTTTCAGCAAAGTAGGAATAAAAAGAAATGTTTTCAACCTGTTAAAGCTGAAAATATTTACAAAAATATTTGTACATATCTAAAAAAAACCTACAGCAGACATATTAATGATGCGAAATGAGGTGCTTTCTTTTTATCCTTAAGATAGGAAACTAGGTAAGAGTGTTCCCTCTCACATGAGACAGTCAATGTTGTGCTGGAAGTCCTAGCTTATGCAATAAGACAGGAAAGAGAAATGAAAAATAAACAAAATTTCTCCCTGGAAATAAAACCACCTTTGTTTGCAGCTGATATAATTGCTATGTAGAAAATTCCAAAGAATCAACAAAAAACTCCTGGAACTGAGTGATTATAGCAAGATTGGACCAGGTGTGGTGGCTCATGCCTGTAATCCCAACACTTTGGGAGGCCAAGATGGGCAGATCACTTGAGGTCAGGAGTTCAAGACCAGCCTGGCCAACATGGTGAAATCCCATCTCTACTAAAAATACAAAAATTAGCCTGGCATGGTGGCAGACACCTGTAATCCCAGCTACTCAGGAGGCTGAGGCATGAGAATCTCTTGAATCTAGGAAGTAGAAGTTGCCGTGAGGTGAGATTGCACCACACTGCACTCTAGCCTGGGTGACAGATTGAGATTCTATCTAAATTAATAAACAGATAAAGCAGGATTGAAGGCTATAAGACTAATATGTAAAAGTCTATTGCTTTCTTATATGCCAGCAATAAATAATTTTATTTAAAATTCAAGGCATAATATTATTTATATTAGCACCAAAAAAAATAAAGACTATTGATCTCACAATGTATGTACAGGATCTATATGAGATAAATAACAAAACTCAGATGAAAGAAAATATAATTAAATGGAGGGGTATTCCACGTTCATGAATAAGAAGATTCAATATCGCTAAGATGTCAGCTCTTCTCAGTATTGTCTACAGAATTTTCTTCTCAATAACATTCTCCTCAATGTTATCTATGGGATTTTAATTGAGATTAAATTTAATTGAAACACAATCTCAAGTAAAATCCCAGGAAGTTATTTTAATGATATGGACAAACCCATTATAAAGTTTCCACGCAAGGGCAAAAGATACAGAAGGGCTGGTACAATGACGGAGAGAAGCGAAGTGGGAAGACTGACACTACTCAACTTTAAGACTTATGAAGCGGCCGGGCGCGGTGGCTCAAGCCTGTAATCCCAGCACTTTGGGAGGCCGAGGGGAGTGGATCACGAGGTCGAGAGATCGAGACCAACCTGATCAACATGGTGAAACCGCGTCTCCACTAAAAATACAAAAAATTAGCTGGGCATGGTGGTGCGTGCCTGTAATCCCAGCTACTCAGGAGGCTGAGGCAGGAGAATTGCCTGAACCCAGGAGGCAGAGGTTGCGGTGAGCCGAGATCGCGCCATTGCACTCCAGCCTGGGTAACAAGAGTGAAACTCCGTCTCAAAAAAAAAAAAGACTTATGAAGCTATGGTGATCAAGACAGCATGGTGCTGATGAGAGAATACACAAACAGGCCAATGCGACAGAGCAGTGAGCCCAGAAATACACACCTATGTGAACACAGTCAGCTGATCTTTGACAAAGAAAATTCAAAGGAGAAAGGATAGTCTTTTCAAAACATGGGACTGGACAAGTGGGCACAGACATGCAAAAAGAAAGAAAGAAAGGAAGGAAGGAAGGAAGGAAGGAAGGAAGGAAGGAAGGAAGGAAGGAAGGAAGGAGGAAGGAAAGAAAGAAAGAAAGAAAGAAAGAAAGAAAGAAAGAAAGAAAGAAAGAAAGAAAGAAAGAAAGAAAGAAAGAAAGAAGGAAAGGAAAGAAAGAAAGAAAACATATTCTAGACACAGGCCTTACACCTTTCCCAAAAGTTACCTCAAATAGGTCACAGATCTGAATGTAAAAATCCAAAACTATAAAACTCCTAGAAGTCACACAGGGGAAAATCGGAGTGACCTTGGATTTGCAAAGGGATTTAGATACAACATCAAAAGAATGACCCATACAAAATTAACGAGTTAAACTTCATTAAAATTGAAAGTTTCTGCTCCGTGAAAGATGCTGTTCAGAGAATGACGAGACAAGCAGCACATGTGGGTAAGATACTTGCAGAAGACATATTTGGTAAAGGACTTATAACCAAACCATACAAAGAACTCTTAAAAATCAACAATAGACAAACAATTTTTAAATGGGCAAAAGAACAGATGCTTCACCAAAGAAGATACATGGATGGCACCGAAGCTTATGGAAATATGCACAACATCATAAAACATCATTAAAATTATCATACCACTACACACCTGATAAACTCATGAAAACCCAAAACATTGATACCACCAAATGCTGGTGAAGACGTGGAACAACGGATTCTCATTCATTGCTGGTGGGAATGCAACTGTGGAAGGCAGTGTGGCAGTTTCGTAGAAAGCTAACCACACTCTTACCACACAATCTAATAACTGTTCCTCGTGTTTACCCAGTTGAGTTGAAAATTTATGTCCTCACAAAAGCTTGTGCAAGAATGCTCACAGCAGCTTGATATCACCACCAAAAAGTGGAAGTGACCGATTTTAATACGTTAATGTATTTTTTAAAACTATGGAATCTTACTTAGTAATAAAAAGAAATGAGCTATCAAGCCACAAAATGACATGGAGGAGATTTCAATGCGTATTGCTAAGTAAAGGAAGCCAGTCTGAAAAAGTGACGTGCTGAGCGATTCCTACCATACATCAGTCCACAAAAGGCGAAACCAGAAAACCAGCAAAAAGGATCAGTGGTTGCCAGGGTTTTGGGGAAAGGAAGAAAGGGTAAATGGGGGAGTGCAGGGGCGTTTCAGGGTGCTGGAACTACTCTGCATGATTCTGAAACAGTAGATGCACAACGTTATGTATTTGGCAAAACCCAGAGAATGTACAACACCAAGAGTGAACCTTAATGTAGACTCTGGGCTTTAGCTAATGATCGTGTATCGATATTAGCTCATCCGTTATAACAAATGCAGCACACTAACGCAAGCTGTTCGCAACAGAACTGAGGGAGGGATATCTGGGAACTCTCAGTGTTTTCTGCTCAGTTATTCTGTGAATCTAAAACTGCTCTAAAAAATAAAGTCTATTAATAGAAAAGGAGGACACATGCGGAATGCATATGAACATGTGATGAAACTGGGAAGTATCCCACGCTCCTGCAGGGCAGGAGCTGACCTTGTGAAGATGCCGCTGCCCCAAAGCCTTATCAAAATTCCAGCCAAACCCCAATGGGATGCCTGGTGAAGACTGATAAGCTCATCCTAAATCCATCTAGAAGAGCAAAGGCTCAGAACTGGCAAGGAAAGTACTGAGGTAAAGGCAAAGGGATGGAACCTGGTCCACCAAATAGCAGAAGCAATTCAATCAGACACAGAAAAGTACACCGATGGAGCGGGACACAGAGTGCAGCTACAGATCCACTCGTCAACAAAAGCCTGTTATTCACAGGGTGGCATTAATTCCGCAGGAATCAGCCCCTTCCCATCCATCCCTGACAGTAAAGAAGGCTGAGCCCTCACAGGGTCAAAGGCCAGCTCTGAGCCTCTCCGTCTCCAGAGCGGATTAAGGTGACCTTGGACTCTTCACCTGCCTGGTTCCAGCTAGAAACCAAATAAACCTTCCCCAGAGGAAGATGACAAGATCCTGGGCTTAAAGTTATCTCTGCAACTTCTCTATGCAATTTCCAACATCCAATGGGCATCAGCCAAGCACGCAGAGAGGCAGAACAAAAATGGACAAAGAACAAATGAATTATTCTCTGAATGTGGCTGGGATGAACGTCCATGTACAAAAAGTAAACCTTGATCTCTGAGGCTGTCCTGCAGAACACTGGGCTCGAGCTTTGGCTAAAATACTCTACAGCAGTAATGGGGCTGCTCTCTTAAGTTCAAATGCTGTACTCTCAACTGAGCCGACTGGCCAGTCAGTTTGCAACATGTGTGCTAAGCACAACTTCTTGGCTCTCCAGCTTCCTGGATGCATTGGGGACAGTGGTGATGGCGACAGATTGCATTTCTCTAGGTCAGGGTAAGACCTTCCATGTTGTCAAGGTGCTTTGAAGGCTTCTTGTATCTCCCTTCATGTCACATTGAAACTCCAACCTAAAAACTTTACGTGATTGAAAAAATCTTGAATAAGTCACTAAGTCACATGCCTGAATGTAATATGCGGTTCCTGGTAAAGTATACCACCATGCCTAGCTACATTCTCTACAGAAGATGTAATGACAACCAGAAATCTACAGTGCACAGCCTCGATTCAATGGCTAACCCTGGACATGTGTAATGGGACACCTATTACACTGGGGAGGGGTGCATGTAAGCTCGGAAGGAGTAGAGGCTGGCGTGGACCCGTATGACAGCACCTGCCAGCCACACTGTAGACACTCAGCAAACATTTGCTGAATCAACGAATCATCCCTACTTATAAAAGTGTATGTATCAAAACCCTAAAATTTCATGGGCCCAGAATAAATGCTTCCAGAGCATGGATGAATGGGCCTGCTCCCCTCACCTGAGTACCCTGGAGAGGAAGAATAAGAGATCCAGAGGTGAACCAGCACTGAAATGTAGAGACTGGGTCTCCTAAGCCCCAGACCAGGAACCTTTTCCTAAGTTTTTTCTCTGGACTGCAGCAGCCCTGCTGGGTGCTATGAGGGGTCAGGAATCCCCAAGAGAAGGTCCAGAGGACCACGGACATCTGCAGTAGTGGGCATTCCACAAGCCCACCACCCCCAGAGCCTGCCACGGGGAAGCCCCTTCTTCCAGGGCCTCGCAGCATCCTAGCCCTCAGCTCAGCTTAGGCTTGGAAGGGGGCTTGGAAATAAACACTGCCCTACCTCAATGGTGCTTTATCCAAAGGAGCTCCACTATTGTGCAGAAAGGGGTGGAGAAAAGGGGTGTTTGCTGAGGCAGCGGCGTTGGGGGCGGATGGCACGGGTCACTCCCAGGCCTGAGATTGGTGCTGGGTGTTGAGCAGAGACGGAGCAGGTGGTGTCTCAGTGACAGGGCCACACACTGTGGAATGGCAGGCATCAGGGATGAGGGCTCGGAGCAGGGAGAATCTTAAGGCTGGCAAGACTTATCAGCCTGTCACGCACCAAATGTACTTACAGTCAAACTTGGCATCACTAGAGTTTGTCAAACAAATATTTTTTTGTTGCGTACTCTGGCTTTGGGGCCAATCCATCTCTGAGTGGCGCCATATGCGTGGACAAATGGCAGCCTCAGAAAGTGGCAACTGGTGGGCGGGGTCTGTCCCGTGCAGGTCCAGGAGCCTTGGGGTTAGAGCAGCTGAGAAGTGACACTCCCCACCTTCACCCTGCTGTTCTCAGGTGGGGTAGAAACAACTACAAGGTGCTGTGGAGCTAGGAGCCTGAGGAAGGACACCTGGGCATGGGGCTTGGGTCCTGGCACTGCTGGATCCTGGCTCTGTGCCCTTGCAAGGGCAATAGACCTCTCTGAGCCTCCGAGGCCACAGCACTCACTGTGCTCATGGCAGGGGCATCTGTCATGACTTAAAGTGAAAAAAGAACTGGGCACAAGCCCTCAAGAGCCACCACATCAACACAGAGGAACGTGGTGGACGGTTTAGGAAGCTCCAGGGTGGTGACGCCGGGGCCAGCCTGTGGCTGTGTCTGTCCTGATGATCTGGGGACCACAAGACAGTCTTGGTCTCACTATATAAAGAGAAGTGACGGAGGTACAGTGGGCAGAGGGAGGAAATGCTTGTTTTTGAGCACTTAGACTGTTTGAGGAACTCAGACTGGGGCTTTGCACACACTGTTCCTTTCAATTTTCACAACGATCTACAAAAAGCCCTCTTTTTGTGTGTGTGAGGCAGAGTCTCTCTCTGTCACCCAGGCTGGAGTGCAGTGGCATGATCTCAGCTCACTGCAACCTCTGCCTCCTGGGTTCAAAGGATTCTCCTGCCTCAGCCTCCTGAATAGCTAGGATTATAGGCATCTGCCACCACGCCCGGCTAACTTTGCATTTTTAGTAAAGATCCGGTTTCGCCATGTTGGTCATGCTGGTTTCGAACTCCTGACCTCATGATCCGCCCACCTTGGCCTCCCAAAGTGCTGGGATTATGGGCATGAGCCACTGCACCCAGCCTCTACAAAGAACTCTTGACACCATGCTATAGATGACAATGCTGAGACTCAGAAAAGGTGAAACACCTGTCCAAGGCGGGCAGACAGGAACGAGTATGGGCATGAGCCATCACACCCCGCCTCTACAAAGAACTCAACTCCATGCCATAGATGACAAAGCTGGCTCAGAAACACCTGTCCGAGGCGGGCAGACAGGAACGAGTATGGGCATGAGCCATCACACCCCGCCTCTACAAAGAACTCAACTCCATGCCATAGATGACAAAGCTGGCTCAGAAACACCTGTCTGAGGCGGGCAGACAGGAACGAGTCGAGACTTGCAGCCAGGTCTACCTGTCCCCACATCTCCTGGTGACATGCTCCTGCCATCACATCAGTGACTCCTAGGATAACGTGAACCTGGGAAGCTGAGGGACACAGGCACTTGGCCTGACCCAGTGACCCTGGGACCTATCAGAGCATCTCACTATCCTCGACCATTCCTGCCACACCTCAGAGCTGCCGAGAAGCCACCACCTCTCCTCTCCCAAGAAGTCTCCACCCCATCAGCCCACACCCTCTGTCTCCCCAGAATGCCATCTGGGGAGCCCCAGGCTCAGCCGGCCTAATCTCAGAGTGACTGACCCAGGTGTTTTCCATGGGTCCCCTAGGAGAATAGGCAGACCAGGGACCCTGGCACAGCGACCAGCCCATGTCCAGAGTACAGACAGCAGTGGGATCATGAAAGGTGGGAGACCACTGGCCCCTTCTGTGAAGGTCCTGCTTATTTCCAATGGAATGTTGCCCATGGAAATCCAGGCCGAATGTACCCAACTCTTAATATTTCAAAGAAAAAAAAATCGAGAGTTCAGATGATTTCTCTTAGGTTTTAGAAATTGCTTTGAGGTTTTGTTACAACACTTTGCAAATCACACAAGGCCATCTGCAGGGGAATGGCCTGAGTAGCCCCCACTGTACACAGGTCAATCAGCCAACAACACGGAGGGTGACGTGCAGAACGGGGTATCAGCCAGACCTGAAGGTGCCATCTCTCTAAAGGATGTTTTCCCAGGGAAAGGTGCTCTAGGGAGGCAGGCAGATGCTGGCAGTGCCCAGGCCAGGGGAAACAGGCAGGCCCTGACCCAGGTCCCCAAGGGGAGGGATGCCTTTGGATCACAGCATCTACACTGTGAGCACACACGGGCCTCACAGGACGGGGGCTCAGTGACTGCTAGCAAGAGAGAACATCTCACCTGCCCTTCCTTCCTCTGTTTATTTTCTAGACGTCTTTTCCCCAGCCCTCCTGTCTGCTTTCTAGCATCACATTCAGTTTCAAGTGCAAAGCTCATGTTTTCTAGAGAAGAATGCATGAGACGCTCCCCTGGCTTGGACAAAGAGAGGATGGAGCTTCGAGATAAAGCCGTTAATTACTGCACTTCCCGGCCTCGGCTGGGGGCCTCGGAGCTGGCAGGAATCCTTTGGATAACAAGTTTACAGGAAATCAGCTCAGCTCCATCAGAGAGGCGCTGGGGCCACTCCAGTCTGCCATGGGAGATGTGATTCCTGAGAAGTATGTGCTCCCTTCTCCCTCCCCAATATGCCTTGAAGTCTGTCTCACAATCAATCAGGCAATAAATAAGGAGCAGCGGGAAGGCAGGAGGCAGCATCTCCCGCAAGTACATGGTGCTAGAGAGAGATGGGGTCTGCGTTCACCTCCCTGACCCACAACACCCTGTGTGCTAAGCGCACAAGGCCCAGACCCCCTGCTAGGCACCAGGGATCTGTAGAGGAAAGATGTGGTACCTTCACCTCTTAACAGACAGGGAGAAAACAGCAGCTCAGGGGACTGTGGGGGCCACAGGGAAGAGCCACCACTGTCTGTCTGGGGTGGAAAAGAGGAGGGGACCCTGGAACCAGGATGGCATTGGAGAGAGGCTTAAGGCAGAGGGGAGACACCCATTCTATTCATTCTCACACTGCTATAAAGATACTGCCTATGTAATTTATGTGGGAAGTAGAAAAGTTCCTTTTTAAAGTAAAGAATAAATCATAAGTATACTAATAATTCTTTGTTAAGTCCTATCCTATGTAGCTGTTAGACACACCATGCTTACAGGCACATAGTACGTTCTATGTCCTTGTACTTTAACCAAGATATCTGAGCTGGATGTGCTCACAGGCATGTCCCAGCTCGCAGCCTGTGCCCCTTCCATATTTGGACTTCCTCTTGTCCTTTGTTCTCCATTGCTTTCCCCTGTTTAGAAAAGTTGTAAGTTGTTAGCCAATCAGGTTTTAGTTTAGATTGTGAGGTCTGGCTCCAGCCAATGGAGATCAGACACAGCAGTAAGGACGACCCCAAATGCATAAGGGATAAATATGTCTTCTTTCTTTTATTCATTGTACTCTCGTGGCAAGATGGCTAGTGAGAGTGTCCTTCCTATAGTCTAATAAGTAAGAACTGCGTTGCTAAAAGATCCTTTTTCTCAGTGCTAACTTTTCTTTGTTGCTCTGAGCAACTATTTCCAACATTTTTAAAGAAAAGAGGTTTAATGGACTCAGTTCCACATAGTTGCGGAGGCCTCAGGAAACTTACAGTCATGGCAGAAGGTATAGGGGGAGCAAGGACCTTCACATGATGGTAGGCCAAAAAGAGTAGGCAGGGAAATACCAGGCACTTATGCAACCTTCAGATCTCATGAGAACGCACTCTCCATCACGAGAACGGGATGGGGGAAAATGCCCCCATGATCCAATCACCTCCCACCAGGTCCTTCCCTCAATACCTGGGGATTCTGATGCAAGAAGAGATTTGGGTAGGGACACAAAGCCTAACTATATCACCCACCCAGCAGGGGAACCCACTGGTGGTTGGGATGGGAGAACTTCTTGGCCAGGCAGGCTGTTCTGGCCAACACTACAAATCCAGGACTCAGACAATGCACTAAGGAGGTCCCGCTGCAGCAGGAAGGATGCTGGCCATGGACCCCAGAGCCCTGGGCTTGGGTATGATGGTGTCCCCAGCTCCCACTGCCATAGTGTGGCCTCTGAGCCTGACTCACCTCCAGAGAACCTCATAATGATAAGATGGCAGATGGTCGTGGAGGCCCCTTCAGGGTCTCATATTCCCCCTGTACCAACTCTTCTCTGCATCCATGAAAGCCATGACCCCCACTGACCTGTGACAGGTACAGTGAATGCTCCACATCACAGATGATGGAAGCACAAATGGTCCCTCCCACCGAAATGCCCAGTCGTCAGCAGTTGGTGATGACACCTCCTCTCGTCCCAAAGGCTGCTGATCTGCCTTCTCACCAGTGCTGCATGTCTCGCTTCTGCAACCAGCCTGAGGCCAGCCCTCTCTTCCACACCCCACACAGAGCTGGGAGCCCACAGGCCCACTGTCGACCCCACATTTCTAGGCTTGACCTCTGAGGCCCTGCAGCATCAGAGAATGGATGGAGGAATGGCCCTATCACTGTAAGCATTTCAGAGGACACACGTAAATAAAACAAATCCACCTATTAGAAATAAACCTCAAAAACATCCTTAACAAATGGGTGTTAATGTATCTCCAGGCAATGGGAAACGTGAATCTCTTAGCAAAGTTTCGGTGATAATTCAGGTGCATTTTCCTACCTTGCCCGGCAACGATTCTCAGCAGGTTCCCTTGGAATAATCGGCCCATTCCAGTTGTTAGGACGTGGTCTTTAAAGCTGAGTTATTCCTCAACATCTTGGAAAATAGGGGCTCTTCATCTCACCAATTATGAAATACTGCAGACATCGTTTGCTGTCAGAGAGAAAGATTTATCTCCAAAGATAATGGTGAGATAGGGCTGCTGGTGCTCCTGGGACCCTTCTCTGGAGCTTTTCATCATTTCGCAGGGAACATTGGGAGGGGATTTAACTGCTCTCCAGTGGCAGTGGGAGGATGCTGCCCTGTCAGGGAAGGAATGATTGGAGGAGGCTTCACGAGACACGTAGGGTGAGGATTTAAGGTCCAGCTGGGCCCCGGGGCCACTTGCCCCTCCCTCACTCACTCCATCCACAGTCAGTCCCCAGAGGCTGAGATGGGAGACAAGGCAACCAGAGAGACCAACCCTGAACAGGTAACTCTGACCAGCGTCAGCAGTGCTAGGTGGGTGCAGATTTGTTTCCGCAGAAGAGGCCAGTCAGGGATGGGAAGCAGCCATTGCAGAGGGGATGAGCCCAGGACGGAGGATGCACCAGAGTCCATGAAGGAGGGGCTTTCCAGACAGAGGGAGATGTCCTCCAGCCTGCAGCCAGAGAAAGGGCATCTTCCAAGACACTGTACACCTACATCAGGGGCCCAGGATGGCCAGAACTGGGTGGGGGTGGGGTGCATCACCCATCCACCAGGCATAAAGGACCTGGTCTACCACAGTGGCACCCAGAGGCTCTATCTAGAGGACAGTGGGGTCTCCAGTGACCTCAAGACAGAGGGTTATGTGGCCAGGTTCTCCCTTGCCACTAGGAGGAAGCTGGCCAGGAAGGGACAGTCTGGCCGGGAGGGGCAGGCTGCTGACACCCTGCTTTTGGACTTCTCGTCTCTGGAACTGAGAGAATCAACCTGTGTTGTCCTAAGCCCCCATGTGTGGTCATTCCTTACAGAGCCCCTATTTTCCAAGTTGTTGAGGAATAACTCAGCTTTAAAGACCATGTCCTAACAACTGGAATGGGTTGATTACTCCAAGGGAATCTGCAGAGAACTGTTGCCGGACAAGGTAGGAAAATGTGGGGAGGTCGGTGTGGAGGCTGTGGTGGGTGCCAGAGGGGATGCCAGGTCCTGGAAGGAAATGAGGGAAGAGGCAGCAGGAATGAGGGGAATCAGAGTCATGTCCAGGGACTTGACAGGTGCAAAGCTCAGAGCTCAAAGGGATCAAATTTGTCTCCCAAAAGGGCATGTGCAGTTGGAAACCTGGAATGTGACTTTATGAGGGAATAGAGTATTTTAGAGGTAATTAAGATAAGGATCACAAGATGAAATCCTTGTGAGTCAGGGGTGGGCCCTGAATCCAGTGACTGACATTTCTAAGCAGAAGAGAGTCGAGGAGAAGGCCGTGTGCACAGGAGGCAGAGGATGGCCTTGTGTGGTCACCAGCTCAGGAGCCCCTGGAGCCTCTGGGAGCTGGAACAGGCAGGAAGGATCCTCCCTGGTGCTTCCGAGAGAGAGCAGCCCTGCCGACGCCCTGCTTTTGGACCTTCCGTCTGTGGAACTGTGAGAGGATCAATGTGTGTAGTTCTAAGCCCCCATGTGTGGTCACTTGTCAGAGACACAAAAGGCCACTTACCCAGACCCTGGAGCCCCGCGGCCCCAGCTCCCTCCTCATGCAGAACACCCTCCCCACAGGCTGTGCCCACCTCTCCTGCATGCCTCCAAGGAAGGGGTCTCCCCAGCTCTTTAGCATCTGGTTCTCACGTGGATGGCTGAGATGTGAGGTCTCTCCAGAGTGTTCCAGAATCTACCTGTCTCCTCCCTGAAGACCCCACTGGCCCCACACCTCAGATGCAGCCAACCTGCCCTGGATACCCCACCTCTGCACTGAGCCCCCCACCGGCACCCCACACATGCCCTTCAGTGAAGTCATACACTCCCCTCTTTTACCCACACTCCCCCTCAGTGAAAGCTACCGCCACCACCCATCTGTTCCAAGTCAGGGGTCTAAAAGTCATCCTTGACCCTCTTCCCAACACTCCATGGGCCCCTATCACCTGTCCTCACAGGGTTTCTCAATTCAGAGCCCTCTTAGGGTTTAGGACAGAAAACTTTCTCCAGCGTCATTGGTATCTCTGGCACATGCACTGATCGTCAAGTGCATCTGTAGCCCCCGCATGTGACATCCTCCCCTCTCCACATGCCCTTTGGATGGTGGGTCCTACTGACAGCAGAGCCCCCGGGGCCTGGTCTTCCTGCCCTCATTCTCTCCTGGGCAGCCTGGCTTGGCCCCAGGCAGTTCTTCCTGCATGCAGAGATTCAGTAGGGCAGGGATTGAGTAGGGCAGGGATTGGTAGGGCAAGAATTGAGTAGGGAAGGGATCGGTAGGGCAGGTACTGGATGGGGAAGGGATTAACAGGGAAGGGATTGGCTAGGGCAAGGATTGAGTAGGGAAGGGACTGGGTAGGGCAGGGATGGGGTAGGGAGGGGATCAGGTAGGGAGAGGATTGAAATATTTCTTTTCAGTCTCCTCCATAACACAGACATAACATGCAGCTGGTGAATAAGCAAGTGGAAGAATGTAGTCCACACAACTCGTGATACCAACAAGGACAGTCAGGCATGGCAGATGTCGTGGCCTGCTCATGGCCACACAGGGTCTCCTCTGAAGCCCCAGGCCCGGAACCCACAGCTGCGTGATTTGACCCAGACCCGGAGAGTGAGGAGGATCAGGGCATGGGCAGGTGTGATTGCCAGTGGTCAGAAGCCAGCGGGTGCAGTGACTTTCCATCCTGGGCTCCACTATGTGGGCAGTTGCTGCCAAGCCTTAAATCTCGCGTGTGTGAGAACTGACGCATTCCCTTTAATTGTAATAAATTAGCTTGAAAGCTCTGCAGTGATGGAAAAATGCATTTATTTTACTCAAAGAGCCCAACCGACATCTTCCTAATCCTCCCTCCACTTTCATTAATATCAAGCCTCACATGACCTCTCCCCCACCTGCCCTGCTCCCCAGTAAACAGGGGGCTTAGCACAAGAATGTGAAGACGGTGTTCATTTCACCCTCTTCATCCTATTTACTGTAAATCTTTGGAATCTCTCCCTGCTAACAAGATTTGTAATGCAAAGGGAAAAGTTTCCAGGTGGTTCTATCAGATCGTTACCACCTAAGGAAAGACTGAGGTCCTCAAATCTGTCCGCTGTAAAGTTAGCAGGGTATCCCATGTGGACCATCTTGGTGGAGCAGGCTAGAGAGGGTGCTGGGGGACTGGATCTTTGTTTGTTACTCAAAGCCTGGGGCTGGGAGAAAACGGAAGGAATCGGTGACACATGGTCCCCTCCCTGTTCAGCCAAGCATGAGACCTGCCACCTCGTGTCCTTAGCACTGTCATGCTCAGCCTGGCCCTCCACAGCCCCTCCACACCTCCAGTGGAGCTGCCCTGACTCAGGCTTCAATTTCTGCAAACAATGCTGAAAAACCAGCTCCCTCCTGCCTGCTTCCTCCAATTCCTTCTCCACAAACCCAACTGTGTCACCAGCAACAGCAAACACCCCATAATCTGCCCTCCTCCCAAAACTCTCAGTGGCTTCTCCCATCACCTAGGATAGAGCCCGGGTTCTTAGGTGCCTGCAAGGCTGCACAGTGTTATGTAACTAGGAGCCTCTTTAATCATCTGTATCTGACTCCCCTGCTGGATGGAGCTCTCCCCAAGAGCAGGCACCCCTTGTCCACTGAGCCTGTGACTCTCAGTGCGATATCTCAGCCTCTAACACAGCCACCTTTTGGATTCTGCTCTGAGCACAGGTGGGCTCCAAATCCTGAAAGCATCCTGCAAAATAGTGCCTGTAGCATGCTGTCTAGACTTCTATGGAAAACGATTTCAGACACTTGCATTTGGCGGGAGGAAAACATAGAACCTACTTAGCTCTGCCTAATTACATTTAGGGCAGTTGTTGGAAAAGAAGAGGAAGTTACACGATGCAGCTGACGACTAGTGAGGCTCACATCTCAGGACAAGGTGGGTAAGTCATCAACGCCGTGGCTGCAGCCTGGGGCAGTGGAGATCATGAGACACGTGGATGCCATTAGGAGGCAGTGTCCATGCTGAGGCTTGTCAGGAAATGTGAAGGCGGGACACTGGGCTTCACCTGCCAAGACAAAACTAGGGAGATTAAAAGCCCCTCCCACAACTGCAGCAGAAATCCTAGAGGCACACATGGGCTCAGAAGAGCCATTCCAGACATTGGCAGAGCCTGCACTGAAGGGAAGCCGTGATTCAGAATCAGGGTGGGAACAGGGAAACAGCAAAGCAGGACAAAGACACAGAATTGTGCCTGGAGCCCCGTAATTCCTAGACGAGAAGGAACAGAGGAAATACCTTGAATGTCATTGAGGTTGTCACATGTATAAACGGGAGAAATCATTGTCTTTCTCTTGCCATGTAAAACTGCTCTAATAGTTTCCATTTGTATTATTTTCTTAATGAAGCTGAATATTGAAAAGATATCCTAAATAAGGAATTTATAACAAATCCAGTATAATGCACTGTGTAGCTGGATAGAGACTGACCTTGTTAATGTCACATATATGTATGACAACCTCAACGACATTCAAGGTATCGCCTCTGTTCCTTCTCAGTTAGGAATTATGAGGCTCCAGGCACAATTCTGCATCTTTGTCCTGTTTTGCTATTTGTGTACGTAATTGTGTAATACACAAATTAATTGTGTATTTATATATACACAATTGTGTATATATGTATACATTATTGTATACACAATTAAATATGTGTATATATGTACACTATTATATATGTGTGCATGTGTGTGTGTGTATATATATATATATGCACGATTATGTTAAGTTACTGCTAGAACATAGTATTTAATTCATTTAAGTGTGGCTTAGTCACTGTTACAAAGTCACTGTTACAAAACTATAGATTCCGCATCAGATGAACCCAATTTCTTGTTATAAGTAAGCGTACGGTCTGAGTAGACCCACTAAGATTCTGCCTCCCCGAGCAGGCAAGGTCAGAATTTCAGGACTTGCAGAATGGGTATAAAAAAGGTCCATCTCTATCTGGCTACACAGTGAATTATATTGGATTTACTATATATCCCTTATTCAGGATATATGTTCAATATTCAGCTACACTAATAAAGCAATGCAAATTGAAATAATTGGCATAGTCTTTACATGACAAGAGAAACACGGTGATTTCTTTCTTCTCCTATTCTACATCAAGTAAAAGCAGAAAAGAAAAGAAAAACCAAAGGTATGTAAAGTGCTGAACATCGGCGTACGAGGAATGGCTACTGTAAAGAATAAAAGCCGAAGGAAGGTGTGAAAGGGACCGTGGGAGCATGCCTGTGGTGCAGATGTCAGTGAGGAAAGTCAAAACCAGAAGAAAAGCTGACAATCTCTGATTAAGACCAGAGAAGTGGTACACGGATGTGTGACAAAAGCAACCACAGACCAAGCCGGCAGCGTCCAGAGCGGGAAAGGTGGGGCTGCACCAGGAACTACAAGGAAGCCATATTTGCGTGGAGCAGTTTCATAGAGGGTTACACAGAGGAGAGAGGCTGCATTGTGAATTAAGTGGGACCCAGTATGAACAGGAAGAATTGAAACCAAAATAACACAACCGCAAACACAGCCGGTGGCACACACCAAACATTTCACCATGATTTTAAAAATTTACAACTCAAAGTAGAAAAAAAAAAGCATCAAGGGAAAAAAATAGAAAGAGATAGAACAAAAAGTGACAAAGCTCGGGAAGAAATATGAAGAAACCAGAAAACCACACCCGAACGGTGTAAACCCAACTGAAAGCAGGGCACAGACGGATACAGACACCAAGGAAACACAGCGTATTGGTCAGTGTTCTCCAGACGGACAGGACTAATGGGTACATGTATATTTGAAGGGAGTTTATTAAAGAGTCCTGACTCACACAAGGTGAAGTCCCACGACAGGCCGTCTGCAAGCTGAGGAGCAAGGAAGCCAGCCCGAGTCCCAAAACCTCAAAAGGAGAGAATCTGACAGTGCAGCCTTCAGTCTGTGTCCAAAGGCCCAGGGAGAGCCCCTGGCAAATCACTGGTGTGAATCCAAGAGTCCAAAAGCTGAAGAACTTGGAGGCTTATGTTCAAGGGCAGGAAGCCTCCTGCACAGGAGAAAGACGAAGGCTGGAAGACTGGGCAAGTCAGCTTCTTCCACCTTCTTCTGCCTGCTTTTTCTAGCATGCTGGCAGCCCACTGGATGGGGCCCACCCACACTGTGGGCGGGTCTTCCTCTCCCAGTCTACTGACTCAAATGTTAATCTCCTCTGGCAATACCCAGAAACACCCAGATGCTCCCAGAAACAACACTTCGCATCTTCAATCCAATCAAGTTGACACTTAATATCGACCATCACACACGGTAATAGAAATGAAGGTAGGACTGAGAGACGCCAGCAAAACGAAATGGAAATTAACAAAGGACTTGGGAGGATGAGAGAAAAAGAGCAACATAGAAGACAGACAAGGTATCCAGCCCATGCTTAATCCACCCTTAACTGATGTCTTGGAAGAAAAGAACAAAACAAATGTAACAGAAAAAAATTAATATCATTGAAGAATCATTTTCAGACGTAAAAAAGACTTGTGTCTACAAATTGAAAGGGTAGGGGTCTCAGTGGGGCCGGGGGTGGGGAATGGCTACAAACACTAGTAATGTTGCTGGATTTTAAAGATAAAGAATTATTTGAACAGCCAGGAAAAAAATCAAGTCCTATAAAAGGGAAAACCATAGACTGGCCTCATACGTCAACCTGCAGCTACAAAGTCCCAGAAAAGGAAATTGTAACCCCAAATATTGCACAGCCAGCCAATCTGTCTTTCAAATACAAAAGCAAAAGACAAATATATTTTGAAAATCCAAAATCTAGAGAAAACGCTAAGAATGAGTTCATCTTAGAGAAGCTACCAGAGGACAATGTTGGCCCACCAAAGCACAAGTGGTAAGAGCCAGTGGTGAACGTGTTAACGCATTTAACTGTGAAACTAAGACCAAAACGAAGACGGTATTTCAGTTACCAGTGAAAATAGAAAAGCTGCATAGAACACTTTAGGCCAGGCACAGTGGCTCACACCTGTAATCCCAACACTTTGGGAGGCCGAAGCAAGTGAATCATCTAAGGTCAGGAGTTCAAGACCAGCCTGGCCAATGTGATGAAACCCCATCTCTACTAAAAATGCGAAAATTAGCCGGGCGTGGTGGTGGGTACCTGTAATCCCAGCTGTTCAGGAGGGCGTGAGCCACCGCACCCAGCCTGTTTTATGGATTCTGTGTTTTGAGCTGCACTTACGGTGGTGGGGCAGTCAGCACTCAGCAGTTATTCCATAGGCTTCCCCCTGCTTCCCAGGCTCCCTGGCAACCTGTGGGTCTTTAAATTCTATAGTTACGCTTCTGCGTTCTTCCTCATTTTTCTACCTTGATCCATCATGGCTTGAAAAAGATGAATTAACATTTCCTACGCTAAAGTATCCCTGCTTCTTTCACAGATGACTGAGCAGGAGAATCGCTTGAAATCGAGAGGCAGAGGTTGCAGTGAGCCAAGATGGCACCCTCCAGCCTGGGTGACAAGATCAAAACAAGAAAAAAAAGAAAGAAGAACAGTTTAGAGATATTTTACTTATTGAGGACTGGGAGGTGAAGAATAAGGGCATTGGAAAAGAAGTATAAGTATACAGATTTCCAGAAATAAAAAATACATTTCAGTCTGAAAATCGATTAATAGAGGCATAAATTTATCTATAAGGACACATGCACACGAATGCTCATTGCAGCACTGTTTACAATAGCAAAGACCTGGAACCAACCCAAATGCCCAGCCATGATAGACTGGACTGGGAAAATGTGGCACATATACACCATGGAATATTATGCAGCAATCAAAAACGATGAGTTCGTGTCCTTTGTAGGGACATGGATGAATCTGGAGAACATCATTCTCAGCAAACTGCCACAAGAACAGAAAATGAAATACCGCATATTCTCACTCATAGGCGGGTGATGAACAATGAGAACACGTGGACACAGGGAAGGGAGTACTACACACTGAGGTCTACTGGGGGAAATAGGGGAGGGACAGCGGGAGGGAGCGGGGGAGGGATAGCCTGGGGAGAAATGCCAAATGTGGGAGAAGGGGAAGAAGGCAGCAAAACACACTGCCACGTGTGTACCTATGCAACTATCTTGCATGTTCTGCACATGTACCCCAAAACCTAAAATGCAATGAAAAAAAAGAGTATGAGAGGTAAATGCTGATGCTTTAAAATACAGCCAAATAAAATTTAGGAGCAGAGGAAGTTGACATAGACTTGTGCTGTCACTGCTCGATGTGTGGAGTCAGAAGAGGACCGAGCAGAGTGCATAAAGTCAGAAGACAGCCACTAAAGCAAACTTCCAGTCCTTCCAAATGACAAAAGCAAACGAAAGAAACAAAGGAAAGGACATGCAGAATCTATAGTGAAACATGTTCTTAAAGTACGATTCAAAGTAGAAAGTACAGGCCGGGTGTGGTGGCTCCTGCCTGTAATCCCAGCACTTTGAGAGGCCAAGGCAGGCGGATCACCTGAGGTCAGCAGTTTGAGACCAGCATAGCCAAAATAGTGAAACCCCGTCTCTACTAAAAAAATATAAAAATTAGCCAGGCATGGTGGCACATGCCTGTAATCCCAGCTACTCGGGAGGCTGAGGTAGGAGCATTGCTTGAACATGGGAGGCAGAGGTTGCAGTGAGCCAAGATCATGCCAACGCACTCCAGCCTGGGCAACGGGGGGAGACTCCATCTCAAAAACAAAAGAAAGAAAGGAAGAAAAACTTATAAAGTATAATAATAACAGAACTAACTTCAAACGTATCTGTACTTTACCAAGGGTTAAACTTAGGAGGCAGAAGCCAGTTGTGAACTGTATCCCAGAGGTATATCAAAAACAAAGCAACTCACAGAGGTGAAACAAAAGCACGCAAGGCAAATGCATTTTTAAAATGCAGGACCAACAATCAGTATCAGACAGGCTGTATTTGGGGACAAGGAGCATTATCTAAACAAAAAGGCACTTTAGAATGATAAAGGGTGCAATCCACAAAGTCTAGCAATTATGGATATTAGCACAACACAGTGTAACATCCACTTTGACAGAGCTCAAGTTCAGAAATACAAGAAGAAGCAGGGATACTTTAGAGTAGGAAATGTTAATTCATCTTTCTCAAGCCATGATGGATCAAGGTAGAAAAACGAGGAAGAACACGGAAGCCTAAGAATAGAACTTAAAGACCCACAGGTTGCCAGGGAGCCTGGGAAGCAGGGGGAAGCCCATGGAATAACTGCTGAGTGCTGACTGCCCCAACACAGTAAGTGCAGCTCAAAACACAGAATCCATAAAACAGGCTGGGTGCGGCGGCTCATGCCTGTAATCCCAACACTTTGGGAGGCTGAGATAGTGGATCACTTCAGGTCAGGAGTTTGAGATCAGCCTGGCCAACATGACAAAACCCCATCTCTACTCAAAATACAAAAATTAGCTGGGCACGGTGGCACATGCCCGTAATCCCAGCTACTTGGGAGGCTGAGACAGGAGAATCACTTGAACTTGGAATGTGGAGGTTGCAGTGAGCCAAGATTGCACCACTACACTCCAGCCTAGGACACAGGATAAGACTCTGCCTCCAAAAAAAAAAAATCCATGAAAAAATGTATTAAATGAAAATGTTTTAATCTTCATGTTAAGAAGTACATATAAACTAAGTCAAAAGACAAACTGAAAACTGGAGAAAAGGTTTGCCATTTATATCATAAAGTGAAATTTCTTATTAATTTTTTAAAAAGGTATTTTTTAAAAAGTTAAGTATGCTAATAAGTACGATCTATATAGGTAACAACACCCATCAATAACACAACATAAAAATAATCAAATGATTTGAACCCAGTTTATAAAAAAGAAAATACAAATGGTTCTTAAACATACAAGCAAAACATCAATTCTACACACATAATTCTGAAACTAAAGCTACCACGAGATACCATGTTTCACTTCTGCAACTGATCAAAGGGTTGACAAGCACTGCGTGGTGAGGCGCTGGGGCCTGGGAGCTCTTAAGCAGAGCTGGTGGGGAATATGTCTCAGACGGGGTTTGACTAGGAAAACGGAAACCCTCATGGTCCTTCAGCGGAGAGGAGATTAATGTGGGAGATTACAGGTTTATGAAGCTGTTGGGGAGAGGCAAGGTCAGGGAAGCTTCGGAGGCATTCAGGAATCCAGGAAGCAGAAACTGCAGGGACAGCCACCAGATCTCAACTGTGCCTACAGATGACTCGCAGGAAGCCTCGCCTGAAAGCCACTGGCAGAGCCCACCCAGCCTTAATTGATGCCCATGTCTCACACCATCACCAAAAGTCAGCTTCTCTTTCTTAAGTTTCCAAATTTCACACCAGTGGCCCTCACTGGCAGAAACTAAACAAGATCCCTACTGGCAAAGGATTGAAGGGACGTTGTTTCCTGGCTCTGACCCGTGTGATAAAGAGGGACATGACAAAGGGAGAAGGAATGATGGGAGAAGATCACAACCCATCATCTAGAAACATGGGCTACCGGGTGCGATCCATGTAGAATGACATCCATCAGATTTACCCTTGTACTCAGGGGTACTCATGCGATCCATGTGGAACGACATCCATCAGATTTACCCTTGTACCTATGCCTGGAATTACAGCCAGGAATAGGTATTTAGCACATGTGCAAAATGACACATGCAGCAGAATGTTCATAGCACTGTTTGTGATATTAAAAGATGGGAAATACCACAAATGTCCATTGGTATAGGACTGGCAAAGTCAGTTGCGATGCATGCTTATAATGGAATGCTAAGTGTGCACTGAAAACAATGAGGCAGTTCTGTATGTCAGCTATGGCTCCATTTCTAAGATTTATTGTCAAGTGAATAAGGCAAAAAAAGTCTGTGCAACACGTCATCATTCATGGGAAAGGCATTTACTTGTGTAAAAGCTAAAAGTAATCACGTATAAATAAGCTTGTTTGTGCAGGATTCACTTTCCAAGATCCATAAGAAACTGCAAGTAGAGTTGGCTCTGAGGAGAACTGAGTACAGGGCTAGTCAGGATGGTCTCTCTTCTCTGTATGTATTATTTGTTTTTCTATGTATTACGTGATCACAAATAAGTGATACTCGTATCAGTGAAGGTTCAATCAGAATAGAACCAACTGGTATAAATACAGAGATGAAGGTGCTAGAGATAGTGATGGAAATGATGGAGTTGACAGAGGTGGTGATGAAGTTAATGGACATGAAGTCAGGGATAGAGTGATGGAGGTGATACAAATGGAGTTGATGGAAGTGATGAAGGTGACAGTGATGGAGATAAAGAAGGAGAGGATGAAGGTGATGGAGGTGACAGAGATGATGAAGATGATGGGAATGGCGGAGGTAATGAAGGTGGTGGAAGTGATGGAGATGATGAAGGCAATAGAAATGGAGGTGATGAGGATGATGGAGATGATGGAGATGGAGGTGACGCGGGTGGAGATAAAAAAGATGATTGAGGTGATGGAGAAGGAGGTGATGGAGATGATGGAGATGGAGGTGATGGAGGTGGAGATGATGGAGATGGAGGTGACGGGGGTGGAGATAAAAAAGATGATTGAGGTGATGGAGAAGGAGGTGATGGAGATGATGGAGATGGAGGTGATGGAGGTGGAGATGATGGAGATGGAGGTGACGGGAGTGGAGATAAAAAAGATGATCGAGGTGATGGAGAAGGAGGTGATGGAGATGATGGAGATGGAGGTGATGCAGGTGGAGATGATGGACATGGAGATGGTGATAAATGTATCACAGAGGCATCACCTCATTCACTTTGGGGAGCTTGTTAAGCAGTCTCCCAAGGCTGTTGTCTTTCCATCTGGCACTGGAGCTTAAAGTCCACAGGGCAGTCAGCAGGGGCGGGAAGATGGCTGCCAGGTGGAAAAGCAGAAACAGGCTGGAGCCCCAGCATGAATGGAACCCACGAGGATGGACAAACCCATGCCCCTCTGGCTGCCTCTGGCCTTAACATGTGGTGTCCTGGAAGCCAGCTCCTTCTCACAGACCTAAACTCACACTCTCCCTACCTAGAGGTAGGAGGATCCAGTGGAACAAGTTGTAGTTTGAGGCCCAGCCCTGCCTCACACTCCTGACACAGGGCAGGAAATGAGGACAACACAGGGGTGTGGCCGAGGGCTGCTGCTTCACTTCTGCCCTCTGAGGCCCACCCAGGAATCCCTCCTGTGGCCGCATGGGCCAGAAACACACAGAGGGAATCCTGGGAAGTACAGTCCACTGGCCACGCTGACACATCACAAAGGCACCACACTTTTTTTTTTTTTTTTTTTTTGAGACGGAGTTTCACGCTTGTTACCCAGGCTGGAGTGCAATGGCGCGATCTCGGCTCACCGCAACCTCCGCCTCCTGGGTTCAGGCAATTCTCCCACCTCAGCCTCCCGAGTAGCTGGGATTACAGGCATGTGCCACCATGCCCAGCTGATTTTCTGTATTTTTTTAAGTAGAGACGGGGTTTCACCACGTTGACCAGGATGGTCTCGATCTGTTGACCTCGTGATCCACCCACCTCGGCCTCCCAAAATGCTGGGATACGGGCCTGAGCCACCGTGCCTGGCCCACACTTTTTAAAAAAGAATAATGTAGCCATGTTTGATATCCCCTTTGAAAATATTGAGAAGTGATTAGTTCTGGCAAGAGTTTGATAACATCCACGCAGTCATACGTTGTTGATGACAGTATTAATGGTACAGACGTCTGAAGAGCAATGTGCACAAATAGTCAAGAACCAGGGAGATCTTCATCCCACTTCTGGAAATGGGATTTTAAAAAATCATAACTTAAAATACTGAAGGGGGGGTTCCATTGCCCCAGTGTAGCATTATCTCTACCAATAAATAACCAGAAACAACCTCAATAGCAAAAAAGTTACCTGGCAGGTACATCTCACTGTTCACAACGATCACGTTTTAATTATGTGGGCTCTAGCACCATGGAAAATGCCTACAGCATTAAGTTCAATAAAGCAGGTTACCCAAATGTCTGTATACCCTGTATCTATGTAAGAAGATGAGTTTTACATGAGACCAAAGGTTAATGCTTAACCCGTGGGAATGCCGGCCCAGGGGCCCGAAACCCCCTCAAATATTACGGCAGACCCTTTCCAAGAAGTCGGTGCCTGTAGCCGCTGTTTATCCATCCCCACTCTGCATGAAATGCTTCACATCTGCTGTTGCTAATGCTCCCAGCAGCCCAGCAAGGCAGGCGCCGTCATCCCTACCCCAGAATGAAGGAAACAGAGGCTCAGGCAGTGCGAGGCACGTGGCCAAAGTTCACGACTGTTAAGTGGCAGCCCCAGGACGCAAAGCCCGGTCTGATTAACTGAAGCCCTGCTCTTCCTGCTACACCATGCCACGATTTTCCCAGTCCTCCTGGATAGCTAAAACAGGGTAAGTAAGTGCCTGCCGATTGCTTTTTTCAGATTAATCTAATTTTTCATCCTATTCAAGGTAGGGATTTGGCAAGGATTTCTATTCCCTTACTGAGTCCATTCATATTACATGGAAACGATTTCCAAATTGATTTAAGAGCCTTGCTCCCGGGTGGTGGGTCCCAGCAGGTTGGATGTGCTTCCAGCTTGGCTTCTAAGCGACTCCGATTTATTTTAGAATTGGTACTGACGAGGAAAGGAGCTTCTCTGCAGAGCCTGTGGAAAGATGATGCCATGGAGAGGATTAGCAGGCAAGCACAGAGAGAGTTCAGGACAGTTCCCTCTTCCCTCACAGAAACGATGCCCAGATTTTACAGGAAGGGTTAGAAAGAAACACAGTGCCTGCCACTCTCTTGTGTGGCTGCCCTCTTTTTATTATCTTTCATCTCACAGAGAAGAACAAGTTGCTAGTCTGACTGCTCAGATTCAAAGCCATATATTAGGCCATATGGTAGGCTGTCTACAAAAAGAGCTGCAATTATCCCCCTTCCCGTATCCCTGCTCCTTTGCAATGTCACTTGGCAGAAGCAGCTCTTCCCCAGAGGAAGTGGAGTCTATTTCCCCATCCCTTGAATCTGAGCTGGACTTATGATTTGCTTTGACCAACAGAATGCAGTAGAAATGGCACCAGAGGGTTCCTGCCTGAGCCTAGGCCTCAAAAGGCCACGTGTTCTCCTGGAAACCATCCCAGCACCAGGCAAAGCCAGGCCAGCCTGCTGCATGAAGAGTCACCACCTGCTCCAGCTGACAGCCAGCCTGCTCCATGAGCAGAGCTGCCTAGCTGACCTTAGGCCAGTCACAAATACATGAGGGAGCCCCCTCAAGGCCAGAAGAACCTCCCAGCTTAGCCCAGCCCAAACTGCTGTTCCTCCCTGACATGAACTAAACATCTGGGTGCTGTTTTAAGCCACTGAGTTCTGGGGAACTTTGCAACCCTGAAAGAGCTAACTGATTCATGTGGAATTACCAGCGGGGAAAGTCACTGCTTCTAAGGAACATTTACCTATGCTGGCGCTGCCTCTCCTTCTCCTTCTCCAGGCATAGAAGAGAAAGCAGAGCCCATGCTGGCTCCCGGGTCAAGCCAGTCATCTTCTTTCTCTCCCATCCTCTCGTCCTCCCTGCTCCAGGGTAGCTGTGCTTAAAGAGCCACCTCTTAGCGCAGTCAATAACCAACAAGTCCACACCCAGCACCTGCTAGCAGCATGCAGGCCACTGCCTCTAGTCCATCTACCCAGCAGCCAGACCATGGGTAATAAGACCCTAAGATACAAATGGTGGCTGAAGGGGGACAGGGAGCCCTGCTTGAGCTCTGCCACTGGCATGTCAGGCACTGGCTGGCTATTTTAAGGAATTTCCCATTTGGCTAGAACTCCTGAGTTGTCTCCACTCAGGAAGATATCTAGCCCTCCCATGATGCCTGGTGCCCCAGCCTCCAGGAGTCCCTCCCTGGGCACCCCACCATCTGGCAGCCTTGCCTGCCCTTTCCCTTGGGGCATCACCAATGCCACTGCCATGGCCCTCTCCTTGGCCTCTGCAGACCTGCCTCAGCTTCCCTCTCCTCCACTAAGGTCAGAGCCAGGGCTGGAATCAGGCCTCCTGATTCTCACTCCTCTATTCATTCCCTGGGCTCTGCCCCTTCACCCACAAACACACTCATGTGGCCTGGACCCCCGTCGTGAAAACCCTCTCAGTTACCACCCAGGGCAGTTCATTTTACGTGTCAACTTAGCCATGGGCTCTGACGCCCAGCTTGGTCAAGCACCACCCTAGATGTTTCTGTGATGGTGTTTTTGAGATGAGATCAAAATTGAGATCAGTGGCCTGTGAGTGGAGCTGATGACACTCCTGATGTGGGCCTCGTCCAATCAGGTGCAGGCCTGCAGAGGACCAAGGCTGACCTCTTCCTCAGAAGAGGGAGTTCAGGCAGCACCTGCCTTCACACTCAGGATTGAAGCATCAACTTACCCTGGGTCTGCAGCCTGCCAGCCTGCTCTGCAGAGTTCAGATGGACAGCCTCCACAATCAAATGAGCCAGCCTCTTAATACAAATACATATAAAGAGAGACAGCCGGGCTGGGAGCGTCTGTGTGCCTATGTATATATGGCATACACATACGTACTTATGTATGCATACTCACACATATTCTATTGGTTGTTCCTATGAGAACCCTGGCTAGCATAACTCCCTTACCCATATGCATCTCAGGACAAGGTCAAGGGTCACTCCCTGCAGAAGCTGCCCCCAGTCCCCAGGTTAAGCTCCCTCTCCCTCCCCCAGCTTCCATGGCGCTTAATGCACAGCTGTGATGGAGCACACTTGTAGCTGGGAGCCGGCCAGCCTCATGCTCCCAGACCTGAGGGCCCCCATGGGCTTCTACTCTGGGTCTCTGTTCCCAATCCTGGGCTGGCACCTGCCAGGCCTCCAAGGCATGGATGGGGCTCCAGGCACAAAGATGCTGGTCTCACTGAAATGTACATGAAGTAGCTTTCATTCCTCAAACTTAATGAAGGTTGTGCTTCAGTATTAAATTCGTATTTTCAAATCTTACCTTGAAAAAGTCTGCATTATCGGCTGAATGTGGGATCTGCTGGAAAATGTGAAAGTCGTCTCCCTTCTGGGGTTTCTCTTTTAAACAAATCGATAAATCATTTCTTGTGGCTTTAACACAGATTAGCCAACCAAATAAGTCAAGTCTAGGCTTATTTAGCTTCTTGGAAGGGAAAGATTTTAACATTGAAGTCTAAGGAAGTAACAAGGGCTCTGAAAGCCACAGTGGTCTGGCATCTTTACAGATGCCTGGAGGAGATGACCCAGGAGGCCTTCACTTCAGTGGCCAACATCACTGCATTTCCAGGGGCTTGCTCTTCCCAATCCATGTAATGCCAGAAACCAGGGAAGTCAGCCAGCTACCAACATCAGGGCCAGCCCATATTCATGAGAGTTTATTATTATGGATCTCTACCCATCAGTCTGATGTTTGGGGAAGAAGAGGGAGAAAAGGAGGGGATGGAAGGAGACAAGCAAGGTAGACATATCAGAGCAGGAAGACCACTCAGCAAGTGAATAAGCTGCTCCAGAGAGCCCCCATTCCTGAGCTGCGCTGGGAGCAAGGGCCATGGAAGGAGGAAACAGGGCAGCTGAGAACCGGCTGGCACTGGCTTCCATGAACCTGCTTGAAAGTGCTCAGTAGGGTACTCTGACAACTTGTTTAGCACGCAAGCACAAGTACATGCTCATACACACGACACACATGCATGCACACACAGGCACACAGTGCATACACGTGTGAACGCACATGCACAATGCACACACGCACACAGTGCACACACATGCAAACACACATGTACACACATGCACACGTGTGCACAGACATACACATGCACACACACGATGCACACACATGCACACCGTACACACACGTGAATACACAATGCACACATGTGCAGGCACACACATGCACACAGTGCATGTACACCCAATGCACACATGTGCACACATCCATGCACACAGTACATATACACGTGAACACACATGCATGCAATACACACGTGCACAGACACATGCAGACAATACATGTGCACACATACAGATGCACCCACAAACTATCGAGAACTCCCAGCAGCTTCAGCACACCCTCCCTTTTAAGAACAAGTCACTAACCTTGTAGCAAAGCCACTGAAAACAACAACCTCAATCACTCTTTCTCGAAGCCAGCTTGGCTTGGAAGGACTCTGCTGACCACTGTCTTCCTGAGGAGCCCAGGCACTGCCAGGCTGGAAGTGTCCCCAGTAAGGCAGCCGACTGAACTCTCCCTGTGGAAGTTCTTGGCCCCAACCCCCAACCACATGAGGAACTCTAGCAAAAGGCTGCAAAAACCTCCCCAATGCCATTTCACCCCCACTACCCTGAGCAACCAAACAAGGGGAGGGCCTTATCCTAGAGCTGTGCACCTCACCAACTGGAGATCAAAGAAAGTCTCAGAAGATTCTGGAGTAGCCATGCCACCAAGTCTCCCAGCCTGAGACTGGGCTGGGAGGTGACAAAATCCTGTGCTTTCTCACAGACACCAAAAAGGGAGGAAGGCAAGCGGGGCAGGTGCTCTGTGGGTGGAAATGTGCCATGGTGAAGGTTGTTCTGCTCCTCGCCTTCTTCCTCCTGCTCCTGCTCTTTCTCCCTCTCCTCCTTCTCCTCCTTTCCTCCTCCACCCTTTCCTCCTCATCCTTCCCTTCCTCCTCTTTCTCCCTCCTTCTTCTGACCACAAAGCAATGGAAACTGAAAGGAACCCAAAGCATTGGCAGAATCCATTTGATGGAATCAAAGTCACCAAGACAATATTCTGAATTAGAGAAGCCATCAAAATCCCAGGGGAATCTCCCACTGAGCAGCACCCACACTCTCAACCCTGGAGAAGGGTACCCTGGAGCAGGACTTTAAATAAAATCTCAGGGAAGAGAGACTTCCTCATTCTCTACCCAGAGCCATTCCTTCCGGCTGCGGAAATCCGAGAGAACATAAGTTATCCCAGCTTCTCACCTAAGCTCAGGCCTGAAATAGCCTGGTCACAACAAATTGTTGGGAAGGCATCAAGAAGTGACCTGTCAGAACGGCGCAGGCACACACAACATGAGAAAAATAAAAGCACAATGAGGCAAACACGCTGCGCAAGAGAGAAGTGATGGCTGGAAATAGAAAGATCCCCAACCTGGAGAAAAGTAGGAACTCGGAAAGAAGGAAGGTCCCCAGGCCGCTGTGTGCCACCGAACAACTTAACTAGACCATGACTCAAGTAAAATGAGTCAGCGTGAACTGAGGACTGACTGACGCCCTGAAAAACCAAAGGAATTCACTGCACAAATAATAACGAAATTATAAGCACCAAGGAACAGAATCAAACGCACATTTCCATGAACAGATGATGTGCAGATTCCAGGTTGTGTGTCACACCGGAGGAAGGGCGGGCGTGGTCAACACACACTCCCCGAGCTGTCCCTCTGGGCCCACGGCCTGTGCACCAGGCGGGGAGTCCCCTGGTGCCAAAAAGGTTGGGGACCGCTGATATAGGCTGGACATCTGTCTACGTATATGATCTATCATGTATATATCCTATCTGTCCGTTTCTCTGGAAAAACCCCAACGAACACAGGGTAGAGCCTCAGAAGCAGAACTGTTGGTTGCTGGATAACACAGTAGTTCTATTTCTAACTTTTTGAGGAACCTCCATACTGTGTTCCGCAATGGACAGTGGCTCACTGGAAACCTGTAACTAGATCCCTGAGTGACCCAGAGGTGCACTGGAGTTTGAAAGTCCCTGCACTAGACTCCACCCTGACATGATTCTGTCATAACAACCACCAGACATGATGCTCCTTCCCACAAAGGTCGACCCCCCACCTCCCGCAAAGAGTCTAATTGGCCCAGCTTGGGTCAGATGACCACCCAGACAGATCAGCTCTGTCCAGAGGGCAGAGTTACAAAGTGAAAACAGGAACTTTGGGCTGGGCGCCGTGGCTCACGCCTGTAATCCCAGCACTTTGGGAGGCCGAGGTGGGTGGATCACGAGGTCAAGAGATCGAGACCATCCTGGTCAACATGGTGAAACCCGTCTCTACTAAAAATACAAAAAATTAGCTGGGCATGGTGGCGCGTGCCTGTAATCCCGGCTACTCAGGAGGCTGAGGCAGAATTGCCTGAACCCAGGAGGCGGAGGTTGCAGTGAGCCGAGATCGCGCCATTGCACTCCAGCCTGAATAACAAGAGCGAAACTCCCAGAAAAAAAAAAAAAGAAAAGCAAACAGGAACTTCAGGAGCCACAGCCGAGAGCAAGGCAGAAGGTTCCCTACAAGAAAACAAAAGGCAGACCAGTGGGTGTCTACCAAGTGGAACATGGGCTCTTCCAGCACCTCGGAGCCTCAGAGAGGCCTCAGGAGTGTTCCGGACAGGAGATTGTGGAGAACAGTCGGGTTGGGACGAGACTTCCCCGGGGACAGACTGTTGGAGGGAAGGGCTCAGGCTAGAGGGTCAGCGGCGAGCGTTCCCATTCGCCCTTCCACCACGACTGTGGTCCAGGCTCCAGCTACTTCAGTGAGATGCCATCCCTATTGGGAATTACTACTGCTTGCTAGGAAATGGAAAACAGAGGCTGGAGATGACTGGAAGCCCGCGGGTGGACGGGCCAGGGCTTGCTTGGTGACTCTGATGCCATCAGGCCCTCTGCCTCCCTCAACCTTTCTGCTCAGCCATCTTAGTGCTGTGGGTTTGTGTCCCTCAGAGACATGTTGCAGCTCTGACTCCCAGGACATCAGGATGTGATTTTATTTGGAAATAGGGTCACTGCTGGTGTCATTAGTGAAGATGAGGTCAGAATGGAAAAGGGTAGTTCCCAAGCCAATATCACTGATGTCCTTTTTTTTTGAGACAGAGTCTCACTCTGTAGGTCAGGCTGGAGTGCACTGCCATGATCTCGGCTCACTGCCACCTCTTTCTCCCGGGCTAAAGCAATTCTCCTGCCTCAGCCTCCAGAGTAGCTGGGATTCCAGGAGTGTGCCACCACGCCTGGCTAATTTTTTTTCTTTTTTTGTATTTTTAGTAGAGACAGGGTTTCACCATGTTGGCCAGGCTGGTCTCAAACTCCTGATCTCAGGTAATCCACCCACCTTAGCCTCCCAAAGTGCTGGGATTACAGGTGTGCACCATCACACCCAGCCTGATGTCCTCTCAAGAAGAGAATAAGAAACAGACACACAGAGAGAAGAGGGCGCTGTGAGAACAGAGGCAGAGACTGGGCAGCTGCAAGCCACGGAACACCGAAGACAACAGGTGGAACCAAGGCTGAGAGAGAGGCACGGAACGGCTCTTCCTCAGAGCCTTCAGAGGAGCACTGCCCTGCCAACACCTTCACCCCAGATATCCGGCCTCCAGAATTGTGAGCAAGCAAATGTCTGTGGTTTCGAGACAGTTTGTGGTGCTTTGTTATAGCTGCCCCAGGAGACAGACACACTCAGCACAGGCTGTTGTCCGCTGATCACAAAACAGCTGCCTCTGCTCCAGCATTGCCTCTGCTTTCAAGGTAGGAAGAAAGGGAAAATAAAGGGCAAACACTAGCCACCTGCTAGCTGAGCCTGTCTTCCATCTGAAACGCCTTCCTGAAAGTCACGGCCAGCAACTTCTGGGAACATCTCACTGGAGAAAACTCAAGTCCAGCAGGGCTGGGCAATGACGCTGCTGTTGCTACTGCTGTTTGCAGTCTGGATACACCCCACCCCCAACAGGCTCAGACTTCCATTGATAGGAAAGTGGGGTGGCCAGAAGCAGTGTCTCACGCCTATAATCCCAGCACTTTGGGAGGTAGAGGCAGGTGGATCACAAGGTCAGGAGTTCGAGACCAGCCTGGCCAACATGGTGAAACTCCTTCTCTGTTAAAAATATAAAAATTAGCTGGGCGTGGTGGCGGGAGCCTGTAATCCCAGCTACTCAGGAGGCTGAGGCAGAATGTTCTGAACCTGGGAGGCAGAGGTTGCAGTGAACTGAGATCACGCCATTGCACCCCACCTTGGGTGACAGGGCGAGACTCTGTCTCAAAAAAAAAAATGCAAGAGAGGGGTAAGGAGCTTGTTCTGAGGCACTCCAACATTCCAAGGGTGGGAATACAACAAAAGGAAATCCCTAGGTACCTTGTGGGAAGAAAATAGAAAAATCATTCTCTGGAGGAAGACATCATGATCCCTTACCCCCAAGTTATTTCTAGAAATGTGTTTGTTCACATACAATGACCAGAAAACCAACAAAGACAACCAGGCACATACATACAAGATCTCATGAGTGAAAGCCACTGGCAACAGCAGTTTACAGCGGCAGCCACGTATCACATCCAGACACTAGAATTCTCAGCCACAGATTGTGAAACAGCTGTGCTTTCTATATTCAAGATAAAAGCCAAGCAAGAAAAGTTCAGCAAAGAATTGGAAAACAAAACAAAAAACTGTACCAGACTTTAAAAGAAAATACAAGTGGAACTTTTCAAATTTAGAAACAAACAAAAATTAAGTATTCAGTGACTCAGTGGAAGGGTTTTATTACAAACACATAGATAAAAATAAAGAAAAAAATGGTGACATAGAAGACAGGTTAATAGAAATCACCCAAAGGAAATTATGGGGAGAAAGACGCAAGGACTATGTCAAGAAGAAGGTAAAAGACAGATGATACAAGAGAGGAGTCGGTGCATCTAACTGGGCTGCCAGAAGGAGAGGAAAGGCAGGTCAGAGTAGAGACAATACTGAAGAAGATAAAACAGAATTTTTTAGAACTGATGAGCATCACCATGCAGATTATAGAGGCCCAAGCAACTTCAAGCAGAACATGGAAAACAAAAGCACCTAGGTAATTCGTGTTGAAAACTGTAGATTGTTTGTTTATTTACTTATTTATTTATTATTTTTTGGAGATGGAGTCTCACTCTGTTGCCCAGACTGGAAGGCAGTGGCAGGATCTTGACTCACTGCAACCTCCCCCTCCCAGGTTGAAGCAATTCTCCTTCCTCAGCTTCCCAAGTAGCTGAGATTACAGATACGCACCACCATACCCGGCTATTTTTTATATTTTCAGTAGAGATGGGTTTTCACCATGTTGGCCAGGCTGGTCTCAAACTCCTGACCTCAGCTGATACACCTGCTTCGGTCTCCTAAAGTGCTGGGATTACAGGCGTGAGTGACCACACCTGGCCAAAAAACTGTAGAATGTCTTTTAAAAAGAAAATCTTAAAGACAGATACAGAAATAAAAAGAGTTTCCCTTTGAAAGAGCAACCGCAGACTTCAGGCTGACCTCTCCAGAGATGTGGCAACCCCAAGAAACTGGCGGGATGTCCGCATGCCAACGGCCAACTGCCGTCCAAGAAATCCACACCCAGCGGGCACATCCCGCAAGAACGAGCTGAGGAAAAGAACTTCTCAAACAAAAGCAGGGAACACACACAAACAGAAATTCTCAGAGGCTCATCAGATGGGAGAAAATGACCCCAGATGCAGAGCATTACAAAGATCATTAGCAGCAAACAGAGGAAAGATGCTAAATACACAACAACTGTGCAGAGTAATAACGTAAGGCCTGGCGAGTGTTAAAATATATCAGAATAAATACTGATGTAGAATTTAAACTATTTTGGAATGCATATTGATGTAAAATATTCCAGAATAAGTATCAATGTAGAATGCAGTATCTGGTGAGTTTTTTTAAGTACATCAGAATAACCATCAATGTACAGTCTATGACCACCAGCTCTGGAGTATATGCTAGCAGAGTTAGGGTGTCCCAGAATTCTTGCATTTTCCCAGAAGGTGGGTAAAAGTATCGAACATTGGAGTTTGATGTGTCAATGATGTATATTATAATTTCTTTTTTTTGTTTTGTTTTTGTTTTTGAGACGGAGTTTCGCTCGTTACCCAGGCTGGAGTGCAATGGCACGATCTCGGCTCACCGTAACCTCCACCTCCTGGGTTCAGGCAATTCTCCTGCCTCAGCCTCCCGAGTAGCTGGAACTACAGGCGCACACCACCATGCCCAGCTAATTTTTTGTATTTTTAGTAGAGATGGGGTTTCACCATGTTGACCAGGATGGTCTCGATCTCTTGACCTCGTGATCCACCTGCCTCGGCCTCCCAAAGTGCTGGGATTATAGGCGTGAGCCACTGCACCCGGCCGTATATTATAATTTCTAAGGCAACCACTAGAATAAAAGAGTGCATATTTCTGAACTAAAAGAAGAAAAAGTGGAATGATTTTAGAAACTCAGTCGGTACAAAGGAAAGCAAGAAAATGAAAAAAAGAACCCAGAACAGGGGCTACAAGTAGATGTCACATAGTAAACCAGAAAAATGTATTTCAAATACATCAGTAATTACAATAAACGGGTTTAATCCTTCAATGAAAAGCCAATTTTAAAAGCAAGAGTTTTAAAAATCTATGTGCTGTTTCTATGAGTCCTATCTAAACATAAGAAGAAAGAAAGATTTAACGGGAAGAAGGGGAAAAGATATCTATATCAACACCAATCAAAAGGAAACTGCTATATGAAGATCAGTTTCCGAGCAATAATTTTTTTTTTTTTTTTGAGACGGAGTTTTGCTCTTGTTGCCCAGGCTGGAGTGCAACCTCCGCCTCCTGGGTTCAGGCAATTCTCCTGCCTTAGCCTCCTGAGTAGTTGGGATTACAGGCACGTGCCACCATGCCCAGCTAATTTTTTGTATTTTTAGTAGAGACGGGTTTCACCATGTTGACCAGGATGGTCTTGATCTCTTGACCTCGTGATCCACCCGCCTCGGCCTCCCAAAGTGCTGGGATTACAGGCTTGCACCGCGCCTGGCCCCAAGCAATAAGTTTTAAGGTAAAGAAATTACAGAGATAGTGACTGCTTATATTGATAGAAGTTTTAATTCACCAGGAATAGATAATAATTCCTAAGTTTGTTTGCACCTAAAAACATGACCTTTATATAAACAAATTGAAAACTGCCATACATACAAAAATGGCAAATCCTTCAACATTATAATTGATACCTCAAGTAGGGGTAGGCTGGCCAGGACAGGAGGATGGCATGATGTGCTAAGTCAGTGTGGAGCAGACAAACACACGACAAAGAGGGTCCCAGGGCTGAAAGTGAGTGATCCAGAAGCATTAGGTTGGTGAGTATCTGGCAAGAGTAATCTGGAAAAGAGGATGGGGGTGAAGGAGGGAGGGAGACAGGGTAAGAGAGAGACTGAGAGAGTGCAGGAAGTAGAAAAGTTCCTCTTCAAAGTCTCCTTTCTTGTTCAAGAATAAATCACAAGTGTTAGAAATAATAGTTTGTTTTAAAGACTTTCTTCAAAGCCTCTTGCTTTCTGGTAATAACGCTTTGTTAAGCCCTAACCTGTGTAGCTGTCAGACATGCGCACAGGCATGTGGTACCTTCTATGTCCTTGAACTGTGACCAGGATATCGTGCTACCACATTTCTAAGTCCTTTGGCAAGCAGCTTCCTGTCCTTTCCTTATCTGGACTTCCTCTTTTCCTTTTGTCCTCCGTTGCCTTCACCTATTCAAGAAAGTTTTAAGTTTTAGATTAGGCTTTAAGTTTTAGATCAGGCTCAGTTTTAGGTTGTGAGGTCTGGCTCCAGCCAACGGAGATCAGAGGCAGCAGTAAAGACCACCCCAAATGCGTGAAAGATAAATATGTCTGCTTTCCTTTGTTCATTGTACTCTCATAGCAAGACTGCTGGTGAGTGTACCCTTTCTGCAGGAAGTAAAGACTGCCTTGCTGAGAGATCTTTTGTCCCAGCGCTGACTTTTCTTTGCAGCACCGAAAATTTACATATGACAGGGAGAAACCAATGTTAGGAACTAAAAGGGTGATGACACTATAGAGCCTGCAGACAGACTCTGCCTTCAAGAATTTGAGAAAATTTGGATAAAAATGACTAATTTCCAGTGAATTAAACAGCTTATCAAAACTGCCAGGAGAGGAAATCAAAACTTTCCTGTAAATGGTAAAATTATTGAGTCATTCACACAAACCCTTCCCACAAAAAAAAAAAAAAACACTTTAGGCAGAGACTTTTTCAGTGGAAGTTCTACCAGACATTTAATGAAGAAAGAATTCCAAACTTACATAATATTTTTCAGACAAAAGAGGAAAAGAGAAATATCTCCCACTTGATTGTATAAGACTAGCATTATTCTAACACCAAAACCTGACAAGAATGGTATTGAAGAAAAAAATCTAGAAGGCAAACCTCAATGATAAACATGGATGCCAGAATCCTAAAAAGGTACCTATAAACCAAGTTAAGAATCATAAATTTACCTCAAGAATGAAAATGTATTTTAATATTAAAAAATCAGTCAATATAATTTGCCACATTAACACATAAAGGAGGAAAATCATGATAATTTAAATACATACAGACATTCTGATTTAAATTTTTAAATATTCACTCAGATTTTTTAAAAGAATTAAATTAATTTAGAAATCGAAGAAAAGGACCTTAATCTGATGAAGTAAATCTTTTAAAAAGACACATAAAGTATCATTCTTAATGGTGACCTCTTCCAATCTTTGCTTACAAATAGCAGAATAGGTGGGGCACAGTGGCTCACACCTGTAATCCCAGCACTTTGGGAGGACAATGTGGGCAGATCACAAGGTCAAGAGATCGAGACCATCCTGGCCAACATGGTGAAATCCTATCTCTACTAAAAATACAAAATTAGCTGGGCGTGGTGGCATGTGCCTGTAGTCCCAGCTATCTGGGAGAGGCAGCTACTTGGCTGAGGCAGGAGAATCACTTGAACCCAGGAGGCAGAGGTTATAGTGAGCCAAGATCGCACCACTGCACTCCAGCCTTGTGACAGAGCAAGACTCTGTCTCAAAAACGCAAAACAAAACAAAACAAATAGCAGAGCCAGGCTACATAATTCCAGTTGACACCTCACAGTAGGACCAGCTGGTCCAATTAAATCAAGGAATTGAAATAACATGTGAGAACTGGCAAAAAAAAATAATAAACGGAATTTTTATTATATGCAGAATAATATGCAGGCAATACAAAGGAATTTATACATATGTAATTCGAATGAATATAAAAGCTTTCTAATATGGCAGAATATATAAATCAATATTAAAAACCAGCTTTTGTCAGGCAGAGTAGCTCATGCCTATAATCCCAGCACTTTGGGAGGCTGAGAGGTAGGTGAATTACCTGAGGTCAAGAGTTCAAGACCTGTCTGGCCAACATAGTGAAACCCAGTCTCCACTAAAAATACAAAAATTAGCTGGGCATGGTGGTATTCATCTGTAATCTCAGCTACTTAGGAGGCTGAGGCAGGAGAATTGCTTGAATTCTGGAGGCGGAGGTTTCAGTGAGCCAAGATTATGCCATTACACTCCAGCCTGGGCTGCAGGAGCAAAACTCCATCTCCAAAAAAAAAAAAAGGAAAAAGAAAACCAGCTTTTTATCAATATTAAAAATGAGAGATGCAATTTTTTACACATTGTTTTATATATTTTTATTGTGATTTATATATATACTTTTCAGCTAGTAATGCTAGATGCACTTAGATCAGACCAGCCATTCTGATGATAACTGTAAGCTCTGGGTGAAATGTAAAAAGCAACTTCCTTAAGTCTCAGGAAGGCGAGGAGAAGTAGCCAGGAACTGAACAGGCATCCCCCGTGTGGAAGATGGACTCATGCTGGGTCAGCCTAACATGTTCCCAGCTTTTTCCAAGGTTTGACATGTGTGGAACAGATCTCACGCAGAGAACAGCGATCTTAGTGAGCGGGCCTTAGATGTCAGAGTTTGGGCAGCTGGGGCCTCTGGAAATTGAGGGCGAAAATACCAGAAAGGAAAAAACTGAAATAGAATTTGTCTCCCAGAAGGAGAAAACCAAGGAAATTAGGGAGATATGTATATTAGGGAGATTATGTAAATTAGGGAGATACACACATATATGAAGAAATATTGGAAAAAGATTGTCTAAATTTGACCAAAACATCAACACACAGCCTTAAGAATCTCAACAAATCTCAATCAAGACAAACACAAAGGAAATCACACTTCAGCACTCCTAATCAAACTGAAGAAAAAAATAAGAAATAAAATGTTAATCCTCCAGAGTGACTTCACCATTTGGTCATGAAAGATTAACTGGCATAGAATTTGCCTTCTCACCTCAACCAGTTAGAAAACAACTATTCCGTGTGTTGGAGCAAAAGATAATGCAGGACAGTAGTCAGTGAGATTAGACAAACAGAGAAAATCCTGTAGTCCCCAGCTTCCTCAGGGTGGACCACAGCTGTCTTGATGGTGTGGGGAGAGGAGGGGGAGACTGTGGAGGCCACAGCAGCTGGAGTTTGCAGGTGGATGATCCAAGAAGGAGCCACGCAGATAGAGAGCTCAGAAACCTTCAAAAAGCTCTCCTTGAGACCTCGGCCAGACACTAATCTATACACACATCAGAGAAACAACACAAAGCCAGTGAGCTTGGGAGCTATAAGGTGAAAAATTCCCAGATCTCACTCAGGGATGGGAGATATTTTAATTCCATCGTGCAAGAGCAGAAAGACTTTGTTGAACACATGGAGCAGTCACTATAGACCCTGACGGGGCCGGACTGCAGGCATGGGGCTAATTTGTTCCTGGAGTAACAGCTGCACTGGACTCTGCTAACAAAGCACAAATACAGCCTCAAAGAGAAGAACCTGATCCACCAGAAAACTAACTTCCTATCTAAACAAATTTCACTGCTCTTACACAGAAGACAGCAAAACTGAATCGATGGAAAAAGCAGGTTGCCTGGTATGCAATCAGAAATTACGACCTATAAATAAGCAAGAAAATCAATTCATACAAACATGCCAGTCCTTTACACAACTTAAAAATCACCATTGTAAGTATTTAAATTTGCTCACCTTCTTTTCTTTTGGTTTTGTTTTGTTTTGTTTTGTTTTGTTTTTGAGACAGAGCCTCTCTCTGTCGCCCAAGCTGTAGTGCAATGGTGTGATCTTGGCTCACTGCAACCTCAGTCTCCTGGGTTCAAGCAATTCTCCTGCCTTGGCCTCCCAAGTAGCTGGGGTTGCAGGCACCTCCCACCACACCTGGCTAATGTTTGTATTTTTAGTAGAGATGGGATTTTACCATGTTGGCCAGGCTGCTGTTAAACTCCCAAAGTGCTGGGATTATAGGTGTGAGCCCCTGCACCTGGCCCAATTTGCTTTGATATTTAAAGGAAAACATGAACATGGAGAAAATTGAAAAGTATCAATTAGGGCCAATAGCAGCATCTAGATCCAAAAAATATAATCTCTAAAATAAAACATTCCCAAGATGAGGCTAACAACATATCAGACACTGGAGAACAAAAAATACACTCAAAAACATAGCAATAGCAACTATATACAGTATGAATCAGGGAGGGATGTCTCAGATGTGACACAAAAAGCACAAACATCAAAGGAAATATTGATAAATTAGACTTCATAAAAATTTAAGACCTCTCCTCTTCCAAAACATCACGGAGAAAATGAAAAGGCAAGCTGCAGACTGCAGGATGAGATCTGCAACACCTACAGCCTGACAGAGACCTGGTATCAAGACACGCAAGGATTTCCTACGACTCAATTATAAGGAAACAAGTGAAAATGGATGAGGGATGGAAAAGCATCTTCGTAAGAGAAAGCATAGTCAGTAAGAACACGAAAAAATGCTGTACACCACTAGTCATCAGAGAAATGCAAATTAAAACCACACCTGTAGTCCCAGCAACTCAGGAGACTGAACTGCGAGGACAGCTTGAGCCCAGGAGTTTGAGGCCGCAGTGAGCTATGCACGAAGCACTGCACTCCAGCCTGGGCCACAGAGCAAGACCTTTTTAAAAATAAAAATAAAACCACAACCAGATACCACTCTACACTCAGTAAAATGGCAAAACGTCATAACAGGTGGAGAGAATGTGGAGTAGATGGGACTTCAAGTAGCATAAAATGCTACGATTACCTCGAAATTTCTTAAAAGTTAGTGATTCACCTCCCCTACGGCTCAACCACTTTACTCCTAGTATATATCTAACATAAATGAAGACATTTCTTAAAAGTTGTACCTAAAGGCTGGGCCTGGTGGCTCACACCTGTAATCCCAGCACTTTGGGAGGCCGAGGCGGGTGGATCACAAGGTCAAGAGCTTGAGACCATGGTGGTCAACATGGTGAAACCCCGTCTCTACTAAAAATACAAAAAATTAGCTGGGCACGGTGGCGCGTGCCTGTAATCCCAGCTACTCGGGAGGCTGAGGCAGGAGAATTGCCTGAACCCAGGAGGCGGAGGTTGCGGTGAGCTGAGATCGCGCCATGGCACTCCAGCCTGGGTAACAAGAGCAAAACTCCGTCTCAAAAAAAAAAAAAAAGTTGTACATAAATGTTTACAGCTTCATTCCTTTTTTTAATTTTTTTATTTTACAAAGACATAATTGCATTAATTGACTGTTCATACTTGCCAGCTCCTTTACATACTATCTCATTCAATCCCTACAATCCAAGTGAGACAGTGCTTATTCCCACTTTACAGATGAAGAAAAAGAAGCACAGAGGATTAAGTAAGCTGTTCAAAATCACACAGCTAGAAATTGAGGTGCAAAAAAGTCAAGTCATGTGCCCATGGTCATGCAGCTCTCAAATGCTATCATGGAGGCCAGAACCAAGGCCCCTTCCACTCACACTTCATTGGCTCGCTGAAATCACATGGTGATGTCTGCCTTCAAGACGGGAGTGAATGCAATTATCCTCTAAGCCTGGGCAGTTTCCTTATCTATAAAGAGGGTATGGTAATGATTCCACCTATTTCATAGGGACGTCATGAGAATTCAATGAGTGATTGCATATTCAATGCTTAGAACTGAGCTTGGCACAGAGTTAAGTGCTCATTAAATATCAGCTGTTAATATTCTCCCTATGGGATAAGCAATTTGACATATGCAACTGTGTGGATTTATTTTCTTTCTCCATAAAGTTGACTAGATGCCTTATACATATTAGACCATGTGCAAAGTGTTTAGGACTGTGAAAATGGCCAACGCAGGAGCCACTGTATAGCAATGATAAATTGAAAGCTGTCTGATTCCTAATCTTTTTTTGGCGGGGGGGAGAAAGGGAGGAAGGCAGGAAGGGAGGGAAGGAGGAAGGGAGGGAGGAAGGAAGGGATGAAGGAAGGAAGGAAGGGAGGAAGG
>CM052648.1:2679482-2721806 GCA_028533165.1 Leontopithecus rosalia
AACTGGAAGGTCTGCATCTCACAAGGGGCCCTCCATGGGACAGGCAGCTGAGTACAGGCACCTGCTCCCACCCTCGGTCCCCTGTGGAATGAGGCAGCTGAGCTTCAGGGGGAGCTGCATCCATCCATCCCCAGGATGCGGAAGAGGTGGGTGTGCCCCTGGGGCAGGAGAGGCTTGTGGAGAAGGCTGTGAGGATAGCACTCACTGTTACTGGTTTTGCAGGAACTCTATACCCTCGAGAGAAGCAGAGCAAGAGGAGGAAAGCAGGTGCACACTTAGGGTGCTGCCCTCCACAGACCTGTTCTCCCAGAGGAAGGCCCAGCCTCCCACCCTCTCGGGCCTGGCCTCAGTGCTTTGTGGCCTACATAAGCATATATAGGTCAGTACTCAGGAATCAAGTCCTGGGTTTTCTAAGACATCCAGAGGGCACCTCCAGGATTCCAGCTCCTGGTTTAGAGCGGGCACCCTCCAATCAGGTGGAGATTGAATGTGTGGATGGATAGATGGGCGCATGGATGGATGAATAGAAGGTGGGTGGATGGATGGATGGGATGGGGGATGGGTGGGCGGATAGATAGATATGTGGATAGTAGATGAACAAACGGATTAGTGAATGGGGGCTTTGCCTGCACTCTCATAATTGCCCGCCATAAGGAAGCCACAGAAGACAGAGCCCGGGACTTCACCAGGACTGTTTTGGTGGCTGGTGGAGCTGGCATCTGATTGGCGTTTGCAATGACCTAGGGTGGTGACAAGCAGTGGGTAGGAGCCCCACGTCAGGAAAGACACAGCACGAGGCACCTCCTCCCTGTTATGTTAATTCCAAACAAGACGTCTAGACGGTAGGTCCTTTTCTATTACCCTCCACACCAAGACACAGTGGAGTGGGTTCAGCTAGAACATGCACCAGGCGCCAATGCTCAAGCCAGCCAGCCCCTCTAGTGACCCTGCCTTTCTCATCACAGCTCCTGCTCTCACCCTGCACGGGGGCCCCAGTTCTAACAGCCAGCGCTTAAGCTTTCTGGAAACATCAACAGCCCCAGCACCTCCTGCCACCGGGATTCCATCTTTGTCTCCACCAGCAGGTGTGCATTTCCTCCAGGCCCTCCTTGCCATGCCCGGAGCCCCAGCCCTGTGCCGCCTGGCCCTGCGGCAGCCTAAGACCTGAGCTCCAGCTTGTAGAGTGGCTGCAGGCACAGGAAGTCCCCGTTCTCCAGGCTTACCACGATGGTGCTGTGTGTAACGTACTAGGACTTCCAGGTTCACTCTGCTGCCCGCTGCAGACGGGGCCAGGGAGAGAGGGCACCTCACACCAGCTACTGCTTTTTGGAGACCAGCTGAGCAGTTTGTATCAAAAGTATTGTAAATGCACATACTTTCCATCCCAGTGTATCCACTTTTAAGAATTTGCCCTGGAGAGACTGTCATGGGTTTGCGAAGCAGGTGGATCACGAGGTCAAGAGATCGAGACCATCCTGGTCAACATGGTGAAACCCCATCTCTACTAAAAATACAAAAAATTAGCTGGGCATAGTGGCGCATGCCTGTAATCCCAGCTACTTGGGAGGCTGAGGCAGGAGAATTGCCTGAACCCAGGAGGCGGAGGTTGCGGTGAGCCGATATCGGGCCATTGCACTCCAGCCTGGGTAACAAGAGCGAAACTCCATCTCAAAAAAAAAAAAAAAAAAGTACTAGAAGGCAGTGGTGTCAGCTATCCCTTTAAGAGTAAAACAGGAGTAATTTAAATGGCATAGCCATAAGACAGATGGCTGCAGCCATCATAGCACGGGCTGTGGACAAAGGCCTGTGACATGAGAAAACTTTAAAATATGACATCCTAAAGTGAAAAGTGCAATCTCAAATCATCTGCAATTCAGTTTTCGACATAGGTATATATTGCATGAGTGTGTGCTTGAGCAAAGGCATTTGAGAAAAAACGAAAAAGAGGCTCAGAGAATGTCAGCAGCTGTCAGCAGGAATTGAAAATGCAAGAGGCTTTTGTTTCTTGTGGCTGCTGTCTGTTTTCCAGGCATCATGTAAGGAGTGTGCACTACCTTTACATCCAGAAAAACAACTATTTTAAGAAATTAGTAGGATCTGTTCTAGGCTCCACATCACAACTTATTCCTAGTGTGGGAAGTAGAAAAGTTCCTTTTTAAAATTTCCTTTCTTGTTAAATCATAAAGGTGCTAATAACTCTGGGAAGCCCTATCCTATGTAGCTGTTAGACACACCATGCTTACAGGCATGTAGTATTTTCTATGTCCTTGTACTTTAACCAAGATATCTGTGCTGGACGTGCTCACAGGCATGTCCCAGCTCTCCACTGCTTTTACCTGTTTAGAAAAGTTTTAGGTTGTTAGCCAATCAGGTTTTAGTTTAGATTGTGAGTTCCGGCTCCAGCCAGCAGAGATCAGACACAGCAGTAAGGACGATCCCAAGTGTGTAAGGGATAAATTTGTGTGTTTTCCTTTGTTCTTTGTACTCTCCTGGCAAGATGGCTAATGAGGGTCCCCTTTCTGCAGTCAAGGAAGTAAAAATTGCATTGCTGAAAGATCCTTTGTCCAGTGCTAATTTTTCTTTGCAGCACCAAGCATCTATTTCCAGCAGCCTCTCAAGTAGCTAGGATTACAGGCATGCACCACCACACTCAGCTAATTTTGTATTTTTAGTAAAGATGGGGTTTCACCATGTTGGTCAGGCTGGTTTCAAACTCCTGACCTCAGGTGATCTGCCTGCCTTGGCCTCCCAAAGTGCTGGGATTATATGCATGAGCCACTGCACCCAGCCCCATGTCTCTCTTGACCCCAGTGCCCTCCATCCAGCCACATGGAATGCTTGCCCCATTTCACGGCCTCAGCCTCCCCACCCCTCAGCTCACCGTTCACCTCTCCAGGAGTGACCTGCTTGCAGCTGCTCTGAAACACTGCCTCCTTTTTTGTGGTTTTCCCTGTTCAGATGCCACAGGGGGCTGGAGACTCTCACTGCCCAGGAAGAGCCCGGGGTAAGCAGTGCCCAGAGCTTGGCCCATCCATCAGCATTTCTGCACTGGAACTTTGCATCTTGAGTGGTCAGAGGCAAGTGTGGAAGAAATGGGGGGTCTTTGTCTTTTCATTTATTTCCTGCACAGTCCCCAAGGCCTGAGATGATGCTGGGTCCCGGGTATGGCTGCAGTGAGTCTTGGCTAAAAACAGCATGGCTAATTTCAGCGGTGGTCCTGGGAAGGTCATAGAATGGCTCTTGCTGCTGACTCCACCTCCGTGGGAGCCTCCTCAGCCCCAGACCCCTCTCCTCAGCTCACTTCCGTCCTGTGACCCAAATGTCCTTCAGTAAGTTCCTTCTTTGCTTGCAGCAGTTGGAGTAAGTTTCTGGTGATTGCAGGCAACCCCCAGTAGATCCCCAGGAGTGAGACCCCCATGGACCCTGCACCTGGACACAGGAATCCCCGAGAAGTCTGAGCTGAAAGATTGATGTCAGGAAAGGTGGGCAGAGGCCATTGAGGGACTGCCTCCCTCAGTGAGTGAGATAATTCTGTGACCTGCCCAGAGCCCCCAGCTGGGGAGAAGCAGGGTCCCAGGTGAGCTTAGGGCCAGGGCCTGTGCAGCAGCTGCTCACACGGAGAGCACCCACTGCCCGAGCGCCTGCAAGAGCCGGCTCGGCATTCTCTTCTACCTGAGGCAAGAGGAGATTCCTGCCATGGTGCCCTGGGGCTAATGCCTGCATTTTGGTCACACTTCAGGGTCTTTTCAGCATTACATCCTCTCTCTAATGTGTGCTGAGTGGCAGGGCTCAGGTGGGGGCCCATGGGGAGGCTGCACTGGGCAGCAACACCGTTCCTATTGATAGTGGCTAGAGGGGTATTGATCCCACTCACAAGCACGCAGAAGCCCACTCGGGCAAGTCACACGTGGTCTTCAATACCCCTTCCCTCTAATGAGCAACGGCTTCACCCACTCGAAGATGGAGATGGGGCTCTGCTGCATGGATGCTTGTGCAGATCCAGCCTCACAGCTTCACGGCTTCACAGGTCCCTTCAACACCCTCCTCCTTAAAGAGCAACACAGCAGGCTGCTGCGCTTGGGGCAGACTCTGAATTACTGTCCTTCAGAAATGTTAGGAAAGGATCCTTCCAAAACTCCTGGGCCTTGCTAGAGACCTAGAAAATAGAACAGAGGTGCATTGTCCCTCCCAGCCCTGGGTCCTTCCCCTCACTCTCTCTCTGAGCCACAGACACGAAGCACGGCTCAGGACCTAGGACAGCACCGAGCCGGCCGCTCCTCGATCCCATGGAGGCTCCACCACTCTGGGCTTCAGTTTCCCCATCGCAAGGACCGAGGGAGGGACTTGGGACCTCCGAGGTCTCGTTCAGCCCCTGGTCCTGCAAGTCTGTCTTTCTCCCTTTGAGAAATGGACATGCCCTTTCCTGGGTGAGAGGCGACTCAGAAAACAGCAGCGATAATTAATATTGATGCAGCTTCAAATGTTAAAAGTTAGAATTAAATTTAAAAAAAGGGAAAGGGTCACATGTAACCAATTAAACCACGACTTCTTCATGGCCTGCCTCCCACTTTAGGGGCAGAACGGTCCTCGGGTGGCTCCGCCAATTAATCTCCTCCTCACCTTCCTGTACCGGGAAGCTAGCGCTCCCTGCAAATTAAAGGGAAAGGAGAAATTGGCCAGCCGAAGACACATAGACCATCTCCCGTTGTGCAAATGCCAGGGAGGGGAAGCGCCAATCAATTTGCAGGCCGAAGACTGCAGACAGCCCTGGGAGGACAGGCGGGCACCCGCACCCCAGCTCGGGTGTGAGCATTAATGAAGGCGGCCGGGAAGATGAACGAGCACGGGCATTTGAAATGAAGCTCAGCAGGTTTCGGGAGTTCAGGAGGAGCTTCAACGTGCAGAGATTGCAGGGTTGCAGACTAATTACCTTGCAAGAATGGGGCTCAGTGGTCGTGTCTCTGCAGCTCCAAATATCCAGGTGGAAAGTGAGGGGGTCTGCCCGCTGGGACCCGCAGATCTCACAGGGCGGGTGATGGCCCAGACCCCGCCTGCTACACCCAGTGCTGAGCAGCAAGCCCTGCCCTTGACATGCATTTTTCTGGGTCCCAGCTTTAGAAATTGGTGAGTTTGTGGGGGACTCCAAGCCTCCCAAGGGATCTTGGATAGTCCTGTCCTGGAGGGCTGAGAAGCCAGGCACAAAGCTCCTTCCCTCGTTTGTCTGGAAGTCATCCTGTCGGGGGACAAGTCGTCCTGGAGATGTCCTACAGTCTCCTCCCACAGAGCTCGGGGGTTGGCGCTGCCTCCTGAGGGTGCCTCGTCCCTCGTCCTGGTGTTTGTCCTCTGTTCCTCCATTGTGTGCTGCCTGGGCCTGAGCTGTCCTCTGCATGGAGGGCTCACTCCCATGACAGTGCTGTGAGGAAGCCTCTAGTCTCACGTCCATGTTAGGGGTGGGGAGACTGAGGTTCAGAGAAGGCAGGACACCAGCTGATCATTGGCAGAGGTAGGCTCCTACGTGGGAGTTTCCTGTATCCCTAATCACTGTGCAGTACAGCCACCCCCTGGGAACTCAGCAGGGGGTGCTGGCAGTGGCTGCAGGTGGGCAGGTGGCACACAGGGGCCCTTGGCTCTGAAGATGGAGCCGGTGCCTGCTGGGAGCTGGTAGGCCCAGGGAGGAGCATGTTCCAGGCTGAGGGAACAGTGTGGGGCTCAGAGTGAGAGAAGTGATAATGGGTTTCTCTCACTCAGCCCCACAGAGTTTGGGTGGCACATGGGGCAGGTAACGTGGGAGATTCAGCCCCAAATAAAGTATGGGGGCCAGATCAGGAAGGGCTCCGTATCCTTACTAAGAGGCAGGACCTTCTCTGGGACCTGAGGTGCCCTGGGTAACTCAAGGCATGTATAGGGTCCTGGTTGGGTGTGCACTTTAGGAGGCTTTTCCTGGCAGCTCCTCTGTGGAGGAGGCAGGAGAAACCAGGGGTGGAGAGGCTGCCTCGCATGATGGACTCAGGAGGGATTTCAGTGACCATGTTATAAGGACTCAGGGGCTGTCGTGGGGCCTGGGGTGGGTGTCATCACCTCCCCATCACAGATAGGAACCCTGGTGCATATGGTTTCTGTATCAGTCAGCAACTCACATGTAACAAACACCCCCAAGTTTAATTCTCAGAATGAGAATCGCTCATTTCTCTGCACCCCAGGTCTGCTTGGCTGGTCCGGGCCAGGCTACTCTGGTCCTGGTTGGGCTCTTTCAGGCATCTGGGGTCAGAGGGTGGTCAACCTGCATCCTCTCCTGTTCCTCTGGTCCTGTCCTCCTGCAGGCGAGACCCAGCTACCCTCACAGCAGCCAGGCAGGACTTGGACAGGGAGAAGAGAGTGCCAGGCTCCTTGAGGCCAGGCTGAGAACAGGCCGTGTCATTTTTACTGAATTCTTTTGTCTAAAGCACATCACAAGGTCCACTCATATTCAAAAGGGAGGAGCTGCCAAGTCACATGGCAAGGTATGTGCGTGTATGCACGTGTGTGTGCATGCATGTGTGTGTGTGTGTGTGTGTAATATTTCGTCCATTTTTTGCAAACTGTCTCCCATGGCTCTTGCTGTCCCCTGCAGATACGGTGCAGGCAGTGGGTTCTCACAGCCTAGCGAAGGGAACCCCTGGACACATCAGGCTGGTCAGGGGTAGTTCCTCAAGGAAGTGGCATCGGGGCCCCTCCAATCTTTCAGCATGAGTATGTTTTACGAAGTTCATTTATTGTTTTGGCTGAAATTCAAGGCTCATTAAACTTTTTTTAAAACCCAGCATGGCAGAAAGCAGGCTGCGCCACATCTCAGTTGAGTGTCGGAGCCAGCCAGTTGCAAATTCATAATTAAAGGAATTTGACAAGAATCAAAGAAGACTGGTTTCCACCGGAGGTTTGGGGAGTTAATTACCGGTTCGTACCCTGAGTCATGGGTGTGTGTCAGACATCTGAAGTGGGGAGGGCTGGGAATTCACCGGGAAAGTGCAGCCAAAATGTGTGTGCCAATACTGATTGTGTGATTTGTGGGTCCACCTGCAAGAAGACATCTTAGAGATGAGGGACAGAGCTTTGTGCCTGGATTCTCATGTTTATAGAAACATCGATTACCAGGAGGTCCCATCGCATTGCCCTGGAGAGCAGGGCTCAGATAGTGGCCTCCTCCCGCCCCACTCCACTAGGTCCCCAGCAGGACCTTGGGGCGAGCAGGGTGTTGAAGGAGCTTAAGGGTGGAGTAAAGGTGACTTTGGGTTCTGGGTATGCACAAAAAGACCTTTCTGCTTTTGGGGTCTCTCCGACCCAGAGATCACTGGGCCCTCTGCTCCCAGCATCTTCCTTCAAAATGGCTCTCCCTGCTCTTAGAGGGAAGCCATGCCTGAGGATGTGTTACCAGAGGATGCCGAGCGCCTCCTGGCCTTTCTGGGCCACAGGTGCTCCTGCCCTCCGGTCCTTCCCACCCCCCTGCCCTCCTGCCCTCCTGCCCTCCTGCACCCCCCCGTCCCCCTGCCCCCCTGCCCTCTCTTTTGGGCTTTCTCCCCACTGGCTCTGCCTCTTGGCACACATTGGAAGGCTCATTCGCATCCCCCCACCCTTCTCCCATCCCAAGTCAGCAGGCCATCAGTCCTGGCCTGCTCTCCTCTGTGCTCATAGCCCAGGGCATCAGACGCCTGCTGTGCCTTCTGCCTGGGCTGCAGAGCAAGCTTTTCAGGAGCAGCCCTGCACCTGAGCTGCAGAGCCTTGGCTGATCGGCTGATCGGCTGACGCAGGACCACCCGCCAAACCCAGGCCGGTCAGCCACGCTGCAGGTGACCAGTTGGCCCGGGGGCATGAGAAACACATCTAGGCAGAAGCATCTGGGTTCCAGAGCCATTTGTCATGCAGGTAAGGCTGACAGGTACACCTGGTCATGATCTATTCACCCTTTAGGTCTCACCTGGCCCTTGTCCTACTGTATGGTCGGCACTTTTCTCTGTCTGTGTCCCCAGCTCCCCTGTGAGTGACGGCAGCCTTCAGCTTCACCCTGCACTTGTGCTCGGTAGAGCCCCGCGGTGCTGGTGGCTTCATGAATGCACAAAGCCAGTGGGTGCACCAGGGCCCTGGGTGGGAGGAGCCCAGCTTTGGAGTCATCTTGGGTCTGACATCCACCCTGTCCTTTGCTATGTGACCATGGACAAGTCACTTATCCCACCTGAACCTCAAGTGTCTCGCGTGAATGTGGGGGTAACCACCCCAGGTTTCGAGGTGAGGTGCTGCGTGCAAAAGGCCGGGCTGAGCGCCGGCACACAGCAGGTTCCCGACACACCACACGCTCCCTCTTTGCGATCCCACTCTGCATGAGGCCAGCCCTGCCTACTTGCCCTGTGAACCCACAGCTGTCCACGTTTCTGAGTCTCACTGACCTCACCTGCCAAGTTCGGGAGCGGTAATGACAGCTGTGTGTGGTGCTGAACGTGAAGTGGGGTCTCGTGCTGCAAGGGAGCCCTGGCCTGGAGGTCACAGGTCTCCAGCCACCTACCCTCTGCTGGGCCTTGGTCTTCTGGCTTCGCTCCTGTCCTTCCCACCCCCGTCTCTGCTCCCCGGACCCCCATGCCTCTGACGGGAACATGCCTCTGTCCCGTCTTAGTTCTATCTGCAGCCACCCCCTCAGCCCTCACCTGGGGTGAGGGCCAGAGTCTGCTAACATTCTGGGGCGCAGGCGCTTATTCCGATCTTCAGAAGGAGTTTGTTCAGTCACCCCTTCCTCACCAGGGGCGTGTGGAGGTGAGGAAGACCAGAGCTCGTGGAAGGGGACGCCAAGCTGCTAGGACCCTGTCAACAGGGAGGGTCAGCTCCCTGAGACAGCTGCCTCTCTGGGCAGGGCCTGGCGTCCTCCACCATGGACCTGCCACAGGCCCCAGCCCAGCCTCACAGGGGAAGGGGCCAGCCAACCCCAGCCCCTCTCTCCAGGGCCTCTTCTTTCTCTGGCTGGGTCCTGTGTCCTGTTGCCACCTTTGACCAGAGCTCCCCCTGCAGGATGTCCCCTTGTCTGGGCCACGAGAAAGGAAGCACTGACCACCTAGTTCCACCCAGGCCATGTTACTCACCATCTGTAACAGGAGACCCGCAGGCCCTTCCTCAAGTGGTGCTGAGAGACGGATGAGTTCATCAGGGAAGGTACTGGGCACAGAGTCGGCACAGAGCAGGTGTGGTGCATTTGCTGTGATTTTCCTGAGGACACGCATATTCCTTGTATTTCCTGCAAATGGAGGTCTGCACTCTCTGCACCTGGGGCCTGCCAGCCCTAGGTACCCAGGTGTTGGAAATAGATGCCCTCTTAATCAACTTTAAAAAGAAATGTTTCTACTTCTCACAGAGGCCGAGAGAGGAGAACTGCTTGAACCTGGGAGGCAGAGGTTGCAGTAAACTGAGATTTCGCCATTGTACTCCAGCTGGGCAACAAGAGCAAAATTCCATCTCAAAAGAAAAAGAGAGAGAGAGAGAGGAGAGACCTGGACATGGGAACAGGAAGGTGCTCGGGAAGACCAAGGATGCCAGCCCAGGGATGGACTTGACCCCTAGGGCAACGAGGAGCCTGGAACTTGGGAGACGCAATGAGTGTCCGGGGTTCAGTGTTGAGGAAGGAATCCAGGGAGGCAGGAAAATGGGTCAACTTCAGGAGCAAGAGGGCACTTCTTGTCCATACACAAGAAAGGAAGGGCCCAAAGTGACTCACTGGGTGCCCCATGTGGTGTCTTCTGATTCCGTAGCAACAATAATCTCGGCCGGGTGCGGTGGCTCATGCCTGTAATCCCAGCACTTTGGGAGGCCAAGGCGGGTGGATCACGAGGTCAAGAGATCGAGACCATCCTGGTCAACAAGGTGAAACCCCGTCTCTACTAAAGATACAAAAATTAGCTGGGCATGATGGCGCATGCCTGTAATCCCAGCTACTCGGGAGGCTGAGGCGGGAGAATTGCCTGAACCCAGAAGGCGGAGGTTGCGGAGATCACGCCATTGCACTCCAGCCTGGGTAAAAAGAGCGAAACTCCGTCTCAATTTAAAAAAAAAAAAAACAATCTCATGAGGTCAGTCATCACACAGGCTCAGCTCCCAGCCAGGGTCTCAACCCTGCATGTGATACTCATCACCCTCCCAGCCAGCACATGAGTAATGCATAGCAAATGACCACCGGTTTATCTGTTCCCAGTTCTGTAGGTCAGAAAGCCAGCATGGCGTAGCCAGGTTCCCTGCCAGGGGGTCTACCAAGACTGAAATCCAAGTGCCGGCCCAGTGGAGTCCTGTCTGGATGCTCCAGAGAGAAATGTGCTTCTGAGCTCGCCTAGGTCCTTACCATTGTCGGACTCTGCTCTCTGTTCCTGGGCAGCTGTTGGCTGGGGCCCCCCGTGCCCCTGGAGGCAGTCACACTCCTCACCACGTGGCCTTTTCCAGCTTCACACGCTCAGCAACGCATTGAATCTCATGCTTCCAATCCATCTCTCTGACCTCCTCTTCCTCCTTCCACTGGGCACATCCTCTGGTTTTTAAAGACATCACCTGATTAAACCAGGCCCACCCAGGGAGTCTCCCTCCCATGAGGTCACCTGTGCATAAGCAGGACATATGCCCACGAATGATATCTTATCTTCATCCATTCCAGGGATTAGCAAAGAACATCCTCAGGGAGATGTATTGGGTTGACCAGTTCCCCTCAAAATCCACGTCCTCCCCAGAACTCCAGAATGTGATCCTATTTGGAAACAGATCATTGCTGATGTCATTAGATAAAATGAGGTCACACCAGAGTAGGCAGGTCCTTCATTCAGTGTGACTGATGTCCCTACAAGAAGAGACACACAGGCAGAGACACAGGCTGAAGGCCACGTAGCCACCGGGGCCAAGGTTAGAGCGACGTGTATCCACGAGCCGTGAAGTGCCACGCACTGCCCACAGTCCCAGAGACTGTGGGGAGAAGAATCAAGTCACCTTCATTGCTGACTTCTGGCCTCCAAAACAATAAAAGGATACATTTCAGTCGGTTTTAGCCACACTGTCTGGGGTATTTTGCAACGACAGCCAAAAGAAGATACTACAAGGTCCATGTTTAGAAATTCTGCCCACCACACGCAGGGACTCATATCCTGTCCATTTTGCAGATCAGAAGGCTAAGGCTCAGCACAGTGAAGAGCTTGCCTGCGGCGAGAGGTGTGCAGGCAGCAGGAGCAAGGCTGGGTCTGACACTCACGTGCTGGACCCCCGCTCCTTCTATGACCCACAGAGGAGAGGTGTTTGCATGGCCCCATTCAGGACAGAGTGGAGAGGGTCAAACTCCCAAAGCTCATGCTCAGAAAGGACTCCTCAGAGCCCCCCTGCCACTCTCCGCCAAGACCCAGATGACAAGCTGGGCTGCAGAATCATCTACCACTGCAGGCAGAGCAACGGACAGTCAGAGTGGAGACTGATAAATAACACCATTTCTCATCCACACCATGACACTTAAGAGAGACGGGGGGTGGTGGCTAACTATGCCACAGTGACTGGCATCATGGGACTATCCCAGGCCACCAGGACACAGAGTCCCCTCCATCAGAGGCACCAGGTGGCCAAGAGCTGAGCGCGCAGCAGCCACCAGGGTCTCCTTCCCATGAGGCCCACACCGCCCGCCTGAAGTTCCAGCTTCACTTCTCTGCAGGACTCCATCACTGGCTCCCAAACTCTGTCCTGCAAGGCGCCTGCTCTAATTGCAGGCAGAGATTACTCCCACCGTTTCAGGGCCAACAGTTGGGCTAAGTGGCCGTCCCCAAAACCCATTTCCTGCCTGGCTGGGTACGGAATGTTCTTTCCCTCTAAGTAAAATAAACAGGTCTGAACTCATTGGACTTTTCTATTTGCCGTCCACGAAAGCCTTCTAGCTCCTGGGTTTTTATACAACTAAGATTTATAGTATCTATTCTCACCAGTGCAGAGTCCCCAGATAATGTTAATAGATGGCTAGTGTTGCCAATAAATCCCTCTGGCGGCGGGGAGAAATATCTATTTCAGATGAGTTCTCCAGAGCTAATCCGCATTCCGAGCGGTGGAGGGTACTTAGGCTGGAACAGCTCCACTCAACAGGCCAGGGCACTTCTGTGGAATCCGGGCCTCTGCAGCCCACCTCCGCATCCTGGCACCCACAGAGACGCCAGGGCCAGAGCTTGGGGGTCTCGGGGCATCCATTCACCTTTGCAAAATGCTTCTGAGATGGGTCGACCAGAAGGCCACTATGGGTCTCACGGAATGGAGCCCAGAGGAGGTATTCAATACTCATGGGTTGGTGGGAAATCGATCAGTCCAAATATGGCACCCTCTCTCCAGGGCAGCTCCCTGTCCCCACTAAGGTCCCCACCAGCCTCGAGGTCACCCAGGTGAGCAATCTCAGAACAGAGCGAGCCATACCCTCCATGATGCCCGAATCCAGGTATTGGGTCTCTCTGCTTCCAGCCCCTCCCTCCCGGCCTTGCCCCTCTCCTGGGGCTGAGGAGGGGAAGCTCTACTGGGTCCTCATCCCATAGCCTAGTCACCCGTCCTGAAAACTAAGCTTTCTGTGCAGAATCACGCCAGGACTCTGAATTTTCCCTCCAAAGCAAGAGGTACTTGAGGGAACCCCCCACAGTATTCAAGGCCCCCCATCATGAGGGCACAAGCCACCTTCCCTAGGCCCGGCCAGGCCTTGGAATGCCCGGGACCTCCCAGCTCAGGCCCTGGATCCCCCAACCCTCTGCAGGAGACCTTCTCTGCAGTGCTGCCCTTGCAGAGGCCACCCCAGCTTCCTGAGACCCAGTACAGATGCCGTCTTCTCCAGGAAATTTTCCTAGAGACCCACTTCTTTGAAGGCCAGCCGTGCACCATGCACTGTCCCCATGCGGGGAAGACAGTGGTGGACAAAACCCTGACATGCACTCAGAAAGCTGGAAGGGAGGGTTCCCCATGTTCCAAACACCCCGGTTTGCTCACTGCACATTGTGCGTATGGAAACATCACTCTGTACCCCACAGAGATGTACAATTATCATGTATCCATTTAAAAAAACACCCTGTTCCGGGCCAGGCACAGTGGCTCACACCTGTAATCCCAGCACTTTGGGAGGCCAAGGCAGGCAGATCACCTGAGGTCAGGAGTTCAAGACGAGTCTGGCCAACATGGTGAAACCCCATCTGTACCAAAAAAGCAAAAATTAACCAGCTGTGGTAGCGAGTGCCTGTAGTCCCAACTACTCAGGAGGCTGAGGCAGGAGAATCACTTGAACCCAGAGGCAGAGGTTGCAGTGAGCTGAAATCTTGCCACTGCACGTCAGCCTGGGTGACAGAGCGAGACTCTGTCTCAAAAAAAGAAAAAAACATACCTGTTCCTCCTCCTGGAGAATCGTGCAACTTGGCCAGTGTCCTTCCCATCCCAGGGGGCTGTGTAGACCTTGGCCAGGCTATCAGAACCTGGGTCATGTCCAGGTGTGTGGAGGCCTCTGTGCTGGGCCCCTCTGCTTGCCGGGTGTTGCCCTAGGCAAGGGCAGCCTCGATCCAGGGCCACAGGTGAGTCCTGGCGAGGTGGTGGGCAGAGAAGTAGCCAGCCTTCATCTTTCATTTGAGGATAAAATAGGGTGTGTCAAAATTATTTTGCCAAATATGACCTCAAGGACAGAGAAATGGAAACCCATGTGGTCCCCTGAAAGCTCATCTGTGCTGGGCGTGGCTCTGGGGGCCTGGGCATTCACCCTTATTCTCATGCAATTCTCACAGCAACCCCAGAAGATGGGTCCAGCAAGGACCACGCTTCACAGGTGCAGCCGTCGGGGCTAAGGAGAGAGTGGGTCTCCCCGGCCAGGCAGCATGGCTGGACTCAGGGCTAGAACTAGCTGTGCTGGGTGAGTAGAAGGGATCCTCTGGGTTTGGAACAGGTTAGCCCGAGGCTGGCGTGGTTGGCAGTGCCCACCCCTCTTCACGCACCGGAATCAAGATTCGTGGCGAGGAAGCCTGGATCTGCTTCCTGGCTCCACCAGTGTCCGAATCTGTAACCTTGGGAGAGCTGTTAATTTCCCTGGACCTTAGCTTTCTCATCTGAAATTGGGGTAATAAGAGTACCCTCTGCGTGGCTTTTATGAGAAGCCAGAGATAGAGGCAACTGCTGTGCTCGCCAGATCTTCACCTTGGCACGAACACTCGCCATTGCCGGTAAACTTTTCTGCACTTTATGAACTTACCTGTAAGGGGAACATCTTACTCCTGTAATTGGGAAATAACTTCTTCAAGATAATAGCTTTCGGGTCAAGTCTGAAGATGAAGATGGCAACAGCTTTGCTGTCATTAATTGTGGGAACAAATGGAGCAAAGCAACAGCTTCTCCCTCCCTGAGTGTCATGGATTAAAAATTTCTCTCCTGCATCATTTCAATGTGCAATTGACACACTCATTGAACTCGTCGGGGATTTTGTGGCTCACCTTCCAGCTGATGTGCTCAAGCACCCTGGGGGCCTGGATGGGTCTGGCCAGAGGTCGCCAGGTCAGACAACATCCGGGTGACTGCCCGGCTGACAGCCATCGTCTTTGGAATTTGAGACCCCGGGGGCTTCCACGGACTCCACCCTCTGCAGCTCTTGACTTGTGGTGGGGGTCACTGTGGAGACAGAGGCGGAGTCTGAGCCAACAGCACACGCTCGACACTTCCGGTGAGGCTTTGGTGAGGTCCTGAGCACGAGGTGGAGCCTGAACATACTCAGCACTTTGAATGGAGACCCTCCCCACCCTGCTTTGATCATCACCCAGGATCAGGGTGGAGTCCCAGCGCCCCTGCTGACCAACCATGTGTCCTTCACCAGGTCACCACACCTGCCTGAGCAAATGGCCCTCACTGTGGACCCCAGGATCATGGGCACAGGCAGAGGTCCCAGGGGAGCAGAGGTTGCCGCCACACCAAGGAAGACACAGCCTCACCCTCCTGAGCTGCCCACCAGGAGTTCCCTGCTGCTCCCTGAGCCCGCAGACCTTGGCCCCTGCTAGAATTATTTCCTGTCCTGGCTGACATCACCACTGCGGGCACCCACCCCACGTCCCTGCTGTCTGCTCCAGCCATATGAACCCACATGGCCCTGCTGCCCTCTGGTCCTCACCGATGCGGTTTCACCTTGACCCACGCATGCGACTGATGAAAACCTGCTTCTCCATCAAGACTGGACGCACAGCTACCACTCCCCCGGACCCCTTCCTAAACCCTGGCACCTGCTGGCAATGCCCCTCCTGCAGTCTTACAAATGGCATTCAGAGCACTTTATCCATTTCACATTTCTCTTCATCACAATGCCCCACCCCTCCCCTGCCAGCCTGCAGGAGCCGGAAGTTCTGGGCTCCTGCCCTCATACCTCCCAGCAGGTGTCCCGTGCAGGGGCACAACTGCCCGTCAGCACAGCGAGCTCTGTGTGGAGGCGCCTGAGCCTCCCAGATGCAGAGCTGGGCTGGATGTCAGGCTCCAGGTTGGCTCGTAAGCAGCCCCAAGGGCTATGGTCATTGTCCTTGGACTGCCTGATTCCCAGGGCCCAGCCCTTGATTCCGCTGCTAATCTGGGCCACCTGTGGAGGATCTGCCTCAGGCCTGAAGCTGAGAAGGTCACAGATCCCACACAACGTGGGGACCTTCCCCATAGGCCTGCTCCTCGGATGACGGCTGAGCATGCTCGCAGAGCCGAGTGCGTTCCTGTGGTCAGTGGGCATTTCTAGTGCCTGAGACAGGCCCTCTATCTATTAGGCACCTGCAGCATCTACACGTGGAGGTGGACATTTCTCTCCCCTCCTCCTAAGCCCATCACTTTCCCCCTAAATGCTGCCAAACCTGCCCTTCACCAGCCCAAGAGAGGAGCTGCAGAAACAGATGATGGTCGCCAGGTCCAAGGTGTGGCTCTGCCTACGCCAGGAGTGCTTCGTTCTAGGATCATCCTTAACGTCCTGGCATGGAGGAAAAACAGTCAACAGGGTTGGGTGCAGGGCTCGGAGGCTTGGGTCCCTTCAGCTCTAGCATCAGTGCCTGGGTCATCATCACTAATAAAATCCCTTCACAGAATGACCTTCCAGAGCTGCCGCATCTAAACCAGGAGAAACATTTCAGTGATCCCACGGGTTTTCAGTGCCAGGACTTACATGAAGTTTTGATCAGATAAAAGTGGACCCTGGAGTGCCTGGTAGGCAGAATAGATACAACTAGCAACAGCAAGGCCATAACTGACTCCTCCCCCTACCAAATTAGAAAATAGAAATGGGAGGGCCGGGCACGGTGGCTCAAGCCTGTAATCCCAGCACTTTGGGAGGCCGAGGCGGGTGGATCACGAGGTCAAGAGATCGAGACCATCCTGGTCAACATGGTGAAACCCCGTCTCTACTAAAAATACAAAATATTAGCTGGGCATGGTGGCACATGCCTGTAATCCCAGCTACTCAGGAGGCCGAGGGAGGAGAATCGCTTGAACCCAGGAGGCGGAGGTTGCGGTGAGCCGAGATCGTGCCATTGCACTCCAGCCTGGGTAACAAGAGCGAAACTCCATCTCGAAAAAAAAAGAAAATAGAAATGGAAGAAGGCAGGCAGAAAGATGGAGGAAAAGGAGGAGGAGGAGGGATGAGAGGGAAAGTAGGAAGGAAAGAAGGACAGAGGGAAAGAGAGAGAAAGAGAGGCTGAGCAAGCAAGAAAGAAAGAAAGAGAGAGGCTGAGAGACAGACAGAGAGAGTTAGCAGTGCTGGGCAGGAGTGCCTCCTTCTCCCCTGTGAGCCAGAGGCAGCCGCACTGCTCACTAGGTCTGCCCGGGTCTTCCCAGCCCCCACAGCCAGTGAACTCAGAACCGGGACCCACAGAGGATACAGTGTGATTTGAAGGACTCAGCAAACTTCCCTCCCACCTAAACTCATGCCCCTTTGGTCTGTCCCGAGCAGACTCCTTCCACTGGGGATGTGTCTTCAAGGTCCTGGATCATTCGGAATCTCAGACAAGCCATTCCCATCCATCTCAGCAGACTGTCCTTTCATCTGTCAGCTGCTCTCGGCCTGTCCATATTGAATGAATAGCTCATTAATAGGCATTTGTTTATCACCTGTTCTTTCCTCACCATTCGCTGACCATTTCCTGGGAGCCAGGACCCCAGCCAGCACCGGGGACTCACAGAACTGCCACGCAGGGCTCAGCCTGGCACGTGCTCTGGGTAGAGCGGGAGGTGAACTCCTCCAGCAAGGATGATGGCAACAGGTATGGTCAGAGCCCAGGGCTGGCCGCAGGGGAGCAGGGGGCTCTGCAGGGAAGGGGCACACTGCCTCCCACCTGCCTGCCAGCCCGAGGTGGGTGAGCCCCAGAGGACAGAAGGGAGGGGACACAAAACCAGCTGCCAGTTTGTCCATGGGCACAAGACCCTCATTCCCACAAGAGACCCCTCAATGGAAGCGAAGGAGCCCCAGCTCTGCCCCACATCAAGCTGAGGCAGAATAAGGGAGGCCATTTCTGGGCTAGAACAGCAAGGCATCGCTGAGGACCACTGAACGGACCCTTGACCTCAGGAACCACCCCGTCCACAGCCTCACCATGCTCAGCCCGCTTTGCCCTCTGTCCACACGCCCTTCCTCTTCACCAGCCACCAGCTCAGAATCCAGGAACCCCTAGCTCCAACCCCCAGGGCTCAGGACTCAAGAAGGGGCTCTCAGGGCTGAACCCCAGGCATCGGCAGGGCCGGCTCCCCCCGGTGGCTCCAGGGAAGGCCCCGTCTCCCACCTTCTCCAGCCTCTGGAGGAGCAGCGTTCTCTGGCCCCTGGTCCCCTCCTCCCATCTCCAAACCTGCCACGGCCCAGGAGCCTCCCACACGTCAATGTCTGACTCCGGTCCTCCTGCCTCCTGTCACCTGTGAGGACCCGAATTCCCTCCACTGTGCGTTCCTCACACAGAGGGGCCAGCTCCAGACACAGAGACTGACTCCAAGGGTCAGCGGGTGCAGCGTCCAGGGACACGGCCGCCACCACAGTCTCAGAGCTTGGCCACTCTCTGTGGAACCTTCTCTACATCTTGCTCAGGACTCAGACACTGCAGGGTTGGGGATGGCCAGACACAGCCTGACCCTAACGCTCTGCTGACCGGCCTCCCTTCTGGTGTGGCTCCTTCAGGCGTGGCTCTCCCTGCTCTGCACCACAGGCTGCCTCTCCAGAGTGGGGCCAATCTGGGCAAAGACCAGTTGAATTCTCTCCCCAAGTGCTGGTGGGGTCACTTCCCGAGTGTCCCCAGGACCCCTGGGTCACCCCTCCAGCTAAGAGCTGCCTGCCCCAGGGTCTGCACTTGGGGTCTCAGAGGTGCTGCTGGGGACAGAGGTAAAGCACCCCTTGGACTTCGATTTCCCCTTTCCAGGCTTGGCTGGGGTACCTGGGCACATCCCCCTTCTCCAGGCTCCCTGCCCCCGCCCAGGGTCCCCGCTCCACGGGCCAGGCATCACTCACTGAAATGAGATCCTCGATGCCGCTGCTCAGGAACGTTGGGAGAGGGCTGGAGATGGGGGCGAGAGCTTTGCTGGGCCTTTGTGGAGCAGCTTCCGAGGTGACAAGGGTAATAGCCGCTGACAGTCACACGGAGGCCGCTGGCACTGGCAAGGCTATTAAGGGTCTCCGATGAGAAATGAGAAAGGACCGCAAAGGACTGTGATGGGTAATTTTCAGGAGGAGAATTTCGCTTCGGGAAGAGACATCCTTTAGAGCACTCCCAGCAATCAGTCCTGGAAACTGAAAGAGCCGCCCTTTCCTGGGCTTCTGACAAAGAAAGAAAGAAGGGGATCTTCTCCGCAGGTCCACTGCACCCCGGGGGGCAGGAGCCGCTTTTGTCTTTGTGTTACAGCGGCAGGGGGCTCAGGACACGGCAGAGCCTTCCACTGACCCAGATGGGTGTCAGATCCGGTGTCCTGAGGGGTTTGGGTAGGACCAGGGGCAGGGCCAGAGCCCTTAGCCACCCCCGGAATCCCTCACCCCACAGGGTTGGGGATTCCTGCCGTTCGCCAGAGCAGGGCCAGGCCTTCAGTGAGTGTGGCTCCCTCCCAGCACTGAGATGGCTTCTCCTCACCCACTCATTCATTCCAGAACACCTGCCGCCCCTGCCAGGCCCAGTCCGGGGCCCACAGCCTCGGCGATGAACTAGGGCTCCCTCTCCGGGCCCTTACCTTGGCCCCACACCGCACCTTATGTGAACACTGGACACAGCGGCCAAATCAGCCATGAAGTCCACCTGGCTCGTGGTGAACCCGCCTTCACCCAGCAAGGCTGACAGGACGTGTGCTGGGCAGGGGCCCCGGCCAGCCCCGAGTGACCCTCTTTCCTGAGAACTTAAAACCGGGAAACAGAATTTTGGTCCATCTGAAATCCGTGGGCACTGCAGCCAGGGGGCTGAGAACAGATGCGCCTGAGGTGGCCGGGGAACAGGTCAGAACTCAGAAGGCAGAGTCACTGCATGCAGACCCCAGAGTAAGCTGGAGCCTGGGGGTCTGGGAGGGAGGGAAAGAGTGAGCCCGGGGCAAACCAGCTCCCACCCTGAGCTAGGCACCAGGGACTGGTCCCCATTCCTGACTCTAGGGTGCTGTCTCTCTAACCCTGGTGCCTGGTGAAGATGCAGGGAAGGCCAGTGTGACACAGGGTCCTAGTAGGACCCGGGAGCCCTGGTCTCCATTCTTGCTTCACCAGCTCGAAAACTCAGCCTCCCTGCCTGGGTAAGGAAAAAGGCCAGTGGCAAGGTCTCCAAGTCCTCTGCAGCTCTGGCATTCGTGAAGAGACGGGAGGTGGCCATGTACCTGCCACGGCTCCTCCTTGTTCTCTCTGAGCCTTTGGGAGCCCTGGACCACACTCTCACCTTGACCAGGAAGCAGAGCCAAGGCCTCCCCAGGGAGGCCGGAAGGGGAGAGGCCCCGCGGGCCTGCCACCACCTCGCCAGTCCCAGCCCTCACCCCGTTTTTTCCCATGTCAAACCACCACCTGCACTTTGCCCCGTCCACGTGCCCTTTGTCTCCATCAGCCACCAGCTCAGAATCCAGGAACCCCTAGCTCCAACCCCCAGGGCTCAGGACTCAAGAAGGGGCTCTCAGGGCTGAACCCCAGGGTGTCGGCAGGGCCAGCTCCCCCGGGTGGCTCCAGGGAAGGCCCCGTCTCCCACCTTCTCCAGCCTCTGGAGGAGCAGCATTTCCTGGCCCCTGGTCCCTTCCTCCCACCTCCAAACCGGTGACAGCCCGGGAGCCTCCCACACGTCAGTGTCTGACTCCGGTCCTCCTGCCTCCTGTCACCTGTGAGGACCCAAAATTCCCTCCCCTGCGCATTCCTCACACAGAGGGGCCGGCTCCAGACACAGAGACTGACTCCAAGGGTCAGCGGGTGCAGCGTCCAGGGACACGGCCGCCACCACAGTCTCAGGGCTAGGCCACCTTCTGTGGCGCCTTCTCTCCAATTGTCAGAATCACCAACCCTCAGACGTGGGACCCTGGGAGCGTGTTCAGAATGGACGCTTGGAGACAGAGACTCATGAGGGCAACCCCTGCAGAGCAGAGGCTCCGAGAGACAGACAAACCTCGACTCAGAGACTGTGGACAGATTCTGGAGTCACTGCTTTTCATTAAATATTTTCATTAAATCTTTTCATTAAAAGGGATTCTAGGAGGACAGGCCATGCCATGGTTAGGGTGTGGCCCTGGGGTTAGCCCACTGGGAAATTCGCATGCCCTGAATGATAAAATCGGTGAAGAAACCACAGCACATCTGTATAAGGGAGATCACAGAGTCCCAGACACAAGGGCTCAAGGCTCTGCATTGATCTGAACGATCTCTAGGTACCCCATGGCCACAGAATGTTCCATGGCTTCTAATATTTGGGTCCCGCTTCCCAAAGATAAGAATCACTCATCTCTGCCTATTATCTGTAACTTGGAGAACTTTCCTGCAGGAGAGGACACGTCTCCGCCAATCATACTGGAGTGGCACACATCACTCCAAGAGCCACTGTGCGTTTCCTGTTTCTGTGTTCCCTCTGCCACAGCTCAGCAGGGCTGGGCCTCAGCCTGGTCGGGAATGAAGAAGAATCTAGAGCAGATCCACAGCTGGCAAGAAATCAATTTTGACTCAGAAAGCCCCTGAGACTTGGGTGTCATTGGTTCTGCAATGTGACCCACAAAAGCTGACCGGCGTGTCCAGTGAAGATACCCAGGGCAGAGCCATGTGCTGGTCCATGTGCGGGCTGACTCTGGAAGGAAAACCAGGCCCGGGAGCAGCAGCTGCCTCTGCAGAAGAGGCGGGGAGTGGTAGGCGAGGGAGATGGAAATGTCCCCCACTCAGGGCTGTGCCATCTGAATTCTTATTCTGTGCACTGTTGCCTTAAGAGCAACCATCTTCAAACAACTCTTTGAGGACTGGGATGGTAACATGAAGAGTGTCCAGCTCACACTGTGGCAGTGACATAGGCAGTGTCCAGCTCACACTGTGGCAGTGAGGATCACATAGGGGAGCACTGAAGACCAAGTCAGCCTCGGTTCACTCCCCAAGGGCAGATCCCTCTGAGAGGGAGGGGCACTAAGGGGAGCTGCAGGTGTGAGGGTCCACGCTCAGGGCCCATAGCTGCACAGACTGGACCAAGAGGAGACCAGGCTCAGCAAGGTGAGGGGACTCACCCAGGGACCAGGCCCTGACCTGTCCATCCAGTACCAGCCTCTGGGGCTCTGCTCATTTCTGAGAACACTCTGGTTTCCCTGCCAGCCTCCTGGTGACTCACCTGCTCTTCTCTGCCCATTTTCCCAGCAAAACAATTGCTCGATACTCTCCCAGATTACTCAGGAGTCGCCCATCCGTGAAATAGCAGAGCCGGCGAGCCTTCCGGACAAACTGCCTATTTCTTAGAACAGCCTGAGTCTCAGACTCCAGTCCATGGAGTCCTGGGGGTGAGGGCCCAATGGGGATCCCAGGGGTGGGAGGGCGGACACTGCCAGAGAACATTTCTCTCCTCTCTTCCCTTCGGGCAAAGTCCTGGGCCCCTCCCTCATTTTGACGGAGTGGCATTTAATGCTGTTTTATCAACTTGGGGATTGTCTTGATCCAGGAGCTAATTGTATTGACATTAACCTGTTTTAACAGGTCTAAAGTATCAATACATCATTTTTTAGTAGCTCTCCTTATTACGGCACTTTGTTAATGTATTGCACTTGAAGTGACAAATAGCTCGAGAAATCATTGCTTTCCTGTAACCTACTTTGTCTCTTTAAGTCTTTTCTTTCCTCCTGCTAGTTCAGATACTTCTGAAGTTGATTTAGAGGTGAATAAAGACGGAGGCCAGCCTAGCGCCATGCACTGGGCTGGAATCCTCCATCATCTACCCCAGCTTCGTTTCTCCTGGACAACAGCCATCCACACGGCCCGCTGTCTCCACACAGCTGGAATCTGAATGGGTGCACATTATGCACACGTTTCTATGCAAGAAGGATCTGAAAATATCATCAAGGACTTCTGAAGGGGGCTGGAGGCTGAGTATCCCAGAGAACAAATCTTCATTTGGGCTTCTTGACAATATGCAAATCCTCAGATGGGTAAAATAAAAATTCCAAAAATTTCAGCTAACTCCAGAGTTGCCAAAATCTAGCTCTGAGCTTACTAGTAGCCAGGGCAAAAAGAGAAATACTTTGTGTTTTTAATTCCTACTTGGGATAAAAAAGAAGCTGGCTGATTTTTTCAGGAGATGCTCTTTCAGGGTTCTGACTTTGAGAAGTGTTTAGGAAAAGCTTTGAAGTCGGACAGAAATTGGTCCAAAACCTGGTTGTGATTCTTCATCATGTGTCTCAAGCAAGTCACACCCACCTCTGAACCTGTTCCCCACCTCTCTAAAATACAGATGATAATGCCTCACTGCTCTGTGCAGGCTGGATAAGAAAATCTCTGCAAAGCAGCCAGCATCGTGCCCGGTGGACAGCACAGGCACCCCACTCTCACCTCCGCAAGAGCAAAACCCTCTGTCCCCTTTCCCTAACTACAGAGGAGTGACTGCAGTCAGTTCTGGTTCAGACTCAGGTACATGCTTTCCTCTAGCTCATCCCAGTCACGATTCGCTCTCGAGAAATGCTGAACTGTTCATGAAACTAACTTCTTTTTTTCTAACAGCTTCCAACATGTGTCTGTGCTCCAGTCCCTGTTCAGACACTTGCCCCTTAGAGAAAGCCCCCTCGAGCGTGATGGCAACAGAAGCCTGCCAACGTCAGGGAGATATTCATTATCACTCAGAATCCTTCAATACAATCTCGATATTTTCCTGATATGAGTCCAACAAATAAGCTATTCTCTAAGTGGAAATTCCCCTTGTCCTAAATAATCCACAAGAAGAAACTTCTGAAAAGCAAACTCTCTCGGGTCCCTGCTCTGAGCGGGCTGTGGTTCCACCTGGATGCCTACTGCCCACTGTGGTCCACAGCTTTTGGGACTCGATGAAGTCACCCCTTGTCCAAGCTGGTGATGAGGCCTGGGGTCCCAAGCCAGAGGCTCAGACCTTCACTGTGGCCACCTGTTATCCTGGGAGGCCCATTTCTGCCTGTGGCCCACAGCACGTGCCCTCCCTAAGGACCCAGAGTCTGCAGAGGAGCACTGCCCTTGGCCAGCCCAGTCTGCAGCATCAGCGGTCGCAGGGTGCCCCGCCCCCTGGAGACACGAGGCTTGGAGACGGAAGGACCCCAGTAGAAAGCAGACAGCATTCTGGGGAGGAACTGGGCAGCCTCTCCCTCACTGAGTGACTGTCCCCACCCTGGTGTCCCCTGGCAATGTCTCCAGGAGCTCGCGACCTTCACAGAAAAGCACTCTGTGCAGACAGACACAGCGCTTCTCTCTGCAGCCTTTTGCTTCAGCCAGGGGCACTTTTGATTCAATCCTTCAGGAGTCAAGGAGGCCAGACTGAAAACTAGGGCTCTTCTGGCTACCCAGATTCCTTGAGAGAAGCAGGGAGAAGGTCACTGCTGGTTACACACGCATACACACATGCACACACACACAGGCACACCTCATCCACTCCTACATGAGCATGCACACACACGTGGACATATGCCTACATACATGTGTAGTGCTACAACACATGTGAGCATGTATCTGCACATATGCGCGTACAGACATACATGTGAGTGCACACATGCATGATGACATATGGCACATGTGACCACATACATATGTGTGTCACCGGCATGAGCACACATAAGCACACACAGGCACACATAGGCATCTTCACCTGCACATGTACACGCAGACACACACGGGTGTGTCCACATGTGAGCACGTCCCCTGAGCATACATGCAGTGTGGGAAGAAGAAAAACTCCTTTGTAAAGTTTTTCTTGTTAAAGAATAAGTGTGATAATAACTTCGTTAGGCCCTATGCTCTGTAGCCGTTAGACACGCCATGCTCACAGGCACACAGTACATTCTATGTCCTTGTACTTTAACCAAGACATCTGAGCTGGACGTGCTCACAGGCATGTCCCAGCTCTCCACTGCTTTTACCTGTTTAGAAAAGTTTTAAGGTGTTAGCCAATCGGGGTTTAGTTTAGATCATGAGGTAGATTGACTCCAGCCAATGGAGATCAGACACAGCAGTAAGGATGACCCCAAATGCATAAGGGATAAACATGTCTACTTTCCTTTGTTCACTGTACTCTCTTGGCAAGATGGCTAGTGAGTACCCTTCCTGCAGTCCAGGAAGTAAAAATTGCGTTACTGAAAGATGCTTTGTCTCAGTGCTAATTTTTCTTTGTGACACCAAGCATCTATTTCCAACATGCCCCCACACACACACACACACAGAGGCTCCTGTGACTCTGCTTTGGCTGAGGACTTGCTCCAGCCTGCAGGGAGGTGATACCTGGAGGGGCCTCCCACCTTCCCTCTGGTACCCCTCAGGGCATGGCTCTGAGTCTTGGGCAGGACCCTGGAGGCCCAGAGCCAGGCCTAGGGCTTGGAGCCCAGAGGGGTCATCCTCCTGGGTCCCCTCTCCCCACAGGCAGGGCTTCTTGGGTGGAAGATCCTGCAGCAACACCTCCAGCCATCCCACTTCTGCTTCCTCTGCATGTGCTAGGGGGACTCCTTTCCTTTTCACTTGAAGAGCCTGAGAGCCCTACTCTTCCCACCGGAGCTGGGCTCAGACTGCAGGCAGTGTTCTCGCAGGCGCCCAGGAGGCCGGGCTTCAGCAGGCCTTTCCCCGAAGGCCAGGCTCTGAGCCTCTCGACGAGCACCCGGGCCTCAGTCCCAAGACCCAGCAACATTGTCACTGTCGGTGCCCCTTGCCTGCCACAGTGTAGGTGACTGAAGGAGACCGAAGGGCCACTGTCCTGCCCTGAGCCCCCCACTACCGCCGAGCTGCATTCCAGTACATTCTGTCAGCTAACACAGACTGCCACAGCAGTCCATCAGTGGCACTCTGTCCTGGGGTGCAGAGAGGTCTGGAAGCAGTGAGATCACTCAGTCCGTGAGGTGAGAGCCCAGCCTGGGACCCAGGCCAGCCAAGGAGTGACGCCTGATGGGGGTGTGGGCCCAGCAGTCCCTGAGGCTAAAGGACATGTGTGTGCTCCTATGTCCACTTCTCACAGCCGCATCTCGTATTGTGGGCTGAGTTGGAAAAGTTATAAAAAGCCCAACAATCTAAAATCATGGCTCTATAGAGAGAGCCCCAATCTGCCCAACCTGCTCACATACCATCGTCAATGCTAATAAACTCAACTCATGCCAGCCGGCGGCCCCCGGAGCCTGGGATTGATGAGAAATGCAATCCGTATGCAGGATAGACAAGGTCACCAAACAAGAAAACACAGCCTGTCTTCATTAAAACACTGATATTTTGTCTATCATAGATGTCTGCATTAATTTTGATATTTTAAATCCTTGCACTGAAATATTATCTATCTTGATGACTGAGTTTTTGAGAACCCCTTAAATTCTATGCCCGAGGCGCACACCTGCCTCTCCTGAATCCAGCACCCATGGGGTTCAAGTCTTGACTTTGGGGTCTCACCCTCTCCCTCCCATTGCCCTAAAAGTTGGAGCTCCCAACGGAGTGGGTGCCACTTCCCCTTTCCAAGCCCAGATTTGATTCGATTCCTGCCAGGTTGTGAGAACCACCAGTCCCAGCCACCTCCATAGACGAGTTTCAAATTTGCTTCGGCCATTTAGCATGGTGCTAATACACGCTGTTCCTGGACTGAGGCCACTTAGGTCTATTAAAATCCTGTTTCTTTCCTGCCATGAGTTAAGGAGACCCATTTCTCTCGCTTCCCACTTCCTGATTTCAGCCCGGAGAAAATAATTAATTCCGCTGATCCCTAATTGACTTCAGGTGGCACCTATAGCAAACACTGACACCGTTCCCTTAATGAATAATTTCTTCACTTACACTGGTTTCAGTCTTATTTGGAAGAGAAGAGTAAGAAAATTAAAGCTGCGGGAAGATAATGCTGTAAAGAATAACCGAAGCGTATTTACATATGCAACCAGGCACCCCTTCTGCACTGTGAAAGGCGGGGGAAAGCTGCAAACAGAGAGAGAACAACGTGTACAGAGGAAAACGATTCATACATCGGAGCACAGGCTGTGGGCCCCAGGAGGCTGCTGCTGATAACGGCATGGGGTACAGAAGCATGGAGGCCACCGAGGCCCCTGTGCAGGCTGGCACCCAGGAGGCCCAGCCACTGAGCTGTGTTGTCAGGAATCTAGAACCTTCCACCTCTGGAGGGACACTGTGGGTATCCGCGGCCTCGAAGTTGGCCCAGCCCCTGCCAGGAGACCCCTCCCCGCTCTTCTAGAATGGCCATTCTGTCTCACAGAGGCGCAGTCCACAGACTGTTCTCCCAGGAGCAGGGAGGCAGATTCACAGAGCCCAGGACGTTCCAGAAAATGGAGATAAAGTAACAGGGGCAGGGGGAAGTCCAAGCTTGCAAATTATTGGGGATTTTTTGTTTTGTTTTGTTTTGTTTTGTTTTGTTTTGTTTTTTGAGACGGAGTCTTGCTGTTGCTCAGGCTGGAGTGCAATGGCGTGACCTTGGCTCACTGCAACCTCCACCTCCCTGGTTCAAGTGATTCTTCTGCCTCAGCCTCCCAAGTAGCTGGGACTACTACTTAGCCCGTGCACTGTGCCCAGCTAATTTTTGTATTTTTAGTAGAGATGGGATTTCATCATGTTGGCCAGGCTGGTCTCGAACTCCTGACCTCGTGATCCACCCACCTCGGCCTCCCAAAGTGCTGGGATTACAGGCATGAGCCACTGCACCTGGCCCAATAGCAAATTCATGGTTTTCACCATTTCTTCAGCTGCTGTCTTGAGTTCCTGGGTGTCGCTCAGCACCGGCTACACGTGTGACTCAGGTCAGTGACGGCCCCACCCACACCTGCATCTGGTCAGCTGTCACCAAGGGGAGAGGTGCTCACTGTGCAAAGAGGCAACAGAGGAGACCAGGCACCTACCTCAGCCCTCACTCGCAAAGCCCCAAGCCTCCACCAAACAGCAGTAGAGAGACATTTTAAGATAGAGGAGAACAGACTCGAAGGTGCCATGACAAAATGCTGGAAGCTGCAAAGCAGTCACTGCATGGTAGGTGCCTTAGCAGGATTAGGGGAGCCAAACCCCAAATCTTCAGCTTGAAATCCAAGAACCAGCCAGAGGGCTGGGAACTGAGAGGACTGAGCACTCCTGGAACCTGAGATGAGGGTCAGGGTGACAAAAATCAAGAGGACTGGGTGGCAGTTGAGAGAGAAGCTATAAAAGCAGGATCCTCTCCCCACCTCTGGGGCTGGAGGACTGCCCCATGTCTGTCCTGGCGGAGATTAGAGGTTTGCTCTCCGGAGCAGGTAAACACATTCTGGACTGGGCACCCCCACACAAGGACGGTACAGGTTCCAGGAAGGCAGGACTGAGTTCTGCCTGCAGAAATCCCCCACCACCCAGGCAGCAGCCAGCCCTTGCTCCCTGCAGAAAGGAGGCTGGAAGAAGCATTCCAGGACTGTAACTAGTGCAAAGGGAAAGTCCAAAACTCCCGACAGCTGGGGTCCCCCAAAAGTTGGTGCACCCAGATCGCCCTACAATAAGTCAGTGTTGACCAGCCACACCCAACCTCAGATCCCCATTCCCAATGCTCAGCTGAGCGCCAAGGATCAGCAGATGTCTGCCTCCAGCAGAGAACACAGACAAATTAAACCCTCAGACACACACAGCAAATCTCTGTGGGAGGAAGCAAGGACTGAAGGGGAAGAGAATTTCCAGAAGCATCTTTCGTATTCTTAGGGAAAGAAGGTACTGCATCCAGGGAATAAAATCAACATTCCAGAGAAAATGGAGGAAAAAAAATCATTAAAAAGGCACCAACATTCCCCGGGAAGGAGATGACCCACCGACAGACTGGAAAGGCCTTCAGGGGCCAAATGCAACAGAAGAAAACACACTCACACCAGGACACATGAGTGTTTCAGCACCCAGGACATAAGAAGTCTCTATAACCTGCCACAGCGGGCAAAGAAAGCGGGGAAGAAAACAGGTCACACACAAGAACCAAAAAGCCAGACAGATGCAGCCATCTCAGCAACAATCCTGAAATCTGGAAAGCGGTGAAGCCACGCCTCCCAGATTCTCAGGGAAGATAATTCCCAGCAAGGGAAAACTGTCAATCAAGTATAAGAGTCAATAATGAGAGTTTCAGACCCACAGGGTCTCAAACGTTTAACTTCCACACTTCATTCCTCAAGCAAATACTGGTGGGAGATTCTGCCCAAATAAAAATGTGAAAGGAGAAAGAGGAAGAGATGAAACGCAGGAAGTAGCCATAGGGACGCCGGGCCTCCAGTGAGATGACTTCATGGGAGGGAAGACGAGGAGCGCCAGGAGCGGTGAGGGGAGCTCTAAAGATTGACAGCTGTGCTCCAGCCATGGAGGGCCAGTCCTCCAGCCTGGGAGCCTGTGGCCCGAGAGACAGACCGTAGGATATTAGGATATTAATAGATCGCACCAAGCTGCTTGAGGTCACCACACCATCCTTTGAACTAACAACAGGGTGCCCCGGTGACACTGCCCAGCTGTGACTGGGGCTTGTCTTGGCCATAGATGGAGGGAGCCCAGACCCTCCCTCCATCCTCTGCTCGCAGGACCAGCTGAGAATATGCGTGATGCTCCACAGCGCAATTCTGACATGACTTATCATGGAAGCCCGGAAACCGAAGTGCAGGGCCACCCTGTGGCATTTACGGATGCCTCGGATGCAGGGAGCCCTGGCTTTGCCAACAGGTCTTGCCCACAGATTTCCCTAAGAGGGACCCTCATGAAGCTGAAGCCAGATGGCAACTTCTCTGGAACTCTTCACTGAAGGACGACCCTGCCCTTCCTCACACATCACCTCTGTGTGTGTTTCTCCAGCCTTCACTACCATAGAGCATCCCTGGAGGATCCACAGAAGCAAAGGAAGGATGGGACAAGTCTGGTTCCTGCCCCCAGAGGAAGAGGGCCCCCAATCTGGGCACTTTAAGTCACTGGCTACTCTAAACACACCCCAAAAGTCAGTTATTAAAGAACCCCTGGGCATCCCTCTCACTCTAATCCAGGCCTGACCCCTGCCTGACAAGTTCTAAACACCCAGGAAAGTACATCCCCACCTGACCTTCTCTATGACCTTGAACCCAGAATGCCAAGAGGGGTGGGCTGTGCCAGCATCTGTCATGGGCAGATGCTGCTTGGAGACAAGAGGGTTTGAGAGGAGAAAACCCTTGGGTGGGAGAAAGGCCAGGCCATCGCCAAGTTCCTCCAGTATCAGGGGGCAGCAGTTCCCACCCAGCCCGTCATTTACGCATCTTTTCCATTTTGCTGTTAGGAAGACCTCTTTTCCAAGTCGTGCCGGGAGTCCCCCTTCTCGCTGCTCTTCAAACCATTCCGTGGTTCTTAAGGTCCTCGTAAGTTGGGCGGTACATGGAACAGGTGCATCTAGAAGCTGAGAGACATCTTTCTATGTTAGACGAGGCTTGTTACTTTTGCACTTACGTTCATATAGAATTAGATGTAGCAGAAATGAAACATGATATTGGTTCTTTGCACAATTGTAGGAGTTGAGATTGACAGTACAACACAGTGAAAGCTCTGGCAAGTGACAGTGATTTTGTATAATGAAATGAAAATATTTTATGTCTTTTTTCTTTGCTAATAATCATATACAAGATGCAACCCCATTAAACGATTAAACATTGTAAGTAAAATTTCAGAGAAATTCGGTTTATTTCCAAATCAAAATATTCCTCCAAGAAGGTTATTGCCAATCCCCGTTGCTACGGCCTCTCCAGATACAAAGTTTCTCCAGAGTTTTGAAAACTAGCTAAGAACTACGAGAACTCAAGAAAAGATGCCTAATTTGTCCTTACTGTCAAATTATGTGAAAACCTTAATTATAATAGCAATGATTAGTGATACTGATGAAATCAAGGCAAGAAAATAATTCTTTAGAAGAAACATACGATCATTTATAAGCTCCACATGCTGTATTTCCAAACATGATTTTCCCAGCAGGAGAACACTCAGTTATATGTAATAATAATTAAATTTGCTTTTCTATATTTTGCCAGCCTTCGGTTATCAAAAAAATCATAACTTTATATATCTCTTTTGATTTTGTTACTATGAAAGTACATTTGTCAAAGAGGGAGGCTGGAATGTTATTCATTCAACAACTTAACTTGATTTATAATGTTTAAACAGGTAGACATGATACGTGGACCTGTGTTTGTAATCTTGTCTCAAGCCCTACCATTGTTAGGGTTGGGCCCAGGTAGAAACATGGAGGGAGAGACACAGAATTAGGAAGGAGAACACAGAGGCCTCTACGTTTCTAGAATATTCTATTTCTCATATGAGGGAGTGGGGGCATGGGCATTTGTCTTGTTACTTTCCTATAAACTATATTTACATTTTATGCACTTTTGAATGCATGATATATATGACAAAAACAAAATGAAATCAAAATAAGGCTAAGGAAAAGGATTTACCTTGTTTTTTGTTGTTTTGTTTTTTTTTTTTTTTTGAGACAGAGTTTCGCTCTTGTTACCCAGGCTGGAGTGCAATGGCGCGATCTCGGCTCACCACAACCTCCGCCTCCTGGGTTCAGGCAATTCTCCTGCCTCAGCCTCCCGAGTAGCTGGGACTACATGCAAGCGCCACCATGCCCAGCTAATTTTTTGTATTTTTAGTAGAGACGGGGTTTCATCATGTCGACCAGGATGGCCTTGATCTCTTGACCTCGTGATCCACCCGCCTCAGCCTCCCAAAGTGCTGGGATTACAGGCGTGAGTAACCGCGCCCGGCCTACCTTGTTAACCATTCAAAGAGGCCGTGAATCCCAGATGAGATCATATATAGGAATGCGCATTGTAAAGAGAAAACCTCCCTCTGGCCAAACTGTCATTGTTCATCTGACGCCAGGCAGGGGAAGGCATGGGTGAACATTACCAGCTCATGGAGAATGAAAATCTTGTTGACATTTTCCTTACCAGAATTTGTAACAATGTGTTTTTCCTTCTACATTGATTCTAAACACATTCCTTGCATATTTTGGAAAATGTGGAAACTAAGAATAAAAAGCAAGCATATATGTCACCACCCAGATAAAACAACTACAGAAACTGGCATACTGTATTTCAGTATTTAAAAAAAATGTGTCTAGCCAGGCGTGGTGGCTCACACCTGTAATCCTGATGTCATAGAAGGCTGAGGTGGGCGGATTGCTTGAGCCAGGAGATTGGGCCAGCCTGGACAACATAGCAAAACCCCATCTCTACAAAAAACACAAAACTTAGCTACATGTGGTGGGCATGCCTGGAGTCCCAGCTACCCAGGAGGCTGAGGTGGGAGGCTTGCCTGAGCCCAGGAGGCAGAAATTGCAGTAAGCTAAGATCATACCACTGCACTCAAGCCTGGACAACACAGCAAGACCCCATCTCAAAAAAAAGTGTCTAGGCCAGGCAAAGTGGCTTACTCCTGGTAATCCCAGCACTTAGGAGGCCAAGGTAGATGAACTGTTTGAGGCCAAGGGTTCAAGACCAGCCTGGGCAACAGAGCAAGACCCCATCTCTACCAATTTGTTTTAAATGACCAGGCATGGTGGTGTGCACCTATACACCCAGGGAAGCTGAAGTGACAGGATCACTTGAGCCTGGGAGACGGAGACAAAGACTGCAGCAAGCTGTGATCATGCCACTACACGCTAGCCTAGGTGACAGAATGAGATCATGTCTCCAAAACAAAAAAGGGTCTATCATTCAATCTATAATTGTATATGGTTGAGATCAGCCTCCAAATATGATTATTTTTGCCTTGTTTTTCTCACTTAATATGCCAGACTTTTCCCCGTGTTATTACAAACTCATTGTAAGCATCTTCAGAGCATAATTTACTTAATCATTTCCTCATTATAGGACATTTAGGCCGGCTCTAATTACTCGCGATCACAATTACCCTGTGAGGAAGGAGCGGCGCTCTTCCTGAGTCTTCGTGCGGACTTCAATTTGTTCCTTAGGATCAATACATCCAAATGGGCTTGAGAGAGTTTTTCAGATTCCAAATGTAGCTCTTGAAGGCATTTACATTATAGGTACATGGCACTGGCCTTTCCCATCTGGGCACTGATGTGCTATCACCCTGGAATGCCCGTTAGTGACTAAGTCTGAAAGACACATGGAGCCGGACAGACTAGTCGCACCCTGGCTTTGCACAGCATTGTCTGGAGGTCAGGAGAGTTCGAGCCTCCCTACGCCTCACACTCCTTGGTCACCACAAACACAGCCATGACTGCCAGGTGCGGTACTGGTAAGGATTAAAAACAATGCAGGCGCATGCTCAGTGCAATGCCTGGCACACAGCAGTGTTCAGAAAATGACTCACATGAACAGTCTTAAAAATGCCTCTTTCCTAATTATTCCAGCAAAAAGTTCCAGGGAAGACTCTGATCAGCCTGCCTGGAGTCACGCCCCCTTCCCGCAGCCAATTACGGCACAGGTTGATTGGCCAGTTCTGGAGTCAGGTGTCCTTCCCTCAACCAATTACCATGAAGTCTGATTGGCCCATTCCAGAGTCATGTGCCCTTCTCTCAGCCAATTACTAAGAAGTCTGATTGTCCAGTTCTGGAGTCACATGCCCTTCTCTCAGCTAATTACTGTGGCCTCTGATTGGCCAGTCCTGGAGTCATACCCTCCCCTGAGCCAAATGTCCTGGCCTCTTGATTGGCCAGTCCTGGAGTCATATACCCTCCCCTGAGCCAAATGTCCTGGCCTCTGATTGGCCAATCCTGGAGTCATATACCCTCCCCTGAGCCAAATGTCCTGGCCTCTGATTGGCCAGTCCAGGAGTCATATACCCTCCCCTGAGCCAAATGTCCTGGCCTCTGATTGGCCAGTCCTGGAGTCATATACCCTCCCCTGAGCAAATGCCCTGGCCTCTGATTGGCCAGTCCTGAGTGTCCTGCTCATTCTGAAGTTGGAATGGGGCATAGGGTCATCCCTACCCAAACTACGGGGAGTGGGAATTGTTGGTCTCAAAGAAAGGAATCCTGTTACCAGAAGGGGGGAAACAGGTGGACAAGCAAAAACAACGGCGGTCCAAGGCTTCCTTAACAGTGCGTCCCTGCTGCTTGCTTGGGAAGGGACTGGGTCCCAGACAATGACCGTGACACTAGGTGAACATGGGAGAATCATCCCATGTCCTGTGCTTCTAGGGGGAGGAAGAAAACAAAACGAAAACCAAGACGGCTGGGCCTGGAGGATGGTTGAGCCTAGTGAGTTTGAAAATCATTCTAGCTTTGAAGGAATGTGAACTTCGGTGGCTCAAGCCTGTAATCCCAGCACTTTGGGAGGCCGAGGCAGGTGGATCACGAGGTCAAGAGATCGAGACCATCCTGGTCAACACGGTGAAACCCCGTCTCTACTAAAAATACAAAAATTAGCTGGGCGTGGTGGCGCATGCCTGTAATCCCAGCACTTTGGGAGGCCGAGGCGGGTGGATCACGAGGTCAAGAGATCGAGACCATCCTGGTCAACATGGTGAAACCCCGTCTCTACTAAAAATACAAAAATTAGCTGGGCATGGTGGCGCGTGCCTGTAATCCCAGCTACTCGGGAGGCTGAGGCAGGAGAATTGCCTGAACCCAGGTTGCGGTGAGCCGAGATCGCGCCATTGCACTCCAGCCCAGGTAAGAAGAGTGAAACTCCGTCTCAAAAAAAAAAAAAGAAAATCATTCTAGCCTTGAAAGAATGTGAACTTACAGGCAGATCTAGAAAAAAGGGTGAGTTTCCATCCTGGGGAGGCAAGGGCTTCACTGCTTAGGAAAACCAGTGCTTCATTAGGAAACTGGGTGCAGCGTCCATTAACAGGACTCGAACCTGCCACCCACCACCAACCCCAGGCCCAGCGCAAAAGCCCCCTTCTCTGAGAAGTCTCCCTGAGCCCTGTCAAAGTTTAAACAATGCCAGTCACTAGCTAAAGACAATGAGGGCAGGTCTCAGTCCACTGCAGCAGGGAACAGAGTCCACTGCAAATTGAGCTCATGCAGAGCTGACTGAGCATTTTAAAGGGAGAATGAGGGAGCAGGAGAGGGAGCGTGTGGGGCTCCAGCAGTCAGGAAGGGGAGGTTACAAAAGCAGGAGGGGTGGTCGGTGTGCTGAGGCTATCAGGGTTGCTACCTAGGACTCATCAAAGCCAGGCCCCTGCCCCCACCACCACAACTGGGACACAGGGGCCCTCTCTTAGGCTAGAACAGACAGTAAATTCTTCTGGCAGCCTTGAAATTTCCCAGGAACGAACTTAAGCAGGGGATGCAGCCTTGAACAGTCAGAAACAACGCCAGGGACTGTCCCCATCTCTTAGTGTTGGTTTAGGGGCAATTAGGTGAAAGAAACCCCTCAGCCAATGTTGGCTCAAGACTGCTTAGACCTTTTCTGCTGGACTAGAGCTCCCATTAGCAAGTGAGCCTACTTGTGTTGGCACTGCCAACTCTCTTGGGTTCCTTACTGGGAAGGAGGGTAGGATCTTTCCTGCCTATTCCTGGAGTCCCTGGCTGTAATATAATCAAACCTAACTCAGTTTAACCACTTCTTTTACGGGAGCCATGCATCGTAGACTGTCAGGGTAGGAGAGGCCTTCAAGATCATCTCATCCACCAACCTTGAGAGTGGGGAAACTGAGGCCTTGGGTTGCTGGCACAGGTCTTCCAGCCAGGGCTCCGTTCAGAAGAGTAAGTCCTGCTGTTTTGCCGAAGCCTGTCTCCAGGCCCTATTTCCTTCATTTCAGCCAAAGCTTGGGCACAACTGGCTGGACTGATGTCCTTGCTGAGGCTGAGCCCCTTCTGGTGACTCTGGTGACAGTAGTTCTGTCACCTCATGAGGAGAACTAAAGTCAGCACTCCTTTAAGGATTTGGTTGTGAAAAACTGTAGAAAGGGGATATTGAAATTTGCTTGATTTGCCCGTTCCTTGGAAGCATCTCAAAGTCTAGTTCAAAACCGTGCTGACTTCAAAGGCAGAAAGAAACACTTGGAAGAGAGGAGATGAAGAGGGTGAGGAGATCCAGGGCTGTTTCTAGGTCGTCATGGCCACTCCTGAGACTGCCCTCTGTGTGGGTGGAGGGAAGGACTGGACTACGGCAAGGGGGAGCAAAGGTCAGTCCATTTCCTTAGGAACACGCAGGAAAGGAGGCCAGAGCTTCGCTGGCCTCTCAGGGGCTGCCAGGATGGACCCGAGGGTTTTCAGATGGCAGCACAGGGACTTGCGGGGAGAATCACTTGCTCTTGGCAAACACTGAGGCTCCGACCGCCACTGTCTATTAAATAACATTCTTTAAACCTTGACAGTCACTTAGATGCAGAGCTGACAGATTAATTTTATCTTAAATCTTTAGCCGGTGGAAATAAATCAAAATGCAGCTTTTACAGCCAGACAGAGACAAAACAGAAGCCCTGTCTGTGTTTGGACAGTGTCTGCTGATGTCACACTCTGGGAGTTGCTCACCCCCGAGAGAGAGAGGTCCTCAGGGGTAGTCCTCTGTGGTCACAGCTGTATCCCAGACACTCTCTAAGTATGAGTCTAATGAATAACCAATTACCCCATAAATACACCTGAAGCACCTTCTATGTGGCTGCCCTGAGCAGGGCAGACACGATGACAGGGACCAAAGCTGATGCTGCCCTCAAGGCAGGGAAGCAGAGAAGACCCTCAGGCAAGTGCACAATATCCGAGGGGGATCTCGAGGACTACAGGAGCACTTCACAAGGCCCTGGGAGCAATCACAGAGGGCTCTCTAGAGGCGGTGGTCCCCGGACTTAAACAAACGGGATTCACAGATAAATAAGGTGTGAAGGGGTATCCAGGAATGTGCTCCTTCGCTCATACATTCCTTAACTCAACAGACATTCATGGAGCTCGCCTCTATGCAGGAGTGATGAGGGTAACCCGAGATGGTGGAGCACTGTCACCAAGGAGCTGACCGTCCGTGAAGAGAGACACCCATGGGACAGCCTGCATCAGTGCAGGATGACAAATGAGGAAGGGTCTACCGGGGGAGACCCAGCCCAGGAGGAAGGAAGAGCCCTGAGGGGGACTGGAGAGCACAGCACAGCGGGGAGCAGGAAGGCAGGAAGGCAGGGGGCTAAAGGGGAGGCAGCGGCAGCAGAACCCACAGGGGTGAGAAGCCTGGGCCAGAGCAGGCTCAAAGGCCTGGGGAGTAGCACAGAGGAGGGAGCCAAACTGCCTTTAGGTGGGTGCCCTGCAGGGGTGGGGAGGGCCCCAGCGGGAGGCGTTGCGTCTCCCCACAGGATCGAGTAGAGCCTAGGGTGGGCATCGGCAGAGGGTGCAAAACACTGGCGGGTGACAGTCCTGAAGGATGGGCATCGGCAGAGGGTGCAAAACACTGGTGGGTGACAGTCCTGGAGGATGGGCATCGGGAGAAGGTGCCAGACACAGGTGGGTGATGGTCTGGGAGGGGGGCATCAGTAGGAGTCAGACACAGGTAGGTTACGGTCTGGGGGGGGGCATCGGGAGAAGGTGCCAGACACAGGCAGGTGATGGTCTGGGAGGGGGGCATCAGTGGGAGCCAGACACAGGTGGGTGACGGTCTGGGAGGGGGGGCATCGGGAGAAAGAGTCAGACACAGGCGGGTGATGGTCTGGGAGGGGGGCATCGGGAGAAAGAGTCAGACACAGGCGGGTGATGGTCTGGGAGGGGGGGCATTGGGAGATGGAGTCAGACACAAGCAGATGATGCCCTGTGCCTTTGGGGTTTGAGGCTGCATCCAGGAGCACTGGTCCAGCCACTCTGGACTTACCCTTCTCCCAGCTGGCCACCAGCAGGGCTCCTGTGCAGGCCCCTGGCTCTTCTGTCAGCTCATGGTCTTCCATATGGACAGTGACCTCCCCGAGGCCTGTGAGGGCTGGGCTCACACCTGGCTCCACTGAGATCCCGGCTCACCCAGCCTCCCCCGACTTGGCTCTGGCTGGACCTTCCTGGACCCATTCTATGGCTGAGGTGACAGCTTACTACAAACAGAGAGGCATCAAACTGGGCAGATTCGCTGTCCTGCCATCCTGAGAGACAGAAGTCCAAAGTGGCTGCCTTCCTTCTGGGGTCTGCAGGGGAAAACCCATTTCCTTACCTGGTCCAGCTCCGGGGGCCACCTTGTAGCTGGCTCACAACCCACATCTTGACCACCTCCATCATCTTATCTCTTCTCTGCCTCAAACTCTCCTGCCCCCTACTCATGAGGACCCTTGTGATTCAGCCCACCAGGGAATCCAAGGGGCCACGGGGCCCCCAGAGCTGTCCGGAGCACCTTCCCGCAGGCCTCAGGCCACACCACAGCCCCGAGTCCTGTGGCCAGCCCCTCATCTCCCTCAGTGATCCTCCGAGCTCCCAGCCCACGAGCAAATAAATGATGTTTGTAACTATTTCCTGTATCATCAGAATCAAAAAAGTGTTAACTGGAGACTTTCAAATCCTCCTCTAAACCAAGGGAAGAAGCATCTTCAAAGATGTGAATATCTGATCCTCATTAACTTGAAATTTGCGCATTCTGCAAAGGTTGGCATTGACCATTAAAAGCAGAAAGGACATGAGGAAAGAGGGGAGGAGGGAAAGAAGAAATGCCGCAGCATCCTGCAGGTGACAGAGCTCTGCCGGGCACTGGGCATGTGTTACGCGGTGCTCACAGCAATCACCAGACTGGTCACTGGCCGGCCCACCTGTATCTGCAAATTCTGCATGCGTGCATTCAACCTGCCACAAATCAAGAATATTTAAGAATAAACAAATAAAAATAACAATACAATAATACAGTATAACGACTATTTATGTAGCATTTACATTGCATTGGGTATTGTAAGTAATCCGGAGGTGATTTTAAATATATGGGAGAGGTCCTGGCATGGTGGCTCATGCCTGTAATCCCAGCACTTTGGGAGGCCAAGGCAGGTGGTTCACTTAAGGTCAGGAGTGGGAGACCAGCCTGGCCAACATGGTGAAACCCCGTCTCTACTAAAAATACAAAAAATTAGCGGTAGTGGGCACCTGTAATTCCAGCTACCTGGGAGGCTGAGGCAAGAAAATCACTTGAACCTGGGAGGCGGAGGTTGCAGTGAGCCAAGATCACACCACTGTGCTCCAGCCTGGGCAACAGCGCAAGACTCCATCTCAAAAACAGACAAACATACATACGTACATACATGCATACGTACATGCGTACATACATACATACATATATAAATGGGAGAGTATGCATTGGTTAAGTGCAGATACTACAGCATTTTCTATAAGGGACCAGAGCATTGTTGGATTTTGATATCTGAGGCAGCAGGGATCAGAGGGGCTTATCCCAGAAGCAACCTCCTGTACATACCAAGGGGTGACTGTACTCACTTTTACCCACTGGTGTGGTAGGTGGTGTTAGTGTCAGGCTTTCATTGTGCTTCCCACATCCTTTCCACTGACACTGGGCTTGGCCAGGTGACTCATTTGGCCACGAAGATCTGAGCCACGAAGATCATTTTGGCCACGAAGATATGTCCCACTTCCCAAAGAAGCATTAAGAGCCATTGCATGGTTCTGCTCTCTCTCTTTTCCCCTGTGCCTCGACACCAGCAGTGTCCTAGATCGGGGTGCTCCACAGCCTGGGTCTCAGAGGGCACAGCCAGAGCCACTCCTGATGAATGTGTGATGGGAGCAAGACCTTAAGGGATGTTTGTTACTGCAGCAGAACTTATCGTGAGCTGACTGACAGATAAGGAAGCCAGGATTCAGGGAGGTTGAGCAGCTTGGAAATCAAGAAGTTGATCACAGAGCCCAGAATGGAATTCATGCCTGCCAAATATCTGCCTGGTCCTGTTGCTTCTCCAGGCGACTTTGTAGCTAACAGTAGCAAATAGAGAGGACCCAACAGGCAGTGAGCTTTCACCGAAGCCAGCATCGACGAGTTCATGATTTTTTAAAAGCAGCAACAGCTAACATCTATTGATTCTTTTCGAGTCAGACACTGTGTCAAATGCTTTGCCATCTTTTATCCACTCTTCATGTGATGCTATGAGGTGGGAGAGCCCTCATTTTACAGATGAGAAGACTGGGTTCATGTTACTTCATTCTAGTGCAAATCTACCTTATTCTTTCTAAAATCTGTGTAATGTCCACAATATGAATGCAGCTAAGTATCTGTATCCATCCCCTTATCAATAAATATTTTGGAATTATAAACAATGCTGTAATTGTTGGCCAGGAACACACATTCCTACAATCTTTGGCTACTGTCTATACCGGGTAGAGTCCCAGAAGTAGGGCTGTAGAGTCAAATATATGTACTGCCGGGTACAGTGGCTCATGCCTGCAATCCCAGAACTTTGGGAGGCCAAAGGAGCTGGAGACCAGCCTAGGTAACATAGTGAAACCCTGTTTCTACAAAAAGTTTTTTAATTAGCCTGGCGTGGTGGCGCACATCTGCAGTCCCACCTGCTAGGGAGGCTGAGGTGGGAGGATCGCTTGAGCTTGAGAGGCAGAGGGGGAAGTGAGCCAAGATTGTGCCACTGCAGACCAGCCTGAGTGACAGAGCAAGACCCTGTCTCAGAGAGAGAGAGAGAGAGAGAGAGAGAGAGAAGAAAAGAAGAAAGGAAGGAAGGAAGGAAGGAAGGAAGGAAGGAAGGAAGGAAGGAAGGAAGGAAGGAAGGAAGGAAGGAAGGAAGGAAAGAAGGAAGGAAAGAAGGAAGGAAGGAAGGAAAGAAGAAAGAAAAAAAGAAAAAGAAGAAAGAAAAAGAAAGAAAGAAAAGAAAGAAAGGGAAGGAAGGAAAAAGAATAAGAAAGAAGAAAGAAAAAGAAAGAAAGGTAGCAAGAAAGGAAGGAAGGAGGGAAGGAAGGAAGGAAGGGAAAAAGAAAGAAGAAAGAGAAAGGAAGAAAGCAAGAAAGAAAGAAAGAAAGAAGGAAGGAAGGAAGGAAGGAAGGAAGGAAGGAAGGAAAATACATGTTGAGTTTCTATGTAAAGTAAAATTTATCAAAAAACAAAGCCGCCGTATCTATGGATACAGTTTGGCTGTGTCCCCACCCAAACCTCATCTTGCATTCCCACGTGTTGTGAGAGGGACCCAGTGGAAGGTAACTGAATCATGGGGGCAGGTCTTTCTTGTGCTGTTCTTGTGGTAGTGGGTTAAGTCTCACGAGATCTGCTGGTTATTACAAGGGGGAGTTTTCCTGCACAAGCTCCTCTCCTTACCTGCCACCATCCACATAAAATGTGACTTGCTCTTCCTTGCCTTCCACAGTGATTGTGAGGCTCCCTTGGCCACATGGAATTGTGAGTCCAATTAAACCTCTTCCTTCTGTAAATTGCCCAGTCTCAGGCATGTCTTTATCAGCAATGAAAATCGACTCATGCACTATGGGATTGATTTCCATTGTCACCAAGCAAATAAGAGCAGCTATTTGCTGATACCATTACTAGTCCTAGACCTTAGCAATATGTAAAGTTTTTGCAAAACTGATAGCTACAAAAATATCCCATTGTGTTTTCATTCAGTTCCTTTCGGTTGCCGGAGAGGATGTGTGTCTGTGTAAATGTCCACCAGCCACTTGATTCTGTCTTCTGTGAAAAGCTGGCATCTGCAATTCCTCTACTGGCGTCTGTGGCCTTTTCCTCTGTCCCAAACCCATGCGCTCTGGAGGGGAGTGGTTTCTGTATCTCTGCAGATCCTCACCAGCATGAATCCCCACCTCATCCATGGGCATTCGGAGTGAATGGATGAGTGGAAATGACCCTTTATTGAATGCTGATGGTGTGCCTGGCACTGTGCTTAACAAGATGCACACAGGGTCTCATTTAACCCTCCCGAAAACCTGCTGAATTAGGTGTGCATCCATTACCTCACTCTATAACTCCAAAGTCCAAAGAGTTCTAAAATCCAAAAGAGTTTCTACAGGTCACTGGGCACGAGTATCCACCATGAATTCTCATGAAACCATTTATAATCTTTGCTTACTGCCTTCATTTGCATAGTCACCTTTTGATACTAAAATATCCAATTCCTTTTGGGGATATTTACCACTGACCCTGCTGCCAAGTTTAACAATTGTAATCCACACTGTATTACCTGCAAAATCCAAAAGAAAAAGGCTGCAATGTGGAAAGCAGCTGCCCTGAGGGTATGGCTAAGAAAGTGCAGACTTGCGTCAGCATCCCCACGTTACAGAGGAAGAAACTGTGGCTGGGAAATTGACCACTTTTCCATGATGCAGACTTGTTAAAGGACAAGGCAAGAAACTGAGCTCTGACCCCAGTGCCACTGCTCTTGACCCAGGTGTGATCCTGCTCTCTGCTCCTGCTCTTAATGCCACAAGAGGGATCCCCCGACTTGTGAGTTCGGGGAGCAAGAGCTTGGTGAGAGCAGCACATTTGAAAAAGGAAGCAAATGGTGTGTTAGAGACAGAGCAATCAAGCTGATGCATCTCCTTGGGATCTCCATTCCAGGATATCATGGCTCATAAATACCATACAGGGTCTTGGATCCAAAAGCCTGCAGCCAGCGAGTAGAAGAGCTCTCTCCCGGAGGTGTGGCTGAAGTTGGCTGGGCCGGGAGGCAGGCTGGCTCCCTCTCTAACAGATCAGTTTAATTAAAAGCAGGATGGATGCTTGGCTCCTGTTGGAGACAATCATTAGACAATCAAAATGCTTGGGTACAAGGAAGTAATTGCATTTCACAGAGACCTTTCTGCCATTAAGACAGAATCAGTCAGTAATTAAATTAGAGGTGAAAATGAGTTGCTCAGGCCCAATGCT
>CM052648.1:2722306-2736569 GCA_028533165.1 Leontopithecus rosalia
CAGGCTGGCTCCCTCTCTAACAGATCAGTTTAATTAAAAGCAGGATGGATGCTTGGCTCCTGTTGGAGACAATCATTAGACAATCAAAATGCTTGGGTACAAGGAAGTAATTGCATTTCACAGAGACCTTTCTGCCATTAAGACAGAATCAGTCAGTAATTAAATTAGAGGTGAAAATGAGTTGCTCAGGCCCAATGCTCACTGACTGAGCAGAGATCAAGTGAATCCCACTACGTGCTGTGAGCACAGAGATGAGGGGGCACGGTCGCAGACACCAAAGTCCCCCAGCTAACCAAGTGGCCACTCAGGATGAAAGCACAGGGTGTTCTCACCAGGGACTGGAAGGGGCTTCAACACAATGGATTCTAAAATGTCACAATAGTATGATATCTTCTCAGCTGAAAGAAAACTAAACAGGAAAAGGGGCTGTAGCAGTTAGCTACCAGTGTATAATAACCCAAAATTCGGTAGGGTATGAACAGTATAAGCACTGGTTTATACTGATGAGGCATCTGCAGGTGCGCTGGGTGTCTGCGGATCTTATCTGGGTTTGCTCCTGTGTGTGCAGGCTGTGGTTACTCAGGGACACTTCCAGAGCAACTATCTTATCCCCCTCTAGCACAGGTTGCCATCCCCTCTCAGCCTCCTCCTGGTCTCTTTCTGTGATTGTGAATTCCCTCAAGGAAACATCTTTGACTCCTCTTCTCCCTAACCGGGTTGCACTTCATGCTAAGCAGGATACTCCTAGTGGGCGCGGATGCGTGCCTCTACCTCCTGCAAAGTAGACAAGTGGATTGAATCCAGTCACCAGAATTCCCTTGCGTTTTTTCAGAAGAGATTCCTGGGGCAGATGCTGAGCTCTCAGCGCTCTGAAGATGGGCAGAACTTCTCTGTGCGAGACAAGGGGAAGAATTTCCAAGCTGCACCAGGAGGGAGCCAGGAAAGGAGGCTTCCAGGAACAAGATGGCAGGCACTGGAGCTTGCAGTGTGACCCTTCCCACCAACCCCCAGCCTTCAAATCCTTCACAAATACTTGGATGTGGGGAGTTTCTGGAAACTCTGTGCCTAAACTAGCTCTGTTAAAATCTAAGCATTAGGTGTAGATGCTAGAAGCACAGAGCCAGTGAGGTGTAGAAGCTGGCAGAAATAACTAAGCAGGAGCTGGACTGACTCCCTTAGAGCTATGAAGGTGGGTTCAGATCAAGTGTGACCCACACTCTGAAGATAAGGAAGCCCTGCTAGCATCAGAGGGGAATCTGACACAGTGGTGCCCTTGCAGAGCTCACAGCCTGGGGAAGGGCACACACAGAGGACTCTAAGACAAATGCTATGTCAGAGAATGAAAAGGAAACCATGGGAATCCAGAAGAGAGGACAATCAACCTTCCTGAGGGTCAAGGAGGGCCCAACAGTAGAGAGGCTATTTGAGGTATGCCTTAAAGGTTTTCACTGTCTGGAGGTAGAGGGGTCAAAAGCTCAGAGAGATGGAGCAGACCAAGATCCCTGGACCTGCCTCAGGCCCTGTGAGTCAGAATCTCAGATGGAGGGCAGGAGATGCTTCGTCTTTGCTAAAAGCTCCAGGCAATTCTGAGGCTCAGCCAGGTCAGGGAACCACCAGCCTGGAGGACGACCACAGCTGCAGCTGAGCCACTCTCAAGGGCACCTGCCTCCTCCTGCCCAGAATCGTAGGGCACTCTATGTGTGTGCATATGTATGTATGCATGTGCATGTACCTGTGTATATGTATGTGTGTGCATGTATGTACACGTGTACGTGTGTGTACACATATGTGCGTATGAACCGCTGTATTGTGTATGTATATATGTATGTATGTGTATATATGTTTGTGTCTACATGCATGTGAGGTCTTGTGTGTGCGCATATGCATGTATGTGTGTGCATGTGTGCATATGTGTGCATATGTGTGCATGTTTATGGGTATATGTGTGTGCATGAGTATGGTTGTGTTTACATATGTATGCATATGCATACATGTGCGTGTGTGTGAACGTGCATGTGTGAACTGTGTGTATGCATGTGTGCGTGTGTGCATGTTTATGGGGGGAGTGTGTGTCTGTGTGTATGTGTGTGTGTGTCTGTGCTGCCTGAGCTGGGGTGTGAGGGCTCAGTCCCTGTCACAGATTGGTGAGGCCTGGTTAGGGAGTCCTTTGCAGAAACTCAGAGGTTGTGTGCACCTCAATGTCCCCTTCCTGCCTCCTTGCTCACCCCCATGAACAGGAGGCTCCTTCCCAGCCCTGTGGCTGCTCTTTGTGTCCAAGACTGTGAAGCCCACCAGTGCCGAGCAGCATGTTGTGCTGCCAGCCTGTGGAACATCTCGCTTTGCACTGGCTGTGAGCACATCCATCCCCTTGAGGACAGGCTCCATTTGCACCACAAATGGAAATGAGCCTTCCAAGATGATTAGAATTTTTCAATAAGATGTGAGCTGGCATGCCAGGGGCCATGATGAAACATCTTCCCTCTGGATCTCCAGGGCTTCCTTCTGTTGCTCCTCTCTGGTGGTGACTGATGGAGCTGGGGGGAGTGTACACAGGCACAGCTTCCTCAGAGTTCCAGCCCTGCAGGTGGATACACGGGGAGGCTGGATCTCCTGGACACCCTCTCTGCTTACAGAGGCACCTGTGAGAAGTTCAGGTAAACAGTCCTGGTTGCTGAGGAAAAGGAGCTGGGGTAGGGAAAGTATTTCTGACTGTGCAACCACTGACGCCCCTCCTCCACCTATGGGCTCCCAGTGCAATCCCCTCTCCCTGGGCTTCGCACATCTCCATCCCCAGCTGGGGGAATCTGCCAAGGTCTACCAATGCCCATGCCTCTGTTAGGAGCCCCTGGTGAGAGCTCGCTGTTTTCGATGAAGGTGGGGAGAGGGAGTGCACCTTAATTTTCTCTCTGAATCACCAAGATCGAGGGAGCTTGTGTAAAGCTTGCAGCACATGTTGCTTGAGCACTGACTGTGTCTCTGGCATGAAGCAGGCATCAGAAGACAACTGTGAACCAGATGGACAAGTATTCTGTCCTCAAAGGAGCCCAGCAGTGATGGCCCACACTGGGAAGCCAGAAGGGAGAGTCTGGAAGTGTTGGGGAAGCAGAGAAGAACTGGACCTCACCAAGTCCGAGGGCTTGGTGAGAACCCAGGAATCAGGGAGAGGGGGTGGTTCCCGTAGCTCGGCAGGACCCCCAGCCTGGCCACTGGCCACCTGATGCAGGAGGCAGCTGGCCCCAGTTTATATCCTGTCCACTGAGCCAGTGACACTTAAAAAGTGGGTGGTCACTCAAAGCCTCAGAACCTGCCTCAGCAAAACTGCAAAATCACATTAAAATGAGAAGAATGGCTCCCTGCCTGTCTGCTGGGGAACCACCTTGGCCCCCATGGGTGAGTTAGATGGGGTCCCACCCCCATGAGCTCAGTCCAGAGATGGGTGGGACACAGCAAAGCAGGTCATCATAACACAGGGAGCTACCTCAGCCAGGGGGAGAGTCAAGAGAGGCTCAGGGGAAGGTTCCTGGACAAGGTGAGTCCTGAGCTGAGACTGACGGGGTGCAGGGGAGGCCCTGAGGAAGGGTGTTTCTGGAAGAGTGAACACCACGGGCAAAGGCCTGGAAGAAAGAGAGAGAGAGCACGGCACATGGAAAGGGCCAGTGAAGTGGCCAAAATACTCCTCTGTGGTGTAAGGAGAGGAGTAAAGCAGGAGTCTGAATGGAAAGGGATCCCCTAATGCTGGGGATAAATTTATGAAACAATTGGGAGCCAGTGGGGAGATGGGGAGGACAGGGTGGGAACAGAGCTGTGTTTTAGAAAGACTCATCAGGCCTGGCCAATGTGGCGAAACCTCATCTCTACTAAAAATACCAAAATTAGCTGGGCGTGGTAGTGCATGCCTATAATCGCAGCTACTCGGGAGGCTGAAGCAGGAGAATCACTTGAACCCGGGAGGTGGAGGTTGCAGTGAGCCGAGATCGCTCCACTGCACTCCAGCCTGGGCAACAGAGCTAGAGTTCAGAAAGGGAAAGGGAAAGGGAAAGGGAAAGGGAAAGGGAAAGGGAAAGGGAAAGGGAAGGAAAGGAAAGGAAGAAGTAAAGAGAAAGAAAAATGGAAAGAAAGAGGTGGGGGAGGGAGGAAGGGAAGGAGGAAGGACTCATCGGAACGGACCATGGACATTGAAAAAATACTGCTTCATTAAAAACAATGAGAACGCAAGTTCAAACAGTAATATGTCATTTCACAGCAACTAAATCTGAAAAAAAGTAAGATGTGATGACGTCAAGTGTTGAGTAGGACTTGCAACAGTGACCTCTGCTCTGCTGGAAAACAGGTTGGCATGGGCTAGTGACGCTGACAACAGACACACAGGGTACCGCGGCGCTCGGACACTCGGGTACATCCTACAGGAAGCTTCCTACAAGTGACCACAGGCACACTGCTCCCAAGAGGAAACCAACCCAAACAGACCTGGACTGGCCGGGCGCGGTGGCTCAAGCCTGTAATCCCAGCACTTAGGGAGGCCGAGGCGGGTGGATCACGAGGTCAAGAGATCGAGACCATCCTGGTCAACATGGTGAAACCCTGTCTCTACTAAAAATACAAAAATCAGCTGGGCATGGTGGCGCGTGCCTGTAATCCCAGCTACTCAGGAGGCTGAGGCAGGAGAACTGCCTGAACCCAGGAGGCAGAGGTTGCGGCGAGCTGAGATCGTGCCATTGCACTCCAGCCTGGGTAACAAGAGCAAAACTGCGTCTCAAAAAAAAAACAGACCTGGACTCAGTCTGTGTCCCTCGACGGAGAATGACACATTCAGTTCTGCCACAATCATGTCATGGAACCCTGGAACTGGTGAGCGGAGGTGCACGAACCGCAGCCTGGTACAGCATGCTGGTCCTCGGGAGAGCAACCGTGTGGCCAGAGCGGCTTTGAGACTCCCTCCACACACCACAGGAGGCTACGCACAGGCACAGGTGAAAAACACAAATGTGTACACCACAAACACGCAAAGCCAAGCACTCCATCGTAGACACATCAGCACTGGCGGTAGAAGTCGGGCCAATTCGGAGAATGGTGAGTACAAAATGCTTTTAGAAAGGGGGAAGACGGATAGGACAAATAGGATTTACATTACCCATAAGGATGAAGTGCGGCGTGCAGGGGCTGCAGGGGTAACACCAACTCCTGCGGGTCATGCTTCCTGCCAGGGTGTGCAGTGAAGGGCTTATCTCTGTACTCCAAAGATATTTTATAATATTATTTTGATTGTACTCAATATTTAATTGGAAACAATAGAGAAAAGGGTCTTTTAAAATGATAGAAATTTGGGAAGGACAGAGAGAGGAATGGGGCTCTTATCTATGTTAGTAAAATTGTATTAATTATGTATATATTTTTTGAGACGGAATCGCACTCTGTTGCCAGGCTGGAGTGCAATGGTGCGATCTCAGCTCACTGCAACCTCTGACTCCCTGGTTCAAGTGATTCTCTTGCCTCAGCCTCCCAAGTAGCTGGGATTACAGGCACGTGCCACCACGCCCAGCTAATTTTTGTATTTTTAGTAGAGACGGGGTTTCAATGAGTTGGCCAGGATGGTCTTGATCTCCTGACCTTGTGATCCACCCATCTCAGCCCCCCAGAGTGCTGAGATTACGGGCATGAGCCACGGTGCCTGGCCAATAATATTTTTTAAAGATTTGATAATACAAAAAAAGAAAGCACTCAGTAAAATACCACTTATCAATCATAAGGCCTTGAACAAGTTATTTAATCACCATGGAGCCTCCATTTCCTTCTGATGCAGCAGCTACACGTTTGAGGTGTTTTAATTTAAATTATATATATATTGATAGTAAATGATTTATATATACATTTTTATATAATGTAAATTATACATGCATTTATTGACCAATACATTTGTTTATTATGTTGGTGGGCCTAAAATAATTTTATTCAAAAGCTATTTTTTAAATAAATTTTTAATTAAAAATATGAAAATATGACATATCTGTGTATATTAAAGCAAAATGTTTAAATTATTTAAACCATTACACATTTAAAACATTAAAAAGGAAAAATAGGCCAGGCACAGTGGCTCATGCGTGTAATCCCAGCACTTTGGGAGGCCGAGGCAGGTGGATCACCTGAGGTCAGGAGTTTGAGACCAGCCTGGCCAACATGGTGAAAGCCCATCTCTACTAAAAATACAAAAATTAGCTGGGTGTAGTGGCCTGTGCCTATAGTCCCAGCTGCTGAGGAGGCTGAGGCAGGAGAATCACTTGAATCCAGGAAGCAGAGGTTGCAGTGAGCCGAGATTGCACCACTGCACTCCAGCATGGGCGACAGAGTGAGACTCCATCTCATAAAAGACTTACTTTAGGTACACAACTACAGTCTTCAGCCATTTTCCTTCCCCCATCTATCCTAAGGCTGTGTCCGTGGCATTTTTCAGAAGAATGTGACTATTATTTTAAATTTTTCATAAAATTGCATGTAATTGTCTTCAAATTGTATTTTATGACTTGAAAGTTCTAAATTGTTAACATTGCAACTGATTCTTTTCAAAAGGGCATGACATTTTAAATTCAGAAACTATTATCTCTACGGGAATTGAGGTGGCTGGTAAGCTCAGAGTAAATTCCGTTAAATGGAGAACATTTTCAATTCTAATACTTTTGCATTGAAATACATAAATATTTCAGCAGAAACATTGTCATAGAGACTGCCTTTTGCATCTATTCAGGGTGCCTTTTTTTGACATTTTTTTTTCCACAACAAAACATGTCCAATGCATTCATCATCTCTATTCATGATTCTTTTAAATGTCCTACCAAACTTAGATGCCATACAATTCTAGGCCTTCTCCACCTGATTCCATTCCAGTCCTCATACACTTAACCAATTAAACAAAGGAGTTTCATTTAAAGATGCTTCCCATATGCCAAGATATACCGAAGTTTTAAGAATTTCTAAATAAAATTTCGTACACTGAGCTTCACAATGTAATATGTTCATTCCCTCCCTTGCTCTCCCAGAGGAAAATTTCAATGTCTTCCTGCTTAGCAGGCTTTGTTTTTAATACTTACAACTGCTAACAACATTAATAATGACATTTGGGGGCTTCTATTCATTGACTGCTTCAATTAAAGATTTCCAACCGATTCTATGCAACCACATCCAAAATTTAAATAATGTGTTTACAAAAAGCGTCGAACCATCATAAGACACTCGAGCTGATTTATGAAGTAATTGTTCAGAAGCTCCGACATTTATCAAATCTGATCGATAATGAGAAAATGGAGAAGGTGAGTGTACTATTTGGAAAAAGAAGCAAGCGTTTTTTCATATTTAATGTTAACATCGTCACAAACGTGTTTATTTCAAGTAATCCTGGGTACACACATCACGGCTGTAAATTTTGACAACTTCAGCTCCTGTTAGGTTGGTAAATTATCACAGCTTGTTTCAATGGGCCAACAAGTAACCTCAAGCACATTTCTGTACTTAATTTAAAAAGAACGTTGTTTTGACCAGGACACTAGCTTCACCAAAAATTGTGTTCTTATCACAACTACAAGAACAAATAATGTAGCCTTTTATGCTTTTTTTTTTTTGAGACGGAGTTTTGCTCTTGTTACCCAGGCTGGAGTGCAATGGCGCGATCTCGGCTCACCGCAACCTCCGCCTCCTGGGTTCAGGCAATTCTCCTGCCTCAGCCTCCCGAGTAGCTGGGATTACAGGCACGCGCCACCGTGCCCAGCTAATTTTTGTATTTTTAGTAGAGACGGGGTTTCACCATGCTGTTTTTCAGTTGAATTCATGGCATTATGTTTTTGCCAGCAACAGAAGGATCTTCAAAATCTTCACTGATTCCACACATGAAACGAAAAGAATAAACTGTCACTGGAATGAAGCGATCTCCTCTTTGAAGTATCTGGTAACAATGATATAAAACTGGAATCATTTAGCTGTTTCTAAAGGTCTACAAACAGAGCCAGCACATTCACAGCCATCACTTCATTTTTCATCTGTGCACAAGAACACTTGACAGTGGAAAATGAGCAGAATTAATTTCTAGGACTCAGCATTAGATCTAAGTGAAAAGTCATGGTCCACAGAGGAAACGTGAACACACCTTCTGTGGACACATGCTGGGCCATCATCCTCAGGCCCAAGTTCCTTAAAACTTTGAGGCTTTTTCTGGGACTTGTTCTTCTGCTGTTGCTGTGCTCAGGGAGGTCCCCACATCACCCACGCAGTGTTGGGGGTGGGGATAAATGCTGACAAACATGCTGGGTAAGTCCCACCCCTGTCGTCAACTCTGAAGCAACAGAAAAGCAGACATTTAGAACTTAATTGTTAATTACAAATATATTTCTGGGAAGGCTGAGGTAGGAGGATTGCCTGAGGCCAGGAGTTCAAGACCAGCCTGGGCAACAAAGCAAGACCCCATCTCTCTCTTAAAAAAAAAAATAGTCAGGCACAGTGGCACAACCTCTGCTTTGAAGTTCTTGTGCTTTGGTCCCAGGGATAGACTGCAGGTGCCTTTGTAGTCAAGAACACAGCAGCTGTATCTCTGTTGTGAGGTGGCCTGATAATGTTTAAATCGAAATAAGAACATGGGTTCTGGTTTTTAACCCCTGTTTTATTGCTTCCCAGCTTTATTTGAGCCTCAGTTTCTCCTCTTCTGCAAAATGAAGCTATTGATACTCCACAGGAAGCTTAGGACGTTTTAGGTTAAAGATCAATGCTGGGTAAATGCTGCCATAGTGCACAGCATATGTATCAACATATGGGTAAGTCCCAAGATCGGGGCTTAGCCTGGGAGGGTTCTTGGCTTTGCCCAGGCAAGAATTTAAGGCTGAGGTGATGGTGTGAACAATTTTTACTGAAGCAGCAGTACACAGCAGCAGTAGAGGGACTGCCTGTCACCAGAATGCACCTTGACATCATTACCCCTAGGCCTTCTCATGGGCTGCTCCCTCAGCTGGGAGCCCTTCCACTTCTTCTTTCCTGGTTCTAGGATTCTACCCTGAAAACTCAGCTCAGGGCCCCTGGAAGGCTCCTGACTCCACACCCACCTCTGTGCTCCGTAACCCCTCCGTCCTACCTTTCCGTGCTGTTCCTATGTCCATCATCCCACCTGAATGTAGGGCTCCTGCAGGTGAGCTGGGGTGTGTTCCTCACTGTGTACGGCACAAGCACAGGCTCAGGGACCACCCACAACACAGCAAACACTCCCAGGGTCTGCGCTAAGCCCCAGAGGAGAAAGTCATGGCCCTGCCCTCTGGGTGTGCCCATGGGCCAGACAGGCAGAGGGCACACAGGCACAGCTGCACAGTGAGGCCAGGCAGGGATGGCAGAGGGTAGGGGCCATGGGAGCCCCAAGCAGGGCCCTCCCAGCCTTGGACCCAGAGGGCTTCGCCTAGGCCCCCTGCCCATCCTGGAGCACAGGCTAGAAGGGCCCACCAGCAATGTCTGGGAGCACACACAAGATGGCACTTGCCAACATGGCATCAGCTCTCAGAAGACCCTCAGCCTCCCTTCCGGATCTGCCTCCCTGGAGGCCTCACAGTAGCAGATGCCTCCAAGGCTCCCTTCAAACTGCAGACCACAGCCCATCATGCCCTTCTTGAAGGCACATTCCTGCCCGTGGGGTGAGGAGCTGGGGAGGACTCAGGGTGTCTCCTGGGATGACAGATTTCCCTACCTCCAGGACGGGGGTCCCACCTCCAGCCTCCCTTTACCTCTGAGGCTTTGAGTGACAGGGCCATAGTCGGGGCAGGAGGTGCTCAGATCAGAAGGAAATCTGACTTCTAGCCAAAAAGGCTCGCCCAGCAGAGCCAGCAAGAGCGCCTGCAGAAATGCCCACAACACTGCCAGTAGCCCCAGGGTCACTCCCATATCCTCTGGGCACCTGCAGGGGTCCAGACCTGTGCTGGGATTGAGGATGGGCCATCCTGACCCCCCAGGTAAGGCATGAACCCCTTCACAGAATCCCTATCAATGGCCCTGCTGGTGCTGTCCACTTTCTGACAGTTCTGTTTTAGCAGGTCCTCAAGCCAGGAACGCTTCTATCTTTTCTGATGTCTCCCCTTGCTCCCTGAGGACCCCTCCACCCCGACAGAACTTGCTCTGGCTGGCCTGGCTCTGCTGGGTGCCTGTCTGCCCACACTTCCTTATAGAACGTCTCACCTGACAACCTCAAAGGCAACCAAAGGCTATGTTCAAATCACCGCATCCCACGCTGGACTGAGGCCACTGCAGGCTGACTGGCACTGAGCCATCAGCTGGCAGTTCCCAGATGGGCAGTGTCACCTGCACCTGTGGTACCACCTGCAGCTCCCTCTGAGCCAGCCCCAAGGCAGGTGGGCAGAGAAACTTCCATCTCTCTAAGTGCATTGCCCCAAGTTCACATGGAGAGGTTCCCTGAGCCTCTTTCCTCTAAGGAACAGGGGGCCCTTCTGCAGAATGCTCTTGCCAGCCTCAGCCCAGATTCCTGGTCTCGAGCCTGCAGAGGAGGGAGGGAGCTTAGGCCCTTCAGGGCTTTTGACAGAAGACCACACTTTTCTGGATGCTCCCAACTGAGAAAGCCTCCTCCACCACAGGGACATCTGGGGCTCCATGAGTCTCTCCTTTGCCCTGTTGATGACCGTGGCTGAGGGACTGGACTGGACTGAGGAGGGCTCCCCCAGAATTCACATCCTCCCAGGATCTCAGAATGTGCCCTTATTTGGAAATCAGTAATAAGTGAACATGAGGTCACACTGGAGTAGGGCAGGCTCTAAATCCAATAGTGGGTATTTTTATAAGAAAACCATAGAAGAATGCAGGGGTGCAACAAAGAGGGGAGGCCAGGGCTGGGGTGACACAGCGGCTCTGCTCACCCAGACCTGCTCACCTTGACCTGACCTGGTAGACCCACTCGGGACAGCTGACCTTGTCTCAAGCCCTGTGTGGGCAGCCCCCTGCTGCAGTGAACCTAGGGCACCCTCCGCAGGTCGGGCGCGCAGTGAGTACCGGGGCCCTGTCCACCATGGGTGCCCCAGGGCAGCGCCACAGACCTTCCCACTCCCAAAGCCAGCGACAGGAGCTGGCTGTTTTTGTGAACACAGCTCTTCCTTCCCCCGACAATCCTTTCTTTTTAAGTTTAAACGACCATAATTTTCCTTTTATGCCCTTGCATTTGTTTTCCAGGAAGATGATTACCCATTCATGGAGTATTAATGACCTATTAATATGGAAAGACTGGGGAGAGAATGGGCTTGTAAAGGAACACACATTTTTATTCAAATAAATTACATGGATTTTTTTATTAAAATGCTCCGCTTATAATGGACACTTAGTCACAGTGCTTTCTGGGCATCTGCTGCCAATTCCCCTCCTTCATTACTGCCACACTGAACAAAAGATCTATTCAGAGCACAGGCCATTTGGAAGTCCAGGATGGCCCCGAATCTCGGCATACCCGCTGCTTGTTCATTTGGTACAGCTCATCCCTCGAACGCAATTCTGCAGAAATAAATCAGACTCCGCGCTGGTGCAGAGGAGGAGAAAGTGCTCCCTGCCCCAAACCCCACTTTTCCAAGTTCTTCTCCCCCAGGGCCTCCTATCAGCTGTGTCTCAGCGGCCTTCCCATTTCACCGCTGACAGGCGATGCAGGAGTTTGACCCGCTGGCCCAAAGCTCCCCTCCTAAGAGGCACTCAGCCATGCATCTACTCTTACTGCTCAGAAAAGGCTTTTTCTTGGCCAGGCACCGTGGCTCACACCTGAAATCTCAGCCCTTTGGGAGGCCGAGTTGGGCAAATCACGAGGTCAGGAGATCAAGACCATCCTGGCTAACACAGTGAAACCCCATCTCTACTGAAAGTACAAAAAATTAGCCGGGTGTGGTGGTACACACCTGTAGTCCCAGCTACTCGGGAGGCTGAGGCAGGAGAATCCCTTGAACCCAGGAGGCAGCTGTTGCCGTGACCTGAGATTGCACCATAGCACTTTAGCCTGGGCAACGAGAGAGAAACTCTGTCTCGAAAAAAAAAAAAAATCTCTTTCCTAGTTAACCTCCTCCCTAGATAATTTCTTAGGTAATGTCTTCCCTTGGGTTCGCTAAGTTACCTCCTTCTTTCTAGGTAGCCTCCTCCCTAGGTAAGCTCCTTGGAACCTTCCAGATCACCTAGGACCACAGTCACTCCTGCCTGTGCAGAACCTCCTCGGTCTGGGGTTCCCCCCCCATGGGCAGATTCCAGCTTCCACTTCTAAACTCTTTTATGCACATGCATATTACATTCTGTATCCGACAGCCCCAGGACATGAACTCCTCGGGGGGGGTCTCAATCTGTGCTTGATATTTTTTGCTGACTCTCGCTCTCACCGCAGTTTGTCTCCTGGTGTGTTGGCAGAATCTTCATTATGAGCTCATATTCTGTGGGTCTTAATCTATGGCTGTCCTGAAGGTGTAGATGGGTGTTGCATTCCTCCAAAAAGAGTTTAGTTTCCTTCTTCCAATACCCTGGGGTTGATTCTGACCTAGGATCACAATATCCCCTCAGGGTCTCAGGCTTCCTGAGGAAGGATTGGGCTCAACTCCTTCACCTTGCTGGGAACTTAAGGCCCACCCTTCAAATGGCAGCTCTTGGTGCAAATTTTTTCACACACTTAGGGCTCATACCGAAGCTCTATAAATGCTCAGGAGGTTTCTTTGTCCTAGTTTTCCCTTCAGTGATGTCTCCCATTTTTCAGCCAAACACCAGAAACTATGTTTGCAGTAGAGTTCTGGTGAGGCTGGAGAAGACAATCACTCCACCATGACAGCAAGAAAGCACACTATAAACAACAAAATCATAATATTAAGACTTCAAAGAGCTGTAAATGCAAGGAGATTTAAATGAACCAAATTCCAGATAAATACAAGACCTTCGAAGGTGAGCAGAGACCAATGTCTGCCGACACACGTGGGGTGGCTACCAAGGCTGGGAGCTGGGCAGGCAGAGACATGAGTCTGGCTCAAGCAAAGAGGTAAAAGCGCAAGGAGAAAGCAGCCAAACATTTTGGCACTGGACACTTAAGTGACAGACTTGAATTTGAAAGAGCCTGTAAAATAAAAATAATCCCTATTACTCAGACACTTGTATAATCTTAGACAATTCCAAATAAGAGGCAAAGAGAGGTGAGGCCAGAAAAGCAGAGAGAGATCTTGTAGTCTCACGATGTTTCATTTCCAGATTCCAGGACCCTCCTGGGGAGGGAGGCAGGATGGGAGATGTCTGACTCCATCCTCAGAACAGTTGAATTCACAACTGCAATTAGCCAAGCTGGAACCGAATCAATCAAATCGACTCCAATAAGACACAGAAATAAGGTCCTGCATGTAGGTTGCAAGAGAAATTGGAGGTTGGAGTTGAGGGCAAAGAGACATTGTAAGAGTGTCCCAGGCCCTGGGTCTGGGGATTTCAGAAGACCTAACCTCACCCTAAAACTACTGAATCAGAGAGGAGCTAAAATGAATGAAAGCAATGGCCCGTTCCCAGCTCAGTTGGACGCTTGGTTGAAACATCACCAATCATTAAGAAAATCAAACAGTTAATAAAGGTGGAAGGACACACATGATCCGGATGGAATCAGCACACAACAAAGTGAAATTTTTATTATAAATTTTTAACTAATTTAGAGAAAACCATGGTCTGATGAGCTAACAAGAAGGACATTTTAGCAGCAAAAATGACAGCTCTGCAAAATAAAAAGGAAACTATACACCTAAAAAAGATTATTCATTAAGTGAATTATGTATTGAATGGGTTGGACACAGAACTAATCAACATATCCAAAAATTTTAGTAAACCCTGAAGCAGAGTAAATCTAAATAAAATCACATTTAGCAAATCTTGGTCAAATTGCTGAAAAACAAAGATAAGTAGAGAAATTTTGCCCAGGCATGGTGGCTCATGCCTATAATCCTAGCACTTTGGGAGACTAAAGTAGGCAGATTACTTGAGGCCAGAAGTTTGAGGCCAACGTGGTAAAGCCACATCCCTACTAAAAATACAAAAATTAGCTGGACATGGTGGCACATGCCTGCAATCCCAGCTACTCGGAGGCTGAGGCAGGAGAATCACTTGAACCTGGGAGGTGGAAGTTGCAGTGAGCTGAGATTGCACCACTGCACTCCAGCCTGGGTGACAGAGTGAGATTCTGTCTCAGAAGAAGAAGAAAGAAGAAAGGAAGAAGAAGAAGAAGAAGAAGAAGAAGAAGAAGAAGAAGAAGAAGAAG
>CM052648.1:2736669-2753989 GCA_028533165.1 Leontopithecus rosalia
GAAGAGGAAGAGGAAGAGGAAGAGGAAGAGGAAGAGGAAGAGGAAGAGGAAGAGGGAAGAGGGAAGAGGGAAGAAGGAAGAAGAAGAAAGAAGAAGAAGAGGAGGAGGAGGAGAGGAGAAGAGGAGGAGAAGAGGAGAAGAAGAGGAGAAGAGAAGAGGAGAAGAAGAGAAGAAGAAGAAGAGAAGAAGAGAAGAAGAAGAGGAGGAGGAGAAGGAGGAGGAGAAGAAGAAGAAGAGGAGGAGGAAGAGGAGGAAGAAGAAGAAAAGGAGGAGGAGGAGGAGAGGAGAAGAGGAGGAGAAGAGAAGAAGAAGAGAAGAAGAAGAAGAGGAGGAGGAAGAGGAGGAGGAGAAGGAGGAGGAGAAGAAGAAGAAGAAGAGGAGGAGGAGGAAGAGGAGGAAGAAGAAGAAGAGGAGGAGGAGGAGGAGGAGGAAAAATCTTAAAGCAGGCCAAGAAAAAAGACAGAGAAAGACATTAGTTGTAGTGAAAAGACACAAAGGATAATGGCTGACTTTCCATCAAAAACAATGGAAGTGAGAAGACAATGAATGGCAACTTTAAAGTACTGAAAGAAAAAACTAAAATTCTACATGTAGCAGAAACATCTTTTAAAAATTGAAGGCAAAATAAAGACATAATTAGACAAACAAGAGCTGATATAATAAATTGCCAGCAAACCCACACTACATAAATACTAAAGGAATTTCATCAGTAATTGAAAACACAGATCTGCAGGGAAAAGAAAAAAAAATCAGAAATGATAAATACATAAATATAAAAGACTAATTCACGAGTTCCTTCTACAGATTATTGAATGTGTGAAGCAACCCATCAAACTATGGGGCTTATAACACTGGAGTAAATAAAGTATATGGCAACGATAGCACAGAAAGCATGAGGAGTTAAAGGAAATTGTATTGTAATGTTCTTATGCCTAAAATGATATAACATTAATGCACGGTACACTGCGATCATTTAAGGGTGCATGTTGTAATACCTAGAGCAACCTCTTTAAAGAAAAGAGAGACTAAAAAGGCTAAGAAAGGACATAACAATGGAATACTAGAAAATCCTCAACTACTCCATGAGAAAGCACTAAACAGAGAACAGATTTAACAAATAGAAAACAAATAATAAGAAAGTAGATGTAAACACAAATTTATCAGTAATTTATTTAAATGTAAATAGAATAAACACTACAATTAGCAAGCAAGCCTGTCAGATGATATAAAAATTAAAATAATATTATAGGCAAAGTTCTTGTTAAATCACAGACACAAAAATTTTGAACAAAGTATTAGCAAGTCAAAACCTGTGTGTGTGTGTGTGTGTGTGTGTGTTCATGTTTCAACATTTTATAAATAAGTGAGATTTATCCCAGGTGCAGAATTTAAAACTCAGTGTAATTCACCAAATCAACAGAATAAGGAGAAAAATAAAACAATTAGAAAGAATTTGATAAAATTCAATACCCACTAAAGATTTTAAAAACAAAACTTCTCAGTGAACTAGGAATAGAGGAAGTTTTCTTAATGTAACAGAGTATCTGCAACAAAAAACCCTATAGCTAACATCATACTTGATGAAATACTGAATGCTTTCACTCTGCAATTAAGATAAAGGCAAAATGTCTTCTTTCACTACTTGTACTCCACATGAATAGAGGTACTCTAGCTTGTGCAGCAAGATCAGAAAAAGAAACAAAAGGCAAAAAGATTGAAAAGAAAGAAGTAAAAGAGTCTTTATGGGCAGACACGACTGTGCAAATGGAAAATCCTAAGAAATTTGCAAAAAAGAAGCTATTGAAATCAACAGGTGAATTTAGCAGAACTTCAGAATATAAAGTCAATATACAAAAATTAATTTCTATATATTAGTAAGAATGGGACATGGATGAATCTGGAGAACATCATTCTCAGCAAACTGACACAAGAACAGAAAATGAAATACCGCTTATTCTCGCTCATAGGCGGGTGATGAACAATGAGGACACATGGACACAGGGAAGGGAGTACTACACACTGGGGTCTATTGGGGGGAATAGGGGAGGGACAGCAGGGGGGGAGCTGGGGAGGGATAGCCTGGGGAGAAATGCCAAATGTGGTGAAGGGGAGGAAGGCAGCAAAACACACTGCCATGTGTGTACCTATGCAACTATCTTGCAAGTTCTGCATATGTACCCCAAAACCTAAAATGCAATAAAAAAAGACGAAAAAAAAAGAATTGAAAAATAAAAAAATTTAAATACAATTCGTAACAGAATCAGAAAACACTCAATGCCCAAGAATACATTTAATGTTTAAATGTGCAAGATTGCTACGTTATAAACCAAAAAAGGTTGGGAGAAATTTTTTTAATACATGGATAGATAGGCCATATTCACAGATTAGAAAATTCAACAGTGTTAAGATATTGATTCTCCTTACTAATCTATAGCATCCATTCAACCTCAATCAAAATTCTAGCTGGCTTTCTGTAGAAATTGAAAAGCTTATTCTAAAATTAATCTAGACATGTAAAGGGTCTAGAACATCCAAGAAAATCTGAAAAAAGAAGAATAAATTTGGGGGACATTCTCCAATTTCAAGATTTACCATAAAGCTGCAATAATTAAGAGCAGGTGGTGTTAGTGCAAAGACAGGCAAGTAGGTCAAAGGAATAGAATAGAGTCCAGAAATAGATCCACACCTAAATAGTCAACTGAGGCACTAAGGCAATTCAATAGGAAAAGGAAAGTCTCTTCAGCAAATGATAGTGGAACACTAGCTAAATGTACAGGAAAAAATACATTTTGGTCCCTAACTCACAACATACACAAATATTAATTCAAAGTATATCACATGGAGCCACGAATCTTTTAAAAGAAAACATCTTCACAATCTTGAGGCAAGAAGATATGTCTTAGAGAACTCACAAAGACAATAATACAAGAAAAATATTTAACTTTATCAAAATTTAAAATTCCTGTTCATCAAAAACATCATAAAATGAAAACAACCCACAGAAGAAGAGAAAATATTCATGATACAAATATTTGACAAAGAACTCAAAAACACAATATCTAAATAACTTCCATAAGCCAATAATAAAAAGACAACCTTGTCAGGCATGGTGGCTCATGCCTGCAATCCAAGAACTTTGGAGGGCAGAGGCAGGAAGATTGCTTGAGCTCAGGAGTGCCAAACCAGCCTGAGCAACATGTACAAACCTCGTTTCTATTTAAAAATTACAAAAATTAGCCAGGTGTGGTGGTGTGTGCCTGTAGTCCTAGCTACGGAGGCTGAGGTGGGAGAATAGCTTGAGCCCAGGATGTGGAGGTTGCAGTGAGCTGTGATTATGCCACTGCACTCCAGCCTGGGTGACAGAGCCAGCCCCAGTCTTTAAAAAAAAAAAAGACAACCCAATTGAAAAATGGGCAAAAGACTTGGATAAGCAATCCATATAAACAGATATGCACATGGAAGGTTCTCAAGCTCATTAGTCATTAGGGAAGTGAAAACTAGAACTGCAGTGAGAGGACACTATACACTCACCAGAAGGATTACGAATCAAGACTGACAGTGACAAGTGTTGTTGAAGATATGGAGCAACTGGAACTCTCATATGAGCCTGGTGGGAATGTAAAATGGTTGAACTGTTTTGGAAAACTGTTTGGAAATGTATACTAAAATTCAGCAACATTTACCAGGCAACTCAACAATGCCGATCCAGGAATACACCTAAGAAAGTATATAGGGGCACCAAAAAAAATCATGATAATAGCTGGAAATGGGAAATTATCCAGATGCTCATTAAGAGGACAATGGATAGCCAAACTGTATACATCCATGCACGGAAGACTGCTGAGCAGCAAAAAGGAACAAACTATTGAGAATGACACAACAGGAATGAGTCCCACAGACATCAGGGTGAGTGAGAGAAGCCAGGTACAAAAGAATACAAATGGCACGACGCTATCTATTAATATACAAAGTTCAGAAACTGATGGTGTCTAATCAGGGGCTGCCTTGGGGTGTGGGGAAGTTGCTGGGAAGAGACACAATAGAAACTCCTGGTGTGAGGGACATGTTTTATCTGAGCTTTGGTTACAGGGGAGATATGTCTGTCAAAACTCATCCAGCTGCTCATCAGGTATGATGCACTCTACTGATTGCTAATTATCTTGCAATAGAGCAGGGATTGCTACATTTGCTGAAATCAGCACAGGATCCAGTATTTTTTCCTCAGAGCCCTGCAGAGGAGGCAGCCCACCATGCAGCTGGAGGCAGAAGTCTCAGCAGTGGCTTTTCTCAGGTATTTCTTTAGAGCCACTCTGGCCACCTGGGGAGCCACTGGGGGGTCTCATCACAAAGCCCAGCTATTGTGGTGATCTGAGGGCTTGTTAAAGGGTTGGGGGTGAAACGTGACTGGCCTAGGATTAGAAGATGTGGCTCAGGCACTTTGGGGCTTCATCCCTTGAGACATTCCTGAACCTCTCTGAGACTCAATTTCCTCCCCTCTAGGACGAGCTCATTACCTGGCTTCTATGCTGAGCATTCACACTCAGCACCCGCCCTTTGCTGCTAATTTCCCTCCTCCTGCCCACCAGAGCTGTGGCTGGGTTCTAGAAAAAGGGCAGCCTCCTGGGACTGTCAGTGGTGCTGGTCAGACATGAGGCCCCCATCTGAGCAATGTTAGGCCCAACTGCAGTTAAGGGGCTGGTGTCTGGGGGGGTGTATGAGGAGCTGGGAGTGGGCCCTGAGAGGAGTTTTCTCCACTGTAGGGTCAGGCACGAAGGTGGACTCTGCTCATGAGTCCTTACTAAGAATTTCCTCTCATCCTCTGTTCTGCAAAGGACAAAGTAAATATCACAGGGCCTTGTCTGCCTCTGATGTAAATTTCTGCGAACAGGAGTCAACGTCTCCTTCCTCCTAGGTGCCCCAGGAGGATCAGGCGTGGTTCCTTCGGGGGCCTGGAGGCTAGCACCTGCAGTGAGTGGGGCAGGGGCACCCCCTAGTGGAAGGGCTCGCACCCAGCCTGTGGCTAGGACCTCCACCTGCTGGGACCTGACCCTGGGTTCTGCTGCCTGCTCAGCCTTCAGTCCTTTCACTGTATGTGTGAGATCTCGTCTCTTGGGACCCTTTCACCTTGGCCACAGAAAATGAAGCTGCAGATGGATTCACAGCCTCCCCAACTCCTGGGAGATTTAAGCAGGCCAAGAACATCACAGCTTCTGTTTTAAATGCACAAGTGACAAGGCGTTCACCAGCTCCTTGGGCTTCAGTAGATGACACAGGAACTTGCAGCCTTCGGGCCCGCTGAGTAGTGACCAATCAGCCATCCCTTTATGCCTGCACTTGGGATGGGAGCTGCAGTGGAGAAACCTCGATGCTACGAGTGTGTAACACACAACCCGACCCATCCGCGGGGTCAGGCGTGAATGAGGTCACCAGCAGTTCTTAGATTCCAGCTGTTCATTTGGCCCTTGGCTTCCTTGTTGCTAAAATAAAACAGGGAGCGATGAGGGAGAACATGTCTCTCAGTTGTCACACCCTCAAGAAGCCCATTCCCTCCGTCTGTCCGTGCCTGGCCTGGTACTCAGGTACCTAAGGAAATGTTCACGTGGGGCCCTGAGACTCCCCAGGGAAAACAGCCTCAACATCACCACTAAAGGCCAGTGAGCTACCTGTGCATCCTGCCCTGACTCACAGCCCTGCTGCAATCACACTCCACACAGTGATGCCAGTGAGACACTGGCCACCCTCCCTGTAACCCTCAGAATTTGCCTCGAACCCCAAAAGAGCAGAGTCAGCTGCCCCTCATCTACCCTGCATGTGTAGAGATGTTCCCTGGACTCTGGGAGGCTCCTCAGCCTGGGATGATAATAATGAATTCTTTTCTTTAGAGAAAATGGATTTAAATTTAATTGCTGCTTGAAAGAGAAGGGGTGGGGGCAGCTGGGGAGGAGGGACTCAAACAAAAGAGGGAAAGCAAAGGCCTGATCAATTGTTTCAATTTAAAGAGGCTGCAGTAAAATGGTTAGAAGACAGAGTTATGTGCCTCCCAAAAATGTGGCAATAAATAAGGGAAATCACCCAGAACAAATAGCACCAGCTGTTTAGATGAACAGAGGAGCCAGGAAATGTGAAGGATAAATGGCTGCAACTGAAAATGGAGGGGCAGGACCGGCAGGCGGTGGGAGGGGAGCAGGGACCCCCAGGCAGATGCCTGGTCTGAGCAAGGAGACAGGGTGCTCTGAGGAAGGAGCACTAGGGACCCTCTTACTCCCAGCCTGAGATGCGCTAGGGACCCGGGGACCTTCACGGGGAGCAGACAGTCCTTGGGGGAAATTTCCCAACCTCCCTGCAATGCAGTCCCATCTTACAACCGACATTGATTCATTCAACAAACATTCCATGTGCTGGGAACATATAATGGATATGCTGCACATTCCATGTGCAGGTGTAGCCCTGTCCCCGCCGACCCCCGCCAAGGAAACAGATGCCTGCATGGGGACAACCACACAGTGGCAGGACTTAAAAGACCCCAGGCTGGAAGACAGGACCATCTGCTGTCTTTCAGGCTGGGAGGAGAACAAGCCTAGATGGGAATCCTGAGAACATGACCCTTGAGGATGTGACGAGGTGGGTGAGAGGCTGGAAATGCAGGGAGAAGCCATCCAGGCTGAGGGAAGAAGGCAACAAGGCCAGTGAGAACCACAGACGGTCAGCGAGTCTTGTCTATGGGATGCACATGTGAAAGATGAAGCTGGGTGGTGACCGGGGTCCAATCAGACACCCTTGTTCTCACACCCAGAATTCAAAGAACTCTTGTCTCCTCCATCTCCCTTCACCTTCATGAGGGCTTGGCTTTACAGGTGAGGAATGCAGGCTCAGAGCAGGTACTGGTCTCCCAAGGTCACACAGCATCTGGCTCCAAAGCTGTCCCCTTTCTACCCCATGACCTGCCTGGATGTCTCTGGAAGAGCCCCTCCCTGATGAGCCACTTGGTCCCTGAGACCTGGCAGAGGTTAGGTCACACTGAGCTGCTCTTGGGATCCAACAGGTTGGTTTTGCAGAAAAAATCACCCAGTTCTCCACCTGGGTCCAGGAGTTACACAAAAGGATGTCCCTCCACATGGAAACATGAGGGATGGGGAAGAAGAGTTCCCAGCTCTGAGCTGAGGCTAAATGTAAAGAGGCCTGCATCTGGCATCTGCCTCTTGCTGCAGTGGAATCCATAGGCAAGTCATCTCATGGAGTCTCTGTTTCCCGATCTGTGAAATGGGAATACAATACAAAACTTTAAAGGAACCAAAGACGTTACCAAACCCAACCCCTTAAACTACGATCAGTCTCTACTTGCACACCTCTAGAATTAGGAAGCTCAGTGCATCTCTAGGGCATCCCCCTCAGATCTGAGGGTTTGAAAAGGTTTCCTTTATATCCAGGCAAAGTCTCTTTTTCTCTCCCACAGCCACACAGAATGCATGTAGTTTGGAGCAACTTCTCTAAGCCCTTGCTATCCTCACTGCCTCTCCCTCCCATCTTTCATACAATGCCTAGAATATCCAGTCTCAGCTTACAGCAGGTGCACAGATTCTGCTGAATCACCAGGCAGTAAGAAAAGCCCCAGTTCTCATTCCTTTTTGAGGGTTAATAATGTTTTCCAAAATGTATTCTGTCTTCCTCATATAAACTTCTAGATGAGGCGAATGCTGGCATCCAGCCCTTGCTCTACCCCAATGGGCTGCTTGATGCTGGGCAAGTCATAAAAGCCCCTGTGCCTCAGGTTCCCCATAGGTCAGGTGAAGCCTCTGTGCCTCAGCTTCCCCATATGTCAGGTGAAGGTTATAACATCACCTCATAGAGCTTTTGTGAGAATTAAATGTGTTTAAAATAGTGACTAGCAAATAGTAAGCACAATAAATATAGACCAGAATACAGTAGTGGTCATCGCCATCACCAACATCATTGCCATCATTATCTCATTATCACCATTATCAATATCATCATCATCACCATTGTCATTGTCATCATCACCACCATCATCAGTACCATCACACCATCATCCATCATCACCATCATCTTCATCACCATCATCCATCATCACCATCATCATCATCACCATCATCACCATCATCACCATCATCCATCATCATCATCACCATCATCACCATCATCGTCATCACCATCATCCATCATCACCATCATCATCACTATCATCACCATCAACGTCATCACCATCATCCATCATCACCATCGTCATCACCATCATCCATCATCACCATCATCACCATCATCTTCATCACCATCATCATCATCATCATCGTCATCACCATCATCCATCATCACCATCTTCATCACCATCATCACCATCATCGTCATCACCATCATCATCCATCATCACCATCATCCATCATCACCATCATCATCCATCATCACCATCATCACCATCATCACCATCATCATCCATCATCACCATCATCACCATCACCATCATTGTCATCACCATCATCCATCATCACCATCATCATCACCATCATCCATCATCACCATCATCATCCATCATCATCATCATCATCACCATCACCATCACCATCATCATCCATCATCATCATCACTGTCATCACCATCACCATCATCATCCATCATCATCACCATCATCCATCATCACTATCATTGTCATCACCATCACCATCATCACCATCACCATCATCCATCATCATCTTCATCACCATCACCATCATCCATCATCACCATCACTGTCATCACCATCACCATCATCACCATCACCATCATCCATCATCACTATCATTGTCATCACCATCACCGTCATCACCATCATCCATCATCCATCACCACCATCACCGTCATCACCATCACCATCACCATCATCCATCATCACTATCATTGTCATCACCATCACCGTCATCACCATCACCATCATCCATCATCACTATCACTGTCACCACCATCACCGTCATCACCATCACCATCATCCATCACCACCATCACCGTCATCACCATCACCATCATCACCATCACCATCACCGTCATCACCATCACCATCATCCATCATCACTATCATTGTCATCACCATCACCGTCATCACCATCACTGTCATCCATCACCATCATCACCATCATCACCATCACCGTCATCACCATCACCATCATCACCATCATCCATCATCACCATCATCATCCATCACCATCATCACCATCACTGTCATCACCATCATCGTCATCACCATCATCCATCATCACCATCACTGTCATCACCATCATCGTCATCACCATCACCATCATCCATCATCACTATCATTGTCATCACCATCACCGTCATCACCATCACCATCATCCATCACCACCATCACCGTCATCACCATCACCATCATCACCATCACCGTCATCACCATCACCATCATCCATCACCACCATCACCGTCATCACCATCACCATCATCACCATCATCACCATCACCGTCACCATCACCATCATCCATCATCACTATCACCGTCACCACCATCACCGTCATCACCATCACCATCATCCATCACCATCTTCATCATCATCATCACTCTCATTGTCATTATCACTCACCATCCATCAGCAGCAGCACCACTACCATCATCATCATCGTTAAATCACCACCATCCCCATTATCATTATTTTGTCATTGATGCTACTTCTTTCATTCATCAAATGAGCAGTCTGCAATAGGTGCCCTGAAATGGATCATCTTGTGCTGGAATTTAGATATGCTTCTGCTCTCAATCCTTGTCACACATTTCTGCTGCCAAGTAACTGCTGCATTGCAGATGAATTTGAGGTCATTTGCACCATTGAAGTAATTGACCTAAACAGCCTTAATGAACTCAGTGCCTTCCCATCCCGCCCTCAGAATGAAAAGGGCTGCTCCCTCGCTGCTCATCCCTGACCCAATGGCCTTCTCTGAGCAAAGTGTCACTCAAAGGAAAGTGGTGACACATGTCTCACTGGCAATATTCATTTAAAGCAACCCAGTTCCACCTTCCTGCCTGTAAAACCCAAGGCAATTTTGGTCTACTCCATGCTAACGCAGTACATCTGATGTTTCCATAGTAACTACCTGACCCATGTTTCCAGGATTTTCAGGTGTGTCTTCCAAACATGCTGAGGACTTGAAACCTTTACTGCCATGCCATGACCCAGGGCCCACCATCTCTCATCTGCGTCATTGCAGCTACCTTCTGTCTAGCTCCAAGGCTCCAGATTTGCCTCCCCTAGTCCATCCTTCACATTGTCACTGTTCCAATGAGATTTCTAAAAGGCAAATGGGATCAGGTCCCCACTGCCCACAAGATAAAGTGCAAGCTGCTCAGCCTGAAACTCAGTGACCCCCTAGGACCTGTCTCTCAGCCTAAACCTTTTCAGTTTCATCTTTGGCTACTCGCTGCCCATATCAGTTCCTGCCACACTCCACACCAACCATGTGCATGGATTCTGTTCCCTCTGGTAAAGGAGGCTCTTCTCCTCATCCCCTTTGCTTGCAGACTAGCATTCAATCACTTCTTAAGTCCCACCTTATACAAGTCACTTCTTCTGGGAGGCCGTCCTGATTCTCCAGCACACATGCCCACCGCTGGAACCCCCCACTACACTAACAAGATTTTGCTAATATCTCTGTTTACAGATAGGTGTCCACCAAGTACACTCTGCAAGACTCAAGGCTGAAAACCACAACAGAACCATCTCTGAATCCCAGGACTTGGCACAAATAGATGCTCAGGAAGTGTTTAATGAAGTAATAATCGGATAAATGAATGGGTGGGTGGATGTGTGCATGTGTGCAGGCATGCATGTATGTATGATGGGTGGATGGATACATAAATGGAAGGGTAGGAGAGAGAGAGGGAGAGATCTGTGGATGGGAGAATGGATGGATAGATTCATTCATGGCTAGGGGGGTTAGTGGGTGGGTGGATGGATACGTAGATGGATGCATGGATGGGTCAGTGGATGGTGGATGGACAGATGGACAGATTCATGGATGGATGAATGAGTGGATGGATGAGTGGGTTGACAGATAAATAGATGGTCAGATTCCTGGATAGATGGATTGATGTGGAGATGCTTCAGTGGATGGATAATAGGTGTATATGTAGGTTATTATTTTTAAGCCCAATTTGAGAGTAGTTTTTCTGTAGTAATTAAGCTTAGTTATTTATTTATGACCCACATTGATGTGTTTAATCTTCTAAACCTTTGTTTTATGCTTTTGGGGTTTTGTGCTTATTTTTTGTGCTCCTTCTTTTCCTAAAAAAGAATTTTTATGTGAGTATGAATATGGTCATTTGGGGGTTTTATTCTTAACCAGTGATTTTTAAAGTATAAATCCTGTGGGGTTTTCTTCATTCTATAAGAGCTTAACTTTATGTTGTTGATAGGGTTTGGCTGTGTCCCCACCCAAATGTCATCTTATAGTTCCCATAACCCATACATGTCATGGGAGGAACCTGGTGGGAGGTAATTGAGTCACAGGGACAGTCATCTCCATGCTGTTGTTGTGATAGTGAGTTCTCATGACAGCTGATGGTTTTATAAGGGGCTTTACCCCCTTCTCTTAGCATTTCTCTCTCCTGCTGCCCTGTGAACAGGTGCCTTCTGCCGTGATTGTACGTTTCCTGAGGCCTCCCAGCCATGCAGAACTGTGAGTCAATTAAACCTCTTTTCTTTATAAATTACCCAGTCGTGGGTATTTCTTCATAGCAGTGTGAAAATGGACGATTACAGTTGTTAAAAGTTTTGTTTTTAGTTTTCAAGTTTCTACAGGTCGAAGACAAGAATAAGCCATTATATTTCGACTTCTTCCTTTTAAGGAAAAATAGTGAATCCACTCTTTTCAGCAACCAACCTCCTCAACCCCTACTGATGCAGGATTTTTCTTGGCCACTTTGCCAGCCGGAGACCTCCAGCTGGCAATGCCCATGCCCAGGCCTCACTCAGTCCCAGGCTCACAACAAGAGGTGCCCTGTCCACCTGGCCCATTTGGCCACGCCTGGCTTGCACTCTAGTGCAGATCCCATGGCCACTGTGACTGCATACTCAGCCCCTGGCAGGAGGGGGGTGTATGGGTGAGTGAGAGTGGGGCCTGGCTGGCCACTCCAAGCACGGGCATTAGGAATAGGCTCTGTACGAGGCTCGTGGCTGGACCAGGCATGGTGCAAGCAGCTCCTGTGATGGAGTCTGGCATCCAGACAAGGAGAAGGCAGTGGCACCGAAGCAAGGAAGCCCATGACCCTGAAGCCCTAGAAGGGTGTTACAGGGCACTAAGAGCTCTTTTAGTCCCATTGTAGCCTGATAAATGGAGGCATATTAACAGCTCTGTCAGTCCCATTGCCCCACTCCAGACTGTGGCTCTGGGGCTGGCCCAGCCCTGCCACTGCTTTCTGTCATGTGGGGTGGCTGCCAGCCACTGAAGGTGGAGCAGAGGGCTACAGTGTTGCTGCCTTCTTCGTACCCACATTCAGTGGGGTCCCGAGTTCTTGTCTCATGTTCAAGAAGAATGAGATTGTGCTGACAATCAAAGGGTGAGAAGAGTGGAGATAAGTTTTATAAAGTGATGAGCCAGCTCTTAGTGGAGAGGGGATGTGAGGGTGGTACCCCACCAAAAGTTGGGTGGTCTCTCTGCCTGTGTGGCTGGGTCCAGAGTCTTTTATGGGATCAGAATGGAGGAGTGTGTACTGATTCATTTGTGAGTATTCAAAAAAGGCTAAAACAAACGCAGCATTCAAAGGTGGGCAAGACAGTGTAAAAAAACAATTAGGGAAGGGTGGGTATATTTAAAACAGTTGAAGGGTGGGATCAATCAGATGAAAGCATGCAAAACAGGAAGAGCAGTTCTCAAGCCAGTCCGTGGATTTATCCGAGACTTGTAGCTGGGCCTTCAGGCTTTAAACTGTCTTTGGATTGAAGGTGGGGTTTCACCAGGGACCCACACCTATCTACCAAGGCATTTGACTGCCTCCTGCCACTATCACTACCCTGCCACCAGTGGAAATGCTGGGGGCAGTAGCGACATCAGGAAGACCAAATGTCAAGGGCCCATTCCCCAGGACACAGCTGGATGGGAGGAATGCAGTGGTTCTGTAGACCAGTGCCTTGGGCTCCATTCCTGATTCAGCCTCTGAATGCACCCGCCTATGGAGCCTCTTCGGTCAGCTCTAGCCCTGGCCCAGAACAGCCCCTGGTGGGTCTGTCCATAGCAGAGCTATCGTCATTCCCCAGGAGAGGCTGCCATCCAGCATGTGTGCCCGGGTTCTGGGTCGATGATCTTTGCTATAGCAACCACGCATTTTGAATGGAAATGCACACTGAGTAATTGACGGCTATTTTTCTCTCTGCTAAAGCAAGAGAAATCCCATGCTGGCTGTCATTTAGATGTGGGGTGCTCCGATCCTGTAAAGGAAGACCATGTTCTGAGACAAAAACATTCTGAGGCAGGAGGGAATGGCACAAGCTGGGTGTCTGCTCTGCCAAGCCCGGGATGACTCCTTCACACATATTGTGCTGTTCAACTCCTACAGCAGCACTATGAGGTGGGGACACCAAACCTCATTGCATAGGCGAGGGACAGGATAAGAGATGAAACCCAGCCATCATGGGCTATCTCAAGTCCGTTTCTCTTCATTGTCTTGTATTGCATTCGTGTTTTATTTTTGGACATTTTTCAAATGTTTTATCAAAAACATATAAAATCTAATGATGTTTTATTCTAAAATTAACATTTATTTATAATGTTTTTTACACTTAAAGATGAGCTAGTGGCTTAACAAGGAAGATCAAAAGACTCACTTTCTCAATCCACACCTGCACCATCAATGTCTAAAAATGCTGTAAATAATGAAAGGAAGGAATCTACTCCAATGAAACTGGGTGAAACCGTAGGTAAAAAACAAAAATATGACAAGAGCTATTTCCTTAGCTTTATGGATGTTGATATTTGCTTTATTGTATCTTATGCAACAGAACATTTTCAAAGAGTATGATGCTATCAGTTAAGTAGCAGCAGCATTTAGAGAGCAATCTTTCAGAGTTTAAAGGAAAAAGGAATGAAGTATTTTAAACATGGATCTGATGAGAGCTTTAGAAGCCAAAAACTGTTTGTTGCAGCTTTCCAAAGTGGAAATGAAAAAGCCAATGAAACATCTTACAGAGTTACCACCTCGCACTGGCTGGAGAAGCCTGAGAGAAGAGGATAGCCACGAATGTGGACATTGCTCAGTGGCTGCCAGCTGAAAAGTCAACAGCAGACATCACAGCATTGCTGCTCTCCAGTGATATGGTAACTCTTTGAATAAATACTGAGCTGCAAACATGAAGATTGAGTTAGTATTTGGTTGGCAGAATTGTGCTTTTTTTCTTTACAAATGGAAGATTCTAGACATAGCTCGCCTTGCTATGTACTTGCATTGGTCTAGCATCAGCACTACCCTATCATCAAAGAAGGTCTTTCCGGTGACTTCTTGACAGCAAACACCAGTGACGTTGAAATATCCAGGCTGTAGAATGGCTTTTATTTATTTTTATTTTTTTTTTGAGACAGAGTTTTGCTCTTGTTACCCAGGCTGGAGTGCAATGGCACGATCTCGGCTCACCGCAACCTCCGCCTCCTGGGTTCAGGCAATTCTCCTGCCTCAGCCTCCTGAGTAGCTGGGATTACAGGCACGCGCCACCATGCCCAGCTAATTTTTTGTATTGTTAGTAGAGACGGGGTTTCACCATGTTGACCAAGATGGTCTCAATCTCTTGACCTCGTGATCCACCCACCTCGGCATAGAATGGCTTTTAAAATCTCATCACTTCATGTCCTTTGTAGGGACATGGATGAATCTGGAGAACATCATTCTCAGCAAATTGACACAAGAACAGAAAAGGAAACACCCTATATACTCACTCATAGGCGGGTGATGAACAATGAGAACACATGGACACAGGGAAGGGAGCACCACACACTGAGGTCTATTGGGGGAAATAGGGGAGGGTCAGCGGGGGAGGGGAGCGGGGGAGGGATGGCATGGGGAGAAATGCCAAATGTGGGTGAAGGGGCAGAAGGCAGCAAAACACACTGCCACGTGTGTACCTATGCAACTATCTTGCATGTTCTGCACATGTACCCCAAAACCTAAAATGCAATAAAAATTTAAATAAATAAATAAATAAATAAAATCTCATCACTTATTCTGGAACACTGTGCTGACATTTACATTGACGGGGTCAGAGCGACGGCCGGTGAAACTGACCCAACGCTTGCCACAGTGCAGACAGAGACAGGAAGCCGCACCAGCAGTCATGCCATTCATCTTAGCCACACGCTTGTCCAGAAGAGAAAAAATGTGTCCTGATGACAGCAAAAGTCATTACTTTTGTTAAACTCCAGTGCTGGAATCCACACCTTCTAAACATTCTGCATGCCAAGACAAGGGGTACAGAGAGAGCATTCGGCTTCAAGACAAAGCACCACACTTGCCTTCGGGGAAAGCTGTTTCAGTGGTGAGCTGGACTAGCTCCTTTTTCATGGAACACAATTTTTACACGAAAGAACAACTGACAAAATGTGATTATCCAGATCTGGGTATTAGAAATTTTCTTTGTTCAAAAATAAACAAAGTGGTCAGGCACCATGGTTCACACCTGTAATCCCAATACTTTGGGAGGCAAAGACAGGAGGATTCTTTAAGCCCAGGAGTTCAAGACCAACCTAGCAACATAGCAAGACTCCATCTTAGATAGATAGATAGATAGATAGATAGATAGATAGATAGATAGATGATAGAGAGACAGATAGATAGATAGATACATAGATAGACAGATAGACAGACACAGATAGATAGATAGACAGACAGACAGACATAGATAGATAGATAGATACATAGATACATAGATAGACAGACATAGATAGATAGATAGATAGATAGATAGATGATAGATAGATAGACAGAGATAGATAGATAGACAGACAGACAGATAGATAGACAGACAGACAGACAGATAGATAGATAGACAGATAGATAGATCGATAGATAGATAGACAGACAGACATAGATAGATAGATAGATAGATGATAGACAGATAGATAGATAGACATAGATAGATAGATAGATAGATAGATAGATAGATAGACAGAGATAGATAGATAGACAGATAGATTGATAGACAGACAGACACAGATAGATAGATAGACAGACATAGATAGATAGATAGATAGACATAGATAGATAGATAGATAGATAGATAGAGATAGACAGATAGATAGATAGACAGAGATAGATAGACAAATAGATAGATAGACAGACAAACAGACAGACAGATAGATAGATCGATCGATAGATAGACACAGATAGATAGATAGACAGATAGATAGACAGACAGACAGATAGATAGATAGACATAGATAGATAGATAGAGATAGATAGACAGACAGACAGATAGATAGATAGATAGATAGATAGATAGATAGATAGATAGATAGATAGATGGATAGATAGACAGATAGACAGATACAGACAGAGAGTAAGCCTGTCATTGCAAGGAAAACAACGACAATAGTTGTCAATAAAATGTGAATTTCTTGTGAAAATTAGAGCTTTGGAAAACGTGTGATCCCCCTTGTGAATAGCAGCTTCTCAGCATTTAAAGGCTCTTCTGATGTGATCAGTGGTGACATTAGCATGTGTGATCATTTTTATTGTCAGGAAAAACACATAAGGTGTGCCATCTTATCCATTTTAAATCTACAGTTCAATGACAGTGAGTTCATTCACATTGTCATGAAACAGCTCTCCAGAACTGCTTCATCTTGCAAATCTGAAAGTCTATGCCCATTAAACACTAATTCCCTTTCCCTACCCCCTGTTCCTGGTAACCATGATTCTACTTTCTGTTTCTATGAATTTAACTACTTTAGATGCTTTAGATAATTGGGTAATATCTATCAACATTCCTGTTAAAGACAAGACAAAGATATCTAACTGTTTTACTGTTACTGAACATTATCCTAGAGATACCAACATGAATAAGAGAAATAAATAAGATATATAAAAAAGGAGAAAGTTCATCGCCCGCCTATGAGCGAGAATATGCGGTATTTCATTTTCTGTTGTTGTGTCAGTTTGCTGAGAATGATGTTCTCCAGATTCATCCATGTCCCTACAAAGGACATGAACTCATCGTTTTTGATTGCTGCATAATATTCCATGGTGTATATGTGCCACATTTTCCCAGTCCAGTCTATCATGGATGGGCATTTGGGTTGGTTCCAGGTCTTTGCTATTGTAAACAGTGCTGCAATGAACATTCAT
>CM052648.1:2754489-2795604 GCA_028533165.1 Leontopithecus rosalia
TTGTGTCAGTTTGCTGAGAATGATGTTCTCCAGATTCATCCATGTCCCTACAAAGGACATGAACTCATCGTTTTTGATTGCTGCATAATATTCCATGGTGTATATGTGCCACATTTTCCCAGTCCAGTCTATCATGGATGGGCATTTGGGTTGGTTCCAGGTCTTTGCTATTGTAAACAGTGCTGCAATGAACATTCATGTGCATGTGTCCTTATAGTAGAACGATTTACAGTCCTTTGGATGTATACCCAGTAATGGGATTGCTGGGAGGAAGGCAGCAAAGCACACTGCCATGTGTGTACCTATGCAACTATCTTGCATGTCCTGCACATGTACCCCAAAACCTAAAATGCAATTTAAAAAACTGAGCAAGTATGGAATTATTATTATTATTTGCAGATGATATAATTATATATCTAGAAATTCCAAGAAAATTAACTGAAAAACTATTACAAACAACGATAGAATTCATCAAGTATGCAGACATGAAGTTGGCATATGGAAGTCAATAGCTTTTATATATTAAAACAAAATTTATTAGAAGGTGAAATAAAAATGATTAAAATATCTACAAATAAACCTAAGAAATGCTCGAGCTCTACTTTTTAAAAATTAAAATGGAACTAGATATAAAAGAAGACGTGGCCCCCCCGAACCCCTCTACCCCCACCCCTGCAGCCGCCCCACAGGGTCCCTTAAAGTAAAGAAAAAATAAAATAAAATAAAATACGACTTAAAGAATGTACACACGTGCCCTTTTTAGCATAGGAAAGCTAGACAACATCGAGATGTTAATTATCCTCATAAAATACATCAATTCACTGTTTTGAGAAACCAGACATGCTGATTCAAAAGTTCTCACCAAAGAGATTAGTGAGTGACTAGCCCTACCAGTTGGCAAAATGTGTTAAAATTACCAGAATTTTAAAATTCTGATCCGGGTACGTTCATACACAGATCATACACACATTTGGAAGATCCAAATACATGAGGAAATTTGCTGTATTATAAAGGCAGACTGTACCATTAAAAGAGAAGATTATGCAATGAATGGGGTCTGGGAAGAAACTGAATCCCTCCCTTACACTTTATAGAAAAAACATCCAGAGGGATGAAAGATTTCAACGGAATGATACAAGTACTAGAAGAAAACAAAAGAGAATTATTTAAATCTCAGGATGGCTAGACCTTCTGAGCAGGTTAAAATGCACACACACCTAGACACAGATATATACCAAAAAAAGTGCACATTTTCACTACATAAATGTTTCTAAATCATGTAATGTAAAAAAAAACACATAAAGTTGAAAGACATAAAAGAGTAGGAAAATGCAGGCATTTCATGTCACAGAAGAAACTGTTTAATATGTAAAAAGCTTCTATAAATCAATAAGAAAGTCAATAGATAAAAGAAAAAAATAGATGACAGTTATAAACAAACAGTTTGCAGAAAGGGAAAAACACATTTCTTAAACATTTGAAGAAATATTCAACTTTGGTTACAGTAAGGAAAATGCAAAGTAAAATTAGATTTTTTCTTTTTTACTTACCAGATTGGCTGAGATCAAAATATTTGTCAATTCCATGTTGATATGGGTGTGAGAAAACAGGCTGAGTGCCCTGGGTAAGAGCACGGGCTCTATAACAAAAATGCCTAGATTTCCGTTTCTGTTTCGTCACCTAATAAACCTGGGGAAAGTAAACCTCAATTTCCTAATCTATAAAATGGGGTTGTTCTGAGTATTGACTTGAAATTTGTCAAATGCCTAGAACAGATATGTTACCTGTGCTATTAAAGAAAATACCCGTAGCATATGTGTTACATGTAATGTTAAATAAAACAAAACAAGTACATTGGTGATGAAATTGTAAACTGGCATAAATCCTACGGATAAAAAATTAATTAAAATGTAAAATGCACACAGCCTCTAAGCAGCAATGCTACTTCCAGAATTTTAATGCCACCAATATGCCCTCGTGTGTGTGAAATGTATGCACGACACATTGATTAGAGCATTGTCTGAAATTCTGAGATTCCCAATATCACCACTCAGGGCTGGAAAGTGAATTAGGGTAGATCCATGTAATGGAAATTAGAAAACAAGATAAACCCCAGAAAACCGAGGAAGAAAACAAAGGAAAGAAAAGCAGAGATTACTGAATTAGAAAAGCAGGAAAAAGTACCAATAAATTAATATGACAGCTGCTGCTGTTTTTGTTTTGGGTGAAAAAAATGGAGAAGTCTCTGGAAAATATAATTCAAAAAATAAGAAACAAACAAACAAACAAAAATGCATACATTACCAAAGTACCATGTATACTTCTACGTTAATGTACTTTGAGCTTTCAATGAAATGAGACATTTCCCTAGGAAAACATAAATCATAAAGAAATTATAGAAAATGTCAATGACGGATAACAAGGCAAGGAAATTTTAAATTTTAATTTAACAACCTCTAAGTTGTTTCAGGGTTAGATGGTTTCAGATAACAGATCCCTCCAGTGCCAGATAAACAGTTCCAGGCCATTAAAACGAATCTCCCCATTTGTTTTATAACAGCATTTAACCTTGAATCAAAACCGAGCTGCAGGACACTAAAGAAAACCGCAGGCCAGTCTCACTGATTCACAGACACGCCAAGCTCCTCTTCTCACTGGACAACGGGCAAGCTCACCGCGTGGCAGGCACCTGGCTGTGTCTCCAGGACATGGCAGGGAGCACTCTGGAGAGGCAGAGACTGCAAGCTACATACACACCGCAAGCCTAGAAAAGTGTGCAGAGCTGCGGGGCAAGAAGGATGACGGAGGGCCGGGTGCCGGGGCTCACGCCTGTAATCCCAGCACTTTGGGAAGCTGAGGCAGGTGAATCACGAGATCAGGAGTTCGAGATCAGCCTGGCCAACATGGTGAAACTCTGTCTCTACTAAAAATACAAAAATTAGCAGGGCGTGGTGGGTGGGCACCTGTAATCCCAGCTACTCAGGAGGCTGAGGCTGGAGAATCCTCTCCCTCAGTGACGCCCACACCTCCCTGACCCCCATACCTGTCTCAGTGACACCCACGCCTCCCTCAGTGACATCCACGCCTCCCTCAGTGACACCCACGCCTCCCTCAGTGACACCCAAGCCTCTCTCAGTGATGTCTGTGCATCCCTGGGCCACCGTGCACTAGAGGCACCCCCACTCCTGACAGGCGTGGGCCAAGCATGGCATGTGCCCCTGGCTCACAGCCATTTTCTGAAGTTTTGGCAAATGCCCAGTAGCTTCAGACAGGCCTGATGGCTGCAGCCACCCAGTGACCTGCGGTCTCACCCTCTGTGGCTTTGGCGGCCCATAGCGCACTGGTCAGAAAACAGTAAGTACAGCGTAGAAAGCCATTTTAAGAGAGCACATACACACAACTGTCAGCACAGCACATCATAAGAACTGTGCATTTTCTGACTGTGATGGTTGCTCACCTCCTGCTATGTGGAATTGCAAGTTCAACTATCACAGGTATGGATGTAGAAGAGAAAGCACAACGCTGCACACATAGGGGTCAGAACTGCCTAGAGCTTCAGGCATCTGCTGGGGGGCTTGGAACGTGCCCCCACAGGTAAAGGGGGACTTGTGTCTGATAAACAGAAAGGAAAAGGTAACAGTATATCAAATTTGCCCAGGATACAAGGATAAACACCCAGAAAACCCCAGAGAAATTACTTTTGTTAAAATATAGTGTTTCCACTATTCACAATAGCAAAGACTTGGAACCAACCCAAATGCCCATCAATGATAGACTGGATACAGAAAATGTGGCACATATACACCATGGAATACTATGCAGCCATAAAAAGGAATGAGATCATGTCCTTTGCAGGAACATGGATGAAGCCAGAAACCATCATTCTCAGCAAACTGACACAAGAGAAAACCAAACACCACATGTTCCCACTCATAAGTGGGAGTTGAACAATGAGAACACATAGACACAGGGAGGGGAACATCACACACCGGGGTCTGTCAGGGGGTGGGGGACAAGGGGAGGGACAGCATTAGGAGAAATAACCTAATGTATATCAGGTTGCTGGGTGCAGCAAACCGCCATGGCACGGCACATGTATACCTGTACAGCAAACCTGCACGTTCTACACGTGTATCCCAGAACTTAAAGTATAATTTTTTTAAAAGTAGTGTTCCATAGCACAGATGGGGACTATAGTTAACAATCATATTCTGTGTATTTCAAACTAGCTAGAAGAGAAGCTTTGAAGTGTCCTCAACACAAAGAAATGATCCACACTTGGGGTGATGGCTATTCCAAATATCTAATTTGATCATGACACGTTGTCCCCGTTTATCAAAAATCACATGCATTCTGTAAGTACGTAAAATGATTATGCATCAATAAACACTTTCGAAAAACATGATTGATGACAGTTAGTCTGGCTGGGTTCTGCAGGTTAAAACCTATAGTTCTCCTGTGTAACAGTAATTACCAGTTAGTGACTAAAATGGGGAAAAGAAAAGCTTCCACTCAAAATAACAACAGGTAAGATATCTGCATGACCTCAAAACACAGCAATACAAATATCTCCGTACTAATGTAAAGACAAAACTATCAGCTTTACCAACAAAATAAGCATAGAAGAACACGTTATATTCATGGAAAGTCTGAACATGATACCTGTATCGGTTCTCTCAAAATATTTCAACTATTTGCTCTAATCCCAATTGAAGTCCTAATTGAAAAACATCATTCTCAGCAAATTGACACAAGAACAGAAAAGGAAACACCGTATATACTCACTCATAGGCGGGTGATGAACAATGAGAACACATGGACACAGGGAAGGGAGCACCACACACTGAGGTCTATTGGGGGAAATAGGGGAGGGATGGCGGGGGGGGAGCGGGGGAGGGATAGCATGGGGAGAAATGCCAAATATGGGTGAGGGGGCAGAAGGCAGCAAAACACACTGCCACATGTGTACCTATGCAACTATCTTGCATGTTCTGCACATGTACCCCAAAACCTAAAATGCAATAAAAATTTAAAAAAAAAAAAGAAAAACAACAGCCAAAGTTTTCAGTTATACTGCAGAGCACTAGCCGGAGATAAATGAAAACGACATTTGGAAAGGAAGGGAAATCCCCTTCCCTCCCAGCTACTGGGTTGTATATTCAGAACAACAGTAATCAGACTCCGTGGGGCTAGCACAAAAATAACAGGTGGATCCTTGAGCTGAAATACGTAGACTTGAAATGGGCCTTATATATCTAAAGACTTGATATACAATAGACGAACTCTCAGGAATGATTTCAGGAGGTGATGAAATTTTATAAAGCTGATTTACAGTGATGGTTACACAACACACAACTTGGCAAAACAACTTAAATCATGGAAATGTAGACTTGACAGGGTGGATGTGATTATATGCAAAATATGCCTCTATAAAGCTCTTTTTGTATTTTATTTGAGATGGCCTCTCCCTCTGTCACCAAGCTGGAGTGCAGTGGCGTGATCTAAGCTCACTGCAACCTCCACCTCCCGGGTTCAAGCAATTCTCCTGCCTCAGCCTCCAGAGTAGCTGGAATTACAGGCACATGCCACCATGCCCAGCTAATTTTTGTATTTTTAGTAGAGACGGGGTTTCACCTTGTTGGCCAGGATGATCTTGATCTCCTGACCTCGTGATCCACTGGCCTCGGCCTCCCAAAGTGCTGGGATTACAGGTGTGAGCCACCGCGCCCAGCCCATAAAGCTCTTTTTTAAGGATTTCAGGAGATTTCCATATCAAGATTGTGGTCTCAATCTGGGGAGGACCGTTCCCCTCCCCAAATCCCATGTAAATGATTTAGGAACATAAGCATCAACATGGTACTGGAAACAGAGAGAGGAGAATTTGTGAATAAGAAGTGTTGAGAAAATCTGACATGAATAACATGGTGAGATGAACTGATACAGAAAATCAGCTGCCCAGAAAAGCCTGAGAAGGCAGCCCTGGCACTGGAAGGATCCCCTGCAAAAATGGGCACTGATTTCTCAGTGAGCAATCCTCAAACCCCGAGAACTGGTGGACAGAAGCTGGAGGCGGAAGCTGCCATGGAACATAAGAAACAAGGACAAATGACAGAGCTGGTGCCGGTCCCTTCCCCGCAGCAGAGAAGGCATGGGGTCCAGACTGCACGTGGCCAGTGACGACCGGTACTCCAGTAAAGCTGGACATGTGGCCCCAAGGGCTCCAGCCCCAGGCTAGAGCAGAGGTTCTCAGGGGCCAAACCCCATGGCCAACTTCTGTAAAGTTATAGAGGTATACAGCCAGACCCACTTGTTCACCTGTCATCTCCGTTTTCTGCTACAATGGTAGACTTGAGTAGTCATCCTTGGGCTTGCACCACCCCTAAAGTGGAAAACATTTATCCTGTGGCCCTTAGTGGAAAAAGCTTTCAACCTCTGGGTTAGAGAGAAAGTGTGGCACTAGCTACCAGGGCCACCGCAGGTCACTTTATCAGACATGGATACAAGCACACTTACCTACAGGACCAGTGCTTCCACGCCGCAGTTAAATCCTCTAAATCACATCTCAGAATGACCGGGGGTCAGCTCATCCATGATGAATCAGGAGCAATGCAGGAAGCAGACGAAGATGTCAAATTTCTAATTAGCATCCACAGAGACTCGAAAGGATATTACATCCAGAATATTGGAGCTGGCCACGGTTTTTTTCAATGGGGGATTAAATACCAAAAAAGAGATCTTTGAAATTTAAAACATGATTACTAAAATACCAGGCGCTGTGAGTAACACGACTGAAACTCAAACTGGTGAAGTGGAAGGCAGTCATTAAATTCTCTTGGAGCATGAGAAGAATTGAGAGAGATGGGAATTACAAGCATTAGGGTGAGAGACAGGCTACAGACTCAGGACAAATGATTGCATTCCCGTGGGGGCCCGAAGGAGGGTGGGGGAAAGAATTAATTAAAGAACTATGAGAAGAAAATCTCCCCTGGAAGAGAAAAAAATGGGAGTCTTCAAATCATGGGTGCCCTGTTAAGGATAATAGAAAAATGACACACTGCTATATATATTCTGGTGAAACCTCCAACTCAATGGATTGAGCACTCCTTTAAGCCTCCAGAGTATAAAAATGATAGGTTGCCTTTAAAAAAGAACAAAAATCCCACTCACGTGGGTCATTCTTCTCTGCAATTCAGAAAGGCTAGAAGATAACATTTGTGCACTGCTACAAGGTTCTGAGCAAGCAGGACCTCAAACTGGAATTCTGTAGCTGGACAAAACTATTGTGAGGGCAAAATGACACTGACCTATTCTTGAGGACTCAGCTTGCTATACACAGCTCTTTTTGAGAAAAATAATTGTGGGGTAAAAGTCATTAGAATGACAGAAAAATGAGAAAGGAATATGAGCAAATAGATCATTAAAAATTAGTTAAGTCCACATATTAATAATTACTGGGGAAATGAGGATGAATGCAGCTGTTAGAGAATATTCCCCACATAGACAAGACATAATGTTCTTAAAGTAATTGACATAATGTAAAAGGGAAAAAATCATATTCCGGAACTAAAATTCCAAATGATTACAGAAAAAAGAATGTGCCAAATGTCTTGCCGTAGTCAAGTGGTAATTTATGAACACTGATTCATTCTTGAAGTTGATAGAAATGTGTCTTAATATATTTTTTTTTTGAGACGGAGTTTCGCTCGTTACCCAGGCTGGAGTGCAATGGCGTGATCTCGGCTCACCACAACCTTCGCCTCCTGGGTTCAGGCAATTCTCCTGCCTCAGCCTCCTGAGTAGCTGGGATTACAGGCACGTGCCACCATGCCCAGCTAATTTTCGTATCTTTAGTAGAGACAGGGTTTCACCATGTTGACCAGGATGGTCTCAATCTCTTGACCTCGTGATCCACCTGCCTTGGCCTCCCAAAGTGCTGGGATTACAGTCTTGAGCCACCGCGCCCGGCCAGAAATGTGTCTTAATATTTTATAGATTATGACTATATGGGTTGCATGAAACAGAAACCCAACTCAACCCAGCTTAGGTAAAACTATGAATCCAGTGAAAGGACCTGAGAATGTCTTATGGGACCCACAGAGAAAACCAGGGTTGGACCTCAGGGACAAATGGGTCCAGGGCTTCAGAGGCCAAGGGCCATCGCTGCCTCTCTCTCCATCCCACACCTTGCCTCTGTGTGGGTGCCCTTCTCTCCGAGTAGGTCTGCTTCTGAGATCCACAGTGCAAGAGGCATGCACAGTGTTTGCACACTGCATCCACCCCCATAGGCACTCAAAGAAAGGTTGAATTCCTTTTTCTCAGTTATAGTTCCGACACCCTTGGAAAGACTCCAATTGGTAGAGCTTGGATCATGTGCCCACTGCAGAGTCAATCAATCAGCTGGGACCACAAGGCCCGATCACATTATGTGGCTGACACAGGGAGACAACGTGTGCCAGCAAGGGGTGTCACATCCTGGAAATGGGTGCTGGGGCAAACAAGCCGGTGAGTGACCACTGCAGTCCACCCCTTGTCTGCCCAGCACATGTGAGCTCACACCCACTCACTTATAATTCCCTGAATGAGCTGGATACAGTGCAGCCTTTGAAGAGGACAGTGCACCAATAGCAGTTCAGGAATTTGGCCCACCCAAGTATCTGAGCCAGGCAGAGAGAGAGGTGGGAAATAAGAGGCCTGGAGCTCCCACTAGTGGGCAGCCTGAGCCCTGCAACAGCCTGCGGGAGCAGCTCTGGGTCTGGAACTGCAGACCTTGGGTACCACAGGGAGGAAAAACAGATTTGTTCCTGTGCCCCAAGCCTGGAGGGAAGGAGAGACATTGAACTATATTCACAAATATTTGCACAGGTTAAATTAATGCTCTAGGGCCGGGCGCGCTGGCTCACGCCTGTAATCCCAGCACTTTGGGAGGCCCAGGCAGGTGGATCACAAGGTCAGGCGTTCTGGTTCTGGAGTTCGAGACCAGCCTGGTCAACATGGTGAAACCCCATCTCTGCTAAAAATACAAAAATTAGCCAGGCGTGGTGATGAGCGCCTAGAATCCCAGCTACCCAGGAGGCTGAGGCAGGAGATTGCTTGAACCCGGGAGGTAGAGGTTGCAGTGAGCCAAGATCTCACCACTGCACTCCAGCCTGGGCGACAGAGCGAGACTCTGTCTCAAAAAAAAAAAAAATTAATGCTCTGGACCCAAGGCACCGTGGACACCCGCAAATCTGAGTGTGTGGATACACACATATTTGAGTCCTGGCATTTACAGCAGCAGGGCACTGTGTCCCAGTGTAGAAAGGTGTCTTCTCATTGCTGTCTTGGGAAAATACTGGGAGATGTCCCGACAGGAGCTAAAACAGTTAAAACTGGGCTTTATTTAGAGGTTGTGCTTACTTCCATTCATTCTCTACATTTTTGCGTGGCTGCTCCCTCCCTGCTCTGCCCCTACAGAGCCAGAACTCCTGACTTGGACCTTGCCGACCCTGTTATGGGTGGATGTGCCTTCAAAACTGTCCACATACAGGTCCATGTCTCCCAAATCTTAAGATACTTGAGGACAGGGGCTGTGCACAGCTTGGGATGAGTATGCACTGTGAAGGCAAACACACTGCCTACTCCTCCAGAAATGTCCGCTCCTCACCCTCAGCTTCGTCATCATTGGGAAATAACAGCAAAGGCAAAAAGAACCACAATCATAATGCATCAAGTTCTCACAATTAAAGAGAATAGCAGGTGAAACCCTGTCTCTAGTAAAAATACAAAAATTAGCTGGGTGTGGTGGTGTGCACCTGTAATCTCAGCTACTCAGGAGGCTGATGCAGAAGAATCGCTTGAACCCAGGAGGCAGAGGTTGCGGTGAGCCAAGATCGCACCATTGCACTCCAGGCTGGGTGACAGAGTGACGCTCCATCTCAAAAATAGAAAAGAAGAAAAGAGCAGCGAACACTCATGAGTGCTCCTGTGGGGAAGCATCAGTCCAGGACCTCCCTGTGCCCCAACTCATTCATCCCCTCCACACTCCATTCTTCAAAAGGAGTAAACTGAGGCAGAGACAAGGCAATGACATCATCCCCGAGCCCATTCGGCTCATCTGCAAAATGGGTACAAGCCACAGTCTGGAGGTCTGGAGAGACCCAGGTGTGTGACAGAGCTCCCTCCCACGAGTGCTGGGCATTTGTGGGATGTCTCAGAGCTCTCGGGCCCCGGATGAATTCGCAAAGCACTGTGGAAAATGGCCCAGACAAAGCACTCCGAGCTGAGGGAAGATGGGTGTCCACGGGATGGGGCTCTCAAGCCCGTCCCCTTCCTGCTAAACTCAAAGCTTTAGTGTCCCCTTGCAGGCTTGTGTGGGAGGATGAGTAGTCAGTGGGGCTTCTTGGCTGTGGGCAGTAGGAACTGATGGGAGGACTCTGGGTTGTGCCCAGGAGAGAAGAGGGCAAGGATGAGGGGACACTGGGGCACGGCGGGAGCTCAGGGCCTCCAAGGTGATCTACTCTCCAGCCTTTGGGTTCAGGAATTAGACCTGACGGCCGCCATCAGGTGGGCCTTGCTGGGCTGCTTTGTGCATCCACCGTTGGAACTGCCCCACCCGATGCCAAACAATGACTAAGGATGGCACCTGGAGAGGTGGGGCCAGCAGCCACCACTTCCGGGCTGTGTCTCAACCCAGCACAGAGCAGGACCCATCCCCACCAACCCTCCCAGGCGGCATGGCCTCACACAGCATTGTCCAGTTTTGCTGGCTGACAATATTGGGATCCCTCCCAGCAAGGTCCACTCATCCCACAGACACCGATGGGGCCCTGCCCAGGCCCTGGATGGCAGGAGCTGGCCCTCCCCTATGGGCAGGTGCATCCCTGGAGAGTGTGGAGGCCTCTCTGGGCCTCAGCCCCCAGCCCTCCATGAAAGTGTTCACACAACGTCCCCCTATGAGCTCCTCTGGCAATGCCCACAATGTGAGGCAGGCTCAGGGAGGCCCCTCCTGAGCAGGGTGGAGGACAGCGCAGCTCCGAGCCTCCCCTCCTGAAGGATCTCATCCCACCAAGGCACCGTCCTGTGGGGACGTGGCTGCAGACCACCACTTGGGCTGGCAGGCGTGGCCCCTGGCTGGTGGCCTTCAGGCCAGGAAGAAGATAGCCAGGAGGGGCGTGGCCACGATTCCCAAAACGTGGGAAACCTGGGCTTGGTCCTCAGCCAGCCCAACCCACCCAGGCCCAGATTCTTCCTCCAGAGGGCCCAGGGTCTGCACCTCCGCCCCGGTTTCTGCCTGCTCTCTCACCCTGTCCCCTGTCCTGCTCCTCAGCCACCATGCTCCAGAGTGTGCCAAAGACGGAATGTGGGAGGAGCGCCTGTCACACTCTCCTGACAAGTGGAAAATGCAGAGGCCATATGAACAGGCGAGAATGACACAGGGGACCTATCCAGCTTCATCACAGGAACTGTCCCTGCTTGCTGTGTGGCCCACACTGGCCCACAGAATGGCCATCCCCAGGGACCCCATCCGCCTCAACAAACACCTCCCTCTTCAGGAGGAAAAAAAAGCACAACCATTTAATGATGCACCCTCGGAGTGCCAGTGCCCGCAGGCAGAGGGAGGACTGGAGGGGAGCAGAATCCGATTAATTTAACGGGGAGTCCTGGGGAAGAATCTCAGAGATAGAGCAAAGAGGCATTTCAAAAGCACAGAGATAAATACACCACATCACATAGAACAAACAGAAGCGGCCGCTTTGCCAATAAATGCTTAAGCTCTGCGACTTTCGAGATGAAACGGCCCAGCTGAGACAGATGGAGTGAATTCGATGGGCTGGAGCTGCCCGGGCGGCGTCCTGAGCTGCTCCCCCTCCCCACCCCCCGAGTATGTTCCCGATGACAGTAAGGATCTTGCCTTTTGCTCTGAAGACATCTGACAGTTCTGATCCGCCGGTTTCTTATCTGGCTGTCATGCATTTCTCCTGTGCCGGGGTCACATCGGTTTGGGGAATAAATCTGTTTTGAAAGTGGCAGTTGGGAGATGAAGGCACTGAGGACTCCCAGCTGGTCAAGCCCCTCTCTGTCCCGGGGCAGCCACAACCCTTCTCTGAATGCAGGGGGCATTCAAAGCCACCGTGCCTGGAGACTCAGCCCTCAACATCCTTCCCATCTCAGAGATGGTAAAACCGAGGCCCAGCAAGCTTGGGCTCTGTAACCACTGACTGACAGCTGGGACTCACGACCAATCTTCTGGCCCCACACTCGGTAACCTTTTCCTCAGGAGGCCAGCCTGCACGGAGAGCTGTTGGGAAAGTCCCCCGTCTGCAGCTATCACTGACACCTGGTGCGGAGGGGTAGGTGCACCTGGGGCAGGAGAGTAGGCCTATGTTTGGAGTCACAGCACAGGCAGGTTCCCGGGCTGGCTGCAGACGAGTGCTCTGAAATTGGGCAGACCTGGTTCAAACGTCAGTCCTGCTACTTACCAGCTGTGTGAGCTGGAGAGGTTTCTTGCCCTCTCTGAGCCAAAGGTGCCACTGCCATGGAGGTTTCTGGCCAGAAAAGTGACAGCCCAGGGATCCGGTGACACCTGCACTGCACAGAGAGCTGTCCCACATCTGCCGGCCAAGCCCTCCACACACTAAGCAGCAAAGCCAGCCCCGAGGCACTGCGTGTTGTGCTGCCTCCTGCCAGCCCCTTCATGTCTCTTTCTGAAGCCCTGCATTCTTCCTGCTTTGAAGCAGGGAAGAGCTGCCACACGTTTTCCGGCCTTGGGTGGAGACCAGGTCACTGCTGGGGATGCCTGGACCACATCCACGTGTTTCATCCCAGCTGCTGATCAGCCTTGAACTCCACACCCTTCGGCTCTGAGTGTGTGATCCACAGGACGCAGGAAGCACTGTCTTCGCAGATGTTAATCTACTCCCTCTCCAGGGGCGGATGGGACAGAGGCCGAGGAAGGCTGCCTGTGACATTGCTGCGCTTCTTAGGAGTCTCCCAGATAAGAAGAAACCTCCCCACTGCAGAGAACCCACAGGTAAAACACACCTGCAGTGTTTCCCTCCAGTATTCTGGGTCTGTATTTCAATCCTCAAATTTCTCTCATGGGGGACAGGGCTGTTTACATCAAGCTACTGGGGATCAACAGTGGACAGTGCAGATGTGGGGTCCCTGCCCTCAGGGGTGTCAGCACCTAGAGAAGAAATCCGAGCCCAGGGCTGGGCACACACAGTTGTCGTGAAATAAAGTCAGTGACTGAATACAGGGTGCCCATCAGTGAGGCGGTCATAGTGGGTGTGAACGGGTCAATCAATTGCATAGGGGTTACTTCCAGATATGAGTGGCAGTGTCTGGACAGCTGGGCGGTGTCCTCATGGAGGCCCCCAGGTGGGGCTGTGATGATACCCAAGGGCAGGGCCAGCAGTTGTCAGGGTTGAGCAGGCTCCTGTGCCCCCACCAGGCTCCTGCCTTCAGGGGTACACAGAGCTCTAGACAGCTCAACGTCAGCAGGGTGAGGGTGGGGGACAGGACTGGCGGGTGGTGTGAGTGAAGATTCAGCAGATACACCAATGATGGGATAGAATAAAACACTTTCCAGGATCAAAACGTTCTGGGAGCAAGATCAGGCTGATTCGTCCACAGTGATTGCGGGAGGACCACCTCAAGGTGGGGGTCAGGGTGGTCCGAGCAGAGCCTGAATGAGCAGGAGGACACCCCACCCACTGACATCTGGAGACAGAACATTCCAAGCCAGGGAAGTGCTGGTGCAGAGGCACTGAGGCCAGAGAGGGTGTGTGGGGCTCCAGGGACAGGAGGGCCAGAGCAGCCAGAGCGAAGGCGCGGGTGTGGCTGGGGATGAGCATGGGAGGATTGAGAGTTTCCTGTGTGTGAAAGGGCGAAGCCGGCAGGACACGCTAGGCAAGCCTTTCCCAGCTACGCCACGTGTCGCGAGGCTTCATTCACACCACCACCAAGAGCCAGGCTGCATCAGGCCCTCCTGTCCAGGGGCTGTGGGAAGCCCTTTCTGCAAAACTCGCATTCTGTGGGCGAAGAAACTGAGGCATGAGAGGTTAAGTCTGCTGCCCAAGGTCACACAGTGAGTAGGATTCAAACCAACTGGGGAGATGGTGAGGAAGGCCGAGCGGTGGTCCAGCCATGAGGGGACCCCGGTTTGAGCCCAGGTGAGGCCCCTGGGCGTGGAGGGGTGGGAAAGCGGACATGGGAGGGGCCCTGACAAGAGTGAGCAGAGCACTGGCGTCCACACACCTGGAGAAGCCTGGAGTCCCCTGACTGAGAGCACCAAGCAAAGGACAAGACACATATGCCCTTCCAAATCCACATGGGCACAAGGGGCCGGCGAGTCACCACCATCTGAAAGGCCCGTGCCCCAGCCCTTGGGGCCCCTCCTTGCCCAGAGGCCATGGGTGGAACCCGAGCTGAGGGGGGTGTGCTGAGCAGCCCCACACCTTTCGAAAGGCATGAGGGCGGCCAGACTGTGCCACGGCAGCTCGACAGCTCCTCGACTTCCACCCCCAGAGTAAGGTTCCTCGGGCTGCCCTCCACACACAAGGGCCAATTTATTGCATGTTTTCTTCCAAAAGGAATCATTTGCTGAGCCAAATGTGAATTGTCACCAACTTCCAACAGGCCAGAACACACGTGCGTTAAAGCGCCCTGAAGTGAACGGCCCTTCCAGAAAGAGCAGAAATCGTTCTTTTATTGTCAGCTTCACCTGTTATGGTAATTTACAATTTCACCACACTCCAATTACTGGGCATTTAGAGAACATTTGTTCATGTCCCCAGCACACTCAGCACGAAGCCCCCACCAGGTGGACCATTTCACTTTCCACTTAGCGCTTCCTGCTGGCCCCTGAGGTGTGAGAACGGGACATCCCGCTGGCCCTCCCCTGCCCTCACTGTACTCCCAGACCCAGAGGAAGACAGACAGGGCCATCCGTGAGAGCATGTGAGGCTGTGCTGCCCTCCCAGCCCCAGCCTCCTCACTGGCACAGCCTCCCCGCCTCACACACCGGGAAGGGTGCCCCAGGAACTGGGAGGCATCAGGTATGAGCTACCTGGCGACTGGTGATGGCCCCACCCACCAGGTAAGGCTGGGGCCTGTCTTCCCCCGGAAAGGAGGCCAGCCTGGAAACTCAGGCCCGGGCTTAGGGTCCCGCAGCCCTCAGGGCCCCACAATGGGTCTCAGTCCATGGACGGAGGCTCTCACCTCCCACCCATCAGCAGAAATTTGCCAAAGTGGAGCCAAGCCCTGGGGCTCTAGGAATGCAGTGCTGCAAGGCTAAAGCCTGACCATCCCAGAACAACGGCCAGAAGAGCAGGGCTGTGAGGCCCTCACTCAGCAGCGGCTGCCTGGATTCCTGTCATTTCAGCAGCACCCGGACCTCCGTCTGTGGAAAGACAGCGCCTCCCCGCACTGTACCAACAGCCAAGAAATACAATGCTCAGCCCAGCCAGCCCCTCCCACTGGGAAGGTGGGATGCAGCTGCCGCCTCCTCTGGGGCTGGCAGATATTTATGGTTTGTTAATGTTATTGCAAAAATCCCTCTCTGATGAAGCCAGCTAGGGTTGTTGAAATTAATGACCTCAGGTAGGATCACCAGGAGCATCGCCCAGCCCTGCCAGAAATCCTGCATGTCAGCAAAAACTCTGTCACCGAAGCCATGCTGGAGAAATAACTCAGCCATCAGCAGCGAGCCGCAGAGAGGGGTCCTGTGTCCTGGCATCCACAGGGTAGGGGCAGCCCAGGCAGGAGCGGGGTCCTGGATGCAGGGAGGAGCAGACCCACCAAGAGGCTCCAACCCCCAAAGCTTTGCCAGATACTGCCTGCATGGGAGGCGACCCTGCTCACAGCCAGCATATGCAGGTCTGTTCCAGACTAGCAAGGATAGCTCCTCACTCTGGGCACCATATCCCACCATGTCTGCATGATGAAGGGCACCAAGAGCACCCCAAAGGATGCGTGGGGACTGAGGGGTAGCTGGGGCTGGGTGCAGCACCTGGTTCACTTCCAGCCTTGGTGGAATATCACTCTGATGCCCAGACAAGCTGCTCCTGCCTCAGCCTCTGTGTGGCTGCTCCTGCCCGAGTCCCCTATGTCTGGCTGCCCCAGAAACTGGAGGGGGGTTTGCCTCAAGAAGCTGCAGCCCTCCTCCACCAAGCAGCTGTGCACAGGGACAGGCCTGGGGTATGTCTTGGGCTGCTAATCCTCAGGCTCTGTCCTGCCTCCCAGGCTTGCACTCTCTGGTTTCCCAGAGAGAGCATCCACACACATGCACACACATGCATACACACAAGGCAGACATGCATACACAAAATGCGCACGTGCATGCATGCACACGTATCAATGCACATCCATACACACATGCACATATACCATACACACACATATATGCATGCACACACATGCATACACATAATACACATGTGCACTCACGCACACAGTGCACAATACCCATGCATGCATACACATGTACACACAAATACACATGCACATATACCCACGTGCACACACATTACACATGTATGTGCACATGCATCACACCTTACACACATGCACATGTGTCACACACATGCACACATGCTTACATATTCATGTCTTCATACCCACAGTAAGGAGCTATGAAGGTCAGGGCTCAGCACACCCTCAGCTTCTACCTTAATGGAGGGCTCCTTCCTTCTTCACAAGACCCCTAGATGTCAGGGAAGGAGAAGGAAAGACCTTCCTGGCAGAGGTGCAGAGGGACACGGAATCGGCAGGGGCAACCTTGCAGTACCAACCCAGCCCCAGGCCTTGGTGAGCCCCCTTCCTTCCACCCAGACACTGGGAGGGCAGCCCAGCCTGTCTAGGCAATCAGCAGCCGTCAAAGGAGAGCCAGGCCATCTGGGGATTCCTTCGGGCCATGCCCCCCCACCTTGTCCCCACCTGTCCTCAAGCGCCAAGCCACAGACAGCCTCTGTCCAGTTATCCAGGATGTAAGGTTCATCTTCAGTCTTACGGAAGAGTAGGAGAGAGAAGTGAGTGGCGAGTCGGGTGAGCAGTGAGTCAGCTCACAGGCGAGCCGACACGAGCATGCCAGGAGGGGTGACCCACCTGGAACACCAAGCAGGTTGAGGCCAAGGTGGCCCAGATGCCGAGTCTCGTCTCCCTCCCTCGCTGCCTCCTGTCCTAAATTCATTTTCTTCAGAGTCACTGGAATGAGTCCAAGTGGAACCCCGTGTCCTGTAGCTTGTAGGAAGGGCACATATGGTTGGAACGGAGCCTAGCAGCCTGGAGACACCGCTCACCGCCAGCTGTGACCTCACAGCAATGGTTTCAGCCCTTCAAGCCCTGGCTGAGGAACTCCATGTGGAGGAGGACTGGGTGTCATGGAGTGGGAAGAACCCTGTCCCAACCTGGCTCTAGTGGCCAAACATCTCGCCCAGAAGCCCCCAGTGCAGGGGTGCACACACCAGAATAGGGTAGTGGGTGACAGCGTCTTGGGAGGAGCAGGGGTGGGAGTTAGGATGAAGGAGATGACACAAGGGTGTGGGTCAGGGAGGAGTAAACCAGATGGGGACCATCATCGCCACAATCCACCCTGGATCCTGCCTGGAAACCCAGGCTGCCCACCCTGGGAGAAGGGATGACCTGGGATTCCAAGAAGGACAGGAGGAAGCACAGAGGAGGGGGCTGCCCTAAGGGCATGGATCGGCTGAGGCCTTCCGGGAGACAGAGAAAGGAGGGGCCCAAAGCAGCCTCAGACTTCAGAGTGCAGGAGAAAGCACAGGGCGCCCTGATGGATGGCACTGCCATGCCCACCTGCCTCAGAGTCCACTGAGATCAAGCCATCAGGCTTCTTGAAGCTGCCTCCTGATATGCCAGGGCCTAGGCCCCAACCTCTGCACAGAGTCATGCCCAGCAAGCAGCAGCCCAGCCACCAAGAATCCCTCAAAAAAGTCCCAAAGCTCACCCTGAGGCCACCCCACCTGTTCTTTCTCCCAGACCCCTAAGCTCAGGTGACCTCAGCCTCAGGGCATCTAGGGCTGGTCCCATTCTATTTTTCCAGAATTTTCTCTTGCTCCTCTTTACCCATCTCCATACTGCCCCATGCTGAGTTCCACACTCCCCTCCACTTTTGTTCATGCTCTTCTCTTTCCAAAATGTTCTCTTGTATCCAACAAACTCCTATTCATTCTTCAAGGCCCAGCTGAAATGTCCCATCCTCTCTGAAAGCCCTGACCCTCCTGGGTTGGAATGAGCCCAGTCTGTAATGACTACCACAGCCTGGCTCTGGGCTGGTTCAAGGTGTGCATGGATGAGTGATGCTGAGTATGTGAAGCCCACTTCCCTTTTTCAGGAGAAAGCTTTGGCCCGGGACCCATGGGTAAACTATGCCCTAGCCTGCACTCCCTCTGTCTCCACTGACCCCTTTGGAGGGGCCCAGCCAGACAGAAATAACTGTGCACTCCCTTCCCTCAGGGCTCACACAGAAGGGCAGCTGGGTGTGGAGTGCAGAGAAAGGCCCTCACCTTTCCAGAGGCAATTATGACTCACAGAACCTTGAACTGCTGTCTTCATTAGGTTACCAAATAATTATTACATTATTACATTTTAAGTTGACAAGTAAATCTTATTATAAAAGTGTAATGACACCATAAAAGACATTTTATTCATCTGTTTCATCCTCTTGTTCCCATCGACACTTCATTACAGCTCCCAAGACATGGAGAACTAGAACATTAATTTGGCGAATCAATGGAAATCTTTCAGGAGCCAGGGTTTCCAAGCTCTGCCCCAAGGGGCCCAGTGAGAACTTAGGGAAAAGACCCGCAGTCTGGGGTGGAAAAGCTTGGAGGCCTGGGGTAGCTTCGCTCTGCATGGACACCTAGGGAGGGTTCCCCTAACCAGCTCCGAGTGCCCCCCGGGTCTCTCCAAGTCCCTGCCAAGGTTCAGCTTGCCCACGCCCCACTCCCCCTTGGACGGTCTCTCAGCTGCATCGGTGTGTGGCCTTGAGTCTGTCTTTGGACACTCTGCCATCTTTAAGCCGGGGATGTCTTGATGAACAGACAAAAACAATTAGTGCAGCGGTGAACAGCCCGAGCTGGGGCCGAAAGCTCAGGTGACTAGGGGACACTTTCCAGGGACCCGAGAGGGCTGGGGCTGAGACAGCGCCTGTCGGGGTCAGAACCCTGGACAGCGCCTGTCGGGGGCAGAACCCTGGACAGCGGCGGTCGGGGGCAGAACCCTGGACAGCGGCGGTCGGGGGCAGAACCCTGGAGCGGCTGGTGGGAACTCACCGTCTTCTTCCCACTCTCTAGTTTCCAATTCGTTAATGGCCTCTACTAATTTCATCGTGGAAAAAAATACATACAGGTATTAGCATGGGTAAGACTTGATGTTAAGTGCACAGTTCACCCTTGTAAGCCCTCAGGGCTGGGCCAGCAGCACCCGGCCCCTGCCCAGGACACAGTCGCTCCTCCCCAGGGTCCCCGAGGCAGATCCTCTCTCTGTCCCTATCTCTGTCTCTCTCTCAATTCAATGATCGGTGTGTTTTTAATCTTCTAACCTGCCTGTAATTTGGAAATTGTACTATTTCAAACAGCTCAACTTAAAATCGGGATTTTTAAGGTTGATCATTTTTCTCTTCTTCCTACCACTATTAGCAGGATATTAGACAATTTCTAAGTAAATGATTTAAAACTGGGATAAAAGCAGTAAATGGCCTCCACTGGGCTGAGAGACCAGGAAGCAAATGGAGCCCAACCTGGAGACAGACAGGTGATGCCCCATCCCTGCAACACCACCCCCAGGACACAGCACCCCGTGATGCCACGCTTTGAGATGCCTCGCCCCAAGGTGCCAGGCCTCAGCAATGCCACGCCCCCGTGACCATGCCCCACTCCCTTCTGCTTGCCATGCCCCCATGACCATGCCCACTCCCTTCTGCATGTCACGCCCCCCGATGCCATGCCCCCATAACCACACCCCTGCTACCCTTTCTGCCTTACCATGCCCACCGGCCCCAGACACCCTGAGGATGGTCCTGCTCTACAAAGGAAACATAGGTCCACTCCCCTGGACCCGGAGGCACCCGGACTGCAGCTGGGCCTCCCGCTGGCTATTGCAGAGCTGGGGAACCCCAACAGAGGTGCTCCCCCTAGTCCATCTCTCGAGGCTGGGGTGGCCAGGCTGGAGCCTGTCCCTGCCAGGAGGAGGGGACAAAAGGCTGCAGGTGCACTCCTGTGACATACTGTGGGGGCTGGACGGAGCAGGACGGGGCTCTCCAGGGTCCCATGGGTAGAGCTACCAAGGGAGAGCCTTCGACCATGGCCCTTAAACACACCGGGCATTTTCCAGATAGAGAAGCCTTTACGGGCAGACAGAGGAGCAGAGGCAGAGAAGAGGGTTCGGACAGCCGCTGGGGCTTGGTGGTTGGAATGCAGGGGACTGTCCAGGGGCAGGCAGGCAAGACGGGCACGGCAGACAGGCCACACATCCAGGGCTAGGAGTGAGCACCAGGGCTCAGATGCCACAGGATTGGCTGGTCCTGTGGAGGGGCCGGGGAAAGAGGCTGGCCAGGGGCAGGTGAGGACACCTGGACACAGCCTTACCTCCCAGGGTCCTGAGCAGTGCCTGGCACCACATTCCACAGCCACTGGGTGCAGCCCAAGCCAGAAGCCTCCACCCTGCCATCCCTGGAAGTCACTGGAAAGCAAGGATTCCTGCATTAGTCATCAGGTCACATGGCAGTTCTGCCCTGGCTGACACCGTCCTCACACAGGCACAGCTGGCAGGCCCAAGGCAGGCGGAGCCAGACCTGGGGGCTCCCAGCAAAGGACTGCATTGGCTCAGAAGGGGCTGGGGAAGGCCTCCCGCCCCTGCACACCAGTGAAGAGGAGGAGGCAGGGATAGGGGTGCTGACCTGACCCCCCACTCTTCCAGTTACTGGTGGCTGCAGGGATGGGGCTGCTGACCTGGCCCCTCCACTCCTCCAGTTACTGGTGCCTGCTCAGGGCCCAGAGCTCACAGGGCTGGGGAGGGCACTAGGCCTTAGAGGGAGAATCAGGTATCCTCAGAGAGACAGCAGAGCAGGGCCCTCAGGGACATTTGGGAACAGAGTGCATGCCCCGTGAGCCGGAAGCCCCACGCCCAGCCCAGGCTGCTGCCCAGGAGGCCTCTGGGAGCCAGTGCGTGCTGCAGGCTCAGAGGTGCAGGGACGGTGTCCTTCTCTTTCTCCTTTCCCTGCCTCCACCTCTGTCTGTCCCTCTCCTTCCCTCCCTCTCTCTTTCTCCCACTCCTTTCTCTCTCTCTCTTCCTCTCTCCCTCTCTCTCCCCCCTTTCTCTCCCTCTTTCCCCCTTTCTCTCCCTCCATCTCTCATCTCTCCTTTTCTCTCCCCCTCCTGTCTCCTCTTTCCCTCTCCCCCTTTTCTTTCCCTTCCCCCTTTTTCTCCCTCCATCTCCCATTTCTCCCTTTCTCTCCTCTTTCTCTCTCCTTCTCTGTCTCCCACTCTGTCTCTCCCCACCTCTCTTTCTCCCCTCTCTTTCTCTTTCTCTCTCCTCCTGTCCCTCTTGTTCTCTCTCCCTCTCCTGCTTTTCTGAACAATGCACAATGACCATCACTGGCTCACAAAATTAACTATCTGAAAGACGTTAGGAACTTACCTTGGTTTCTATGGCAACATGAGAATAATTCACATTTCCCAGCCAAACTGAAGGCGAACACATTTTTTGTCTGCTTTATGGGTGGACAATTATCTCTAATAGCCAGGTCAGCAGTGGCCATCCCTGGGTCCTCTGTCCTCGTTAGCATTCCCTGGCAACGGGCACGTGAGGATGGATGGTGGTCACCAGGTTTACTAAGAGACTCTGACCTGGTGTGGGGAGCGGAGATGCCTTTCCACTGCTTGTCACCAGGAAGAGCGGGTTGGACCACCCTCACCGCTGTGAAGCCCGGGCCACCTCCACCCTTCGGCCTCTGACTTGGCTGCAACAGTGAGGGCCTGGTGGAGAGGTGTGGGCCCTGACACCAGCATCCTCACTCATGGGCAGGTATCCTCCAGTGTTCCCCTCTGCCACTAGAGTGGAACCATAATGCCCACCCCAGGGGCCATCAGTCACTCCACAAACCCATGCCTGGAAGGCAGTAAGTGTCCAATAAATGCTTGTGGAGTGAAATGATCAATCACTCTCCATGGTGCCAGGCCGGCCTTGTCATGCCACCTGCTGGATAAAATCTCTCCTACCCAGTTTATCACCAAGACAAGAGCTGGGTATCCCTGGGCCTTCAGCCTCAACAGATGAGGATGCGGGACCATCAAGATGCCCCAGGGTCACTGCAATGGAACAAAGCCAGGTGCAAAAACCAGGTCACTTGGGTCAGCCTGGCCTCCCTGTGGGCTGAGCTCCCAGATGTATCCAGAGCTCATTCCTTCAGCTCTCAAATGTTATGAAGGACCCACCATGGGCCCAGTCACATGTCCAGCCCTGTTCTAGATGCTGGGACAGGAATGGACAAGACAGACATGGTCCTGCTTCGTGGAGCTGGTGGCCTAGGGGGAGAGGACTCTAGACTAGTAAACAACACAGATCCTTGCAGGTAACAGTCATGCCCTGAAGGAAATGGAATGGGGTAAGAGAGAGGGCATGGGGGAGGGTGTGGATGCCAGGCAGGGAGGGCTCCTGGGGAGGGCAGCAAGCTCTACCATTCCTTCCCAAGCAAGCCTGCTAGCCTTTCCAGGCCAGGCCCCAAGCAAGGACAGACAGATGGGGTGGGGTGGGACTTACACCACGGCCAGGCAGCTTCCCTCCAGGAAGGAGATGCCAACACCGGGCCACCGTGGCCCAGGCTGCTGTGCCATTCCCCAAACCTCTGTGCAGGGAACACAGCCCACCTGGCCCCTCACCCCACGGCCCCAACAAGCCACAGGCTCAGGCTCTCAAGGGCCAGGCCAAGCCTTTTTTTTTTTTTATCAACTGAAAATTACAGAAAAGAAAATGAATAATTTAACAAACACTCTCATACCCACAACCAGGGATTAACCCCTATTAACATCTGGTTGTATCTGAATCATTCAGATTATAAGAAATAAAGTATAACAATATAAATATGTGTAAATGTAAGTTATATCATTATTTTTTGAGAGAGAGAGAGAGAGAGAGAGAGAGAGAGAGTTTCGCTCTTGTTACCCAGGCTGGAGTGCAATGGCACGATCTCTGCTCACCACATCCTCCGCCTCCTGGGTTCAAGCAATTCTCCTGCCTCAGCCTCCTGAGTAGCTGGGATCACAGGCACGCACCACCACGCCCAGCTAATTTTTTTGTATTTTTAGTAGAGACGGTGTTTCACCATGTTGACCAACCACCAGGATGGTCTCCATCTCTTGACCTCGTGATCCACCCGCCTCGGCCTCCCAAAGTGCTGGGATTACAGGCTTGAGCCACCACACCCAGCTATATCATTATTTAAATATAAATAAAAATATACAACTTGCCCCTGCCCAAGCTCCCATCCCGGCGCCTGGGAGGGGCTGTGTCTCTTTGGGTACCTTTGCGGTTTCTGTAAGCCTTGGGTGTTCCCTCTGTAAGGGAACAATGATGGTGCCTCCTCACTGGTGCTAGGGCAGCTAGGGTTGTCCCGGTGAGGTCCTAGAGCCCCCCGGCCAGCTTTGAGCATGGGGGCCGGCTGTGAGCAAGGTGGGGGACAGCTGTCTCTGCACCCTGTTCCATGCTCCACTGCTTTCTCACAGGTGTTACTGGTGTCTCCATGATGACCTTATGAACCTACTTACTCATCTTAACCGGGTATTGCATGCACCCCGCCATGTGAAGGAACAGTTGACACTGTGTTAATTTCCTATGGAATGACTTCAGGGTGTTTCCAACCTTTCTCTCCTTTCTCTATTTCAGCCATGTGGCACACCCAGGACGTTGTCCACGAGAGATCTCTAAGCTGGGACTCGCCCATCTGTCTCTGGACTCCAAGGTGGCTCCTGGGGTGTGTGCCACCCCTCCGTCCCCCTGAGGGAGGAGTCCCTTCCTCCCCAGTCCCTGTTAGGTCTCTAGGTGGTTGTCACTGGTCCTAATCTAATATCCTCCCTTTTCCTGGAGCCTCACATCGGAGGCACCCATCCGTGTTTCTCTGCATCTGGGCTCCCATGGAAACCTCTGGCTCCCTCTCGCCCCTGCTTCCGTTGTTCCCTGGAAGCCCAGCTCCTCCTCCTCAGGCACCTTCCGGGCCTTGGGCTTGGGGAGACCTTTGCTGAGCTGCTTCTCTGTCTCCATCTAAACAGATGCCACACTCTCTTGACTGCAAGCATCACCCCCTACCTCATTGTTCTAATCTGTTTTAAAATGAAATCCACCCCCAGTATGGGCCACTGAACTCTAAGGCCACGTCTTAGGGTTTTGTTTGTTTGTTTTTTGTTTTAAGAGTTTCACTCTTGTCACCCAGGCTGGAGTGCAATGACATGATCTTGGCTCACCACAACCTCCATCTCCCAGGTTCAAGAGCTTCTGCCTCGGTCTCCCAAGTAGCTGGGATTACAGGCATGCTCCAACATGCCCGGCTAATTTTGTATTTTTTAGTAGAGACGGGGTTTCTCCATGCTGGTCAGGCTGGTCTTGAACTCTCGACCTCAGGGGATCTGCCCGCTGGCCTCCCAAAGTGCTGGGATTACAGGTGTGAGCCACCACGCCCAGCCGGTCTTAGGTTTTTAATTAACCAGAACAATCTGAAGGAGAGGTTGATCAGGCCCCTCCATGTTTTCTTCCTTAGGTCTGAATCCAGTTCAAAACCACCAGAAAAGAATGCAGCTGCCCTGCACTTGCCTGCCTAGCTGTCCTGAGGATTTACAGACAGTACATAGATGGCCTGGGGACCCTGTGAACTCCCATAGCCAGCAGACATGATGTAAGCATATCCTAAAATCATAACAGCAGGCAATGACCCCTCTCAATGACCCTGACACCTCAGCCCCACCTCCCACACACCTCTTCTGGATGTGGGCAGGTCAAGCAGCAGCCAGCAGCTGCTCCTGAGGACCAGCCCCCAAGACATGCCTTGGTTCAAGTCCACGCCACTGGCTTTATGCAGTTCTGAGGGGCAAGAGCCCCTGCCCAGACCATAGATGTTAAAAGCCAACTGCAAGGCAGCAAAACCCAGCTTCATGGTCCAATGAAGACCCAGCAAGCCACCAACGCAAGACCCCAGCATAGCCTAAGGCTGGTCAGGTGCAGCCATGGCTTCGAGCCCACCCCGGCTGTGTCAGCAACCCCAATCTCATGCATTCATTTACGCCCTGAATTCTGATCCCCGTTTGGAAAAAGGTGACATAAGGCCATCTGGGCATGGGGCCTTTGGAAAGGAGAGATCGGAGGCTGCCCCGTCAAGTTACTGAGTGATTTGTGATCTATTCAGGTTTCTGTTTCCTTTTGGAGTCAGTCTTTGAAATTTGTATTCCCCCAGAAAGTTGCCCATTTCAGTCAGATTTTCAAATTCTTAGGCACAAAGCTGCTCGTAGGATGCATTTAGATTTTTTTTAATTAATAGACTAGATTTTTTAGAGCAGTCTTAGGTTCATACAAAAATAAGCAGAAAATATGGTTTCCACTGAACCCTATCCACATTCGCCCCCTCCAAGGCCAGCACCCTGAACCACCAGGCACATTTCACAGATAGAACCGATGGCACATTCACACATTATCTCCCAAGGCACACCGTCTGCATTAGGTCCACTCTTGTTGTTACACATTCTATGGATTTGGACAAATGTATATATTATCCACCATTCCAGAATCATACAGAGCAGCCTCACTGCCCTGAAAACCCTCTGTGCTCTGCCTACTCATCCCACTACCCCCAGCCCCTAGAAACCACTGATGTATCTACTGTCTCTGTGGTTTTGCTTTTTCCAAAATCTCCTATACTGGAGTCATAGTGTGCAGCCTTTCCAGACTGGCTTCTTTCACTTAGCTGTATGTGTTCAAATTTCCTCCACGTCTTTTCATGGCTTAATAGCACATTTCTTTTTATCACTGAAGAATGTCCCATTGCATGGACATACCATAGTCTGTTTATCTGTTCACTTATTGAAAGACATTTTGGTTGCTTCCAAGCTTGGGCAATTGTAAGTAAACATTCATTTTTAGTTTTTTGTGTTTGAACATTTTCAACTCAATTGGGTAAATATCTAGAAGCATGACTGCTGGGTTATATGATAAGACTACAATTAGCTTTAGAAGAAACTGCCAAACTGTCTTCCAAAGTGGCTATACCACTTTGCATTCCCACCAGCAATGAGCAGGAGTTCCTGTTGCTCCACATCCTTATCAGCATTTGATGGTGTCAGTGTTTTGGATTTTGGCCATTCTACTTTTATTTTTTAAATATTTGTGGGTACATATGTGTATATATTTCTGGGGTACATGTTTTGATACAGGCATGCAATGTGAACTAAGCACATCATGGAGAATGGGGTGTCCATCTCTTCAAGCATTTATCCTTTGAGATACAACTACATTCTTTATTTTAGAATACACAATTGTTATTATTGACCATAGTCACCCTGTGGTGCTATGAAATAGTAGGTCTTAATCATTCTAATTTTTTTATACCTTTTAACCATCCCCACCTCCCCACACAACCCTCCATTACCATTCCCGGCCTCTGGTGATCATCTATCTGTTCTCTATGTCCATTAGTTCAATTGTTTTGATTTTCAGATGCCATAAAAAAAGTGAGAACATGCAATGTTTGTCTTTCTGTTCCTGGTTTATTTCACCATAATGACCGCCACTTCCATCCATGTTGTTGCAAATGACAGGATCTCATCCTCTTTTATGGCTGAATAGTGCTCCATTTTGTATATGTACCATATTTTCTTTCTCCATTCATCTGTTGATGGACACTTAAACTGCTTTCAAATCTTGGCTATTGTAAACACTGCTGCAATAAACATGAGTGCAGATATCTTTTCCATATACTTATTTCCTTTCTATTGGGAATATACATACATAGCAGTGGGATTGCTGGATCATATGGTAGCTCAATTTTGAGTTTTGTGAGGAGCTTCCAAGCTGTTCTCCATAGTGGTTGTACTAATTTGCACTCCCACCAAAAGTGTACAAGGGTTCCCTTTTCTCCACATTCTTCCCAGCACTGGTTATTGAATACAAGCCATGTTAACTGGAATCATATGATATCTCACTGTATTAACAGTTTTGATTTGCATTTCTTTGATGATCAGTGATGTTGAGCACCCTTTCATATACCTGTTTGATGTTTCTATGGGTTCTTTTGAGAAATGTCTACTCAAATCTTTTGCCCATTTTTGATGAGATGATTAGATTTTTTTCCTGTAGAGTTGTTTGAGCTCCTTATACATTCTGGTTATTAATCCCTTGTCAGAGGGCTAGCTTGCAAATATCTTCCCCCATTCTGTGGATCATCTCTTCACTTTATTGATTGTTTGCTGTGCAGAAGCTTTTTAATTAATGTGATCTCATTTATCCATGTTTGCTTTGGTTGTCTGTGCTTGTAGGGTATCATTCAAGAAATCTTTGCCCAGACCAATATCTTAGAGATTTTTCCAAATGTTTTCCTGTTTTAGATTTAAGTATTTAGTTTATTTTTATTTTTGTATCTGGCAAGAGATATGGGTCTAGTTTCATTCTTTTGTATATGGAGATCCAGTTTTCCCAACACCATTTACTGAAGAGACTATCTTTTCCACAGTGTATGTTTTTGGCACCTTTGTCAAAAGTGAGTTCACTGTAGGCGTGCGGATTTGTTTCTGGGTTCTCCATTCTGTTCCATTGGTCTATGTGTCTGTTTTTATGCCAATACCATGCTGTTTTGGTTACTATAACTCTGTAGTATGATTTGAAGTCAGGTAATGTGATTCCTCTCATTTTGTTCTTTTCACTTAGGCTATCTTTGGCTATTCTGGGTCTTTTGTGGTTCCATATAAATTTTAGAATTGTTTTTTCTATTTCTGTGAAGAATGTCTTGGTTATTTTGATAGGGATTATACTGAATCTGTAGATTGCTTTAGGTAGTATGAACATTTTAACATTCATCTTTTCAGCATAAAATGAAATAATCCTATGGTTTTTATCCTTCATTCTTTTGATATGATTTACCATGTTGACTGATTTTTATATGTTGAACTATGCTAGCATCCCAGGGATAAATCCCATTTGGTAATGATGAATGATCTTTCTAATGTATTGTTCAATTTGGTTTGCTAGTATTTTGTTGAGGATTTTTGCATCAATATTCATCAGAGATATTGTCCAGTAGGTTTCTTTTTTTGATGTGCCTTTGCCTGGTTTTGATATCAGGGTAATACTGGACCTCATAGGATGAGTTTGGAAACATTCCCTCCTCCGCTATTTCTTGGAATAGTTTGAGGAGGATTGGTATTAGTTCTTCTTTAAATGTTTGGCTCAATTCCGCAGTGAAGCTATGAGGTCCTAGGCTTTTCTTACTGGAAGACTTTTCATCACAGCTTCAAGCTTGTTTCTTGTTATTTGTCTGTTCAGGTTTTTAATTTCCTTCTGGTTCAATCTTGGTAGGTTCTACATATCTAGGAATTTGTCCGTGACTTCTAGATTCCCCAGTTTATTGGCATATAGTTGCTCAGAGTAACCACTAATGATCCTTTGAATTTCCGCAGTATCAGTTGCAATGTCTCTTTTGCATTTCTAATTTTATTTATTTGGATCTTCTCTTTTTCTTGGTCTAGCTAAAGATTTGTCAATTTTGTTTAGCTTTTCAAAAAACCAACTTTTTGTTTCATCAATCTTTTGTAATTTTTTTCTTTCAATTTCATTTATTTCTGCTTTGATCTTTATTACTTCTTTTCTTCTACTAACTTTGGGTTTGGCTTGTTCTTGCTTTTCTAATTCTTTAAGATGCATCATTAGATTTTTTATGTGAAGGTTTTCCTCTTTTGATGTTGGCACAGTTACAGTTTATAACCATAAACTTCCCTCTTAGTGCTGCTTTTGCTGCATCTCATAGGTTTTGGTATGTTGTATTTCCATTACCATCTGTTTCAGAAAATGTTTCAATTTCCTTCTTAATTTCTTCATTGACCCACTGGTCATTCAGGAGCATATTGTTTAATTTCCATGTATCTGTGCAGTTTTCAAAATTCTTCTTGCTATTAATTTCTAGTTTTATTCCATTGTGGCCAGAGAAGATGCTTACTACTATTTCAATTTTTTTAATGTTTTAAGACTTGTGACCTAACATATAATCTGTCCTTGAAAATGATCCATATGCTGAGAAAAAGAATGTGTATTCTGGTCATAAAAATAACACATACTGGCAAGGTTGTGGAGAAAAGGGAACACCTATACACTGTTGGTGGGAGTGTAAATTAGTTCAACCATTGTAGAAAGCAGGATGGTGATTCCTCAAAGAGCTAAAAGCAAAACTACCATTTGAGGTAGTTCTGAGGTTACCACGAGGCTTGCAAACGCTCTTTAAGCCACTATTTTAACCCGACAACAACAGATTGCATAAAGAAAGAAACAAGCAAAAAGAAAACAAACAAAAACTTGCCTTAACTTTGTCCCCCAACTTTTTAACCTTTTGTTGTATTTATATCTAATTTTACTATGTTTTGAAAAGTTGTTGTAGTTATAATTTTTTATTGGTTCATTGTTTAGCCTTTCTACTTAGGATAAGAGTAGAAAGAGTAGAAAGAGTAGAAAACACACCCCAGTTATATTTTCATAATGCTCTGTGTTTTTCTGTGTACCTACTATTACCAGTAAGTTTTATATCTTCAGGTGATTATTTATTGCTCATCAATGTCCTTTTCTTCCTGGTTGAAGTACTGCCTTTAGCATTTCTTATAGGATGGGCCAGGCATTGATGAAATACCTCAGCTTTTGTTTGTCTAGGAAAGTCTTTTGTTTTTCCTTCATGTTTGAAGGATATTTTTGCAGGATATACTATTTTAGGGTAAAGTTATTTTCCTTCAGCACTTTAAATATGTCATGCCCCTTTCTCCTGGTCTGTAAGGTTTCCACTGGAAAGTCTTCTCCCAGATTAAAGACGTACTATATGTTGTTTCTTTTCTCTTGTGCTTTTAGGATCCTTTATCCTTGATCTTTGGGAGTTGGATTATTTTTTTTTTTTCTGTGACGGAGTTTCGCTCTTGTTACTCAGGCTGGAGGGCAATGGCTCGATCTCGGCTCACCACAACCTCCGCCTCCTGGGTTCAGGCAATTCTCCTGCCTCAGCCTCCTGAGTAGCTGGGATTACAGGTGCGCACCACCATGCCCAGCTAATTTTTTGTATTTCTAGTAGAGACGGGGTTTCACCATGTTGACCAGGATGGTCTTGATCTCTTGACCTCATGATCAATGCCTTGAGGTAATCTTCTTTGGGTTGAATCTGCTTGGTGTTCTAACCTTCTGGTTCCTGGATATTGATATCTTTCTCTAGGTTTGGGACATTCTCTGTTACTATCCCTTTGAATAAACCTTCTACCTCTTCTCTTTTTCTACCTCCTCTGTAAGGTCAATAACTCTTAGATTTGCCCTTTTGAGGCTATTTTCTAGATCCTGTAGGCAGGCTTCATTATTTTGTATTTTTTTCTTTTTCTCCTGTGTATTTTTAAATAGGCTGTCTTCAAGCTCACTAATTCTTCTGCTTGAACCATTTTGCTATTAAAGGATACTGATGCATTCCTCAGTATGCCAACTACATTTTTCAGCTCCAGAATTTCTGCTCATCACTGTTTATTTCAAACAGTTTGTGAAATGTATCTGACAGAATTCTGAATTCCTTCTGTTATCTTGAACTTCTTCGAGTCTCCTCAATGCAGCGATTTTGAACTCTCTGTCTGAAAGGGCGCACACCTGTTTCTCCAGGATGGCCCCTGGTGCCTTGTTTAGTTCACGTGGCGGGGTCACGTTCTCCTGGATGGTGTTGATGTTAGCAGATGTTCTTCCATGTCTGGGTATTGAAGAGTTACATATTTGTTTTAGTCATCACTGTCTGAGCTTATTTGGAGCCATTCTTCTTGGGAAGGCTTTCCAATTATTTGAAAGGACTTGAGTGTTGTGATCCAAGTCATTTCTCTTTTGGGGGGCACCCAAGCCCAGTAGCACTGTGGTTCTTGCAGACTTACAGAGGTACCAGCTCGATGGCCTTGGAGAAGATACAGGAGAATTATCCGGATTACCAGACAGAGACTCTTGTTCTCTTCTCTTACTTTCTCCCAAATACACAGTCTCTGTCTCTGTTCCGAGCCACCTAAAGCCTTCAGGGCAGTGGGCTCCCCTCTGGGACAGGGCAAGGCCAGAAATGCCACCCAAGAGTCAAGTCCAGAAGTGGGAACTTGAAGAGCCCACTTGATGCTTTAACTCCCTGTGGCAGTGCTGGTACCCAAAGCCAACAAGTCTCAGAGGCTCACCAAGGCCCTTGATGTAGCACCTGGGCATCACTGCTGGTTATTCAGAGCTCAAGGGCTCTTCAGTTAGCAGGTGATGAATGCTGACAGGACTGGGTCCTTTCCTTCAAGGCAGTGGGTTCCCTTCTGTCTAGGTGTGTCTGATTTTTGGCTCTGACAAAGGTGTTTTTTTCTCTGTAGATGGCTGTTAACTTGGTATCCTCGTGTGAGGGGACGACTGGTGAAGCTTTCTGTTCTGCCATCTTGCTCTGCCTTTCTTGCTTATAACAGATTTTGGCCATTCTAATACGTGTGTAGTGGTATTTCATTGTTGAGCATATTTTGCAATACGCTATGCATATGTTTCTATAGTTATCTGCTGTCTGTGCTGTCTGTATATCTTCTTGGGTGAGGTATCCAGATCTTTTGCCCATTTTAAAATTGGGCTGTTTGTTTTCTGAGTTTTAAGATTTCTTTTCAAATTTTAGATAGCAATTGTTTATCGGATATGTCTTCTGCAATTGTTTCCTCCGACTCTATGGCTTGATTTTGGTTCTCTTGATGCTTATAATATTTAAAATATTTCAGCACCTGCAGGTTCACCTCCCTTTTTAAATGTTAAAGTTGGATATTAATCCTTATGAGTTTATGTATTATCATTCAACAAACATTATTGAGCCCCTACTGTAGACAGGTCCTGTTTCTGAATGCTGGAGATACACCAACTGCAGAACAGGCAAAGATCTTCCTCTCGAGTCTCCAAAATCAGACCTTTCTAAAAATCAACTTTGTTTTTCAGTCATTTCCATTATTTTTTATTTTCTACTCCAATAACTTTTGCTTCCATATTTAATAATTTTGACTGTCTTCTTTGTAAACCTTTTTCTCATTGGTCCATCAATTTCTGCAGGTGACTTGTCATTTCCCATTACACTTGTGGACAGGTCGGTATTTCGTCATAATTGCATCCATTTTTGTCTCGTTTATGTTATATTTATTCAGGTCCACAACTAGGTGAAGCACTTTTGATCACGTGAAACACCCTCTTTGTCCTTGTGAATGCTTTCAAATGTGATTTGGGGGAATACAAATGTTCCAACCACATCTCGGGAGGTGGGTAGTATGTCCCTCATATTTTTCCATCCTTCCATTTCAAACAAATAAAAACTTTTAGTCTTGGTGTATCTCTCGTCAGTAGTATGTTGTTGGCTTTTCTGGAGTTTTTAAAAGTATCTCTCCTTTTGGGAGTATGTGAGTGTAAATTCTGTATCATGATTATATCTGAACTTGCTTGGGGCACAGTAATTAATATTTCATATTTACCATAGTTTTTCTTTGCTTTTATTCCTACCTCTTTTCTTGCCTTCTCAACTTTGCTCATTCTTTTTCTTTTTCCCCTCTCCTGGAAGTCACACACCCTTATTTCTAATGATATCTTTAAATTTTTTAACAATTTCTCAAACTTATATTTTCTAAACCAGATGAGCAGACCTGCCGCCATTTCGGGGGAAGGGGAGAGGGCTGCAGGGGGGAGGGGAGGGGGGAGAGGGCTGCAGCGGGGAGGGGAGAGGGCGGCAAGGGGGAGGGGAGAGGGCTGCAGCAGGGAGGGGAGAGGGCGGCAAGGGGGAGGGGAGAGGGCTGCAGCGGGGAGGGGAGAGGGCAGCAAGGGGAGGGGAGAGGGCTGCAGTGATTTTGCTGACTCCTATATTTGGCAATAATGACTGAAGAATCCTACTACTAAAAATCTATTATAAAAGAAGTATCCAGAAATGCAGGCATTTATCACAGCAACATTTGCTATGGGAGAAAAACAGCAGCAACTTGATGTATAATAAAGGAATGAATTACATTAATCCATGCAACTGCATATTATGTAGTCATTAAAATCACATTTTTTAAGAATTTTAATGACATGAGAAAATGCTTACGATGACAGCGTAACACGAAATCCCAAGCCAGGTCTCTTTCCGTCTCTTCTGGCTGCAGCAGGAAGGAAATAGATGCCGCACCATGATGGGAGGTTTGAGAGAGGCCACGTAGGCAGCTCTGTGAGCAGCAGGGAAGGACAGATTACCCAGAGTGGCAGACACACCCATGAGAAGGGCTGAGACCAACTACAACCAGCATCAGGGAGGGTGTGGAGAAACGAGAACCACTGACCTGCCAGTGGAAACGTGAGCTGGAAAAGGTGCTTTGGAAAATCGTTTGTCATGATCTATTAGAGGGAAGGGTGCACACACCCCCTCCGGCTCTGCAATTCCACTTTTAGAGGAAAGAAAACCACAGAACCAGAAGCACCCGTCCACGTCCACGGAGAGACACACACACAGATATTCAGAGGGGCACTGTTTATGATGACCCCAAACTGGACACAATCCATCTATCAGGAGTAAAAGGGACAAACTGCGATCTTCATGTGATGGAAAACTAGACAGCAATGGACAAGGAGAAACCAGGCTTACTCCCAGATGTTCCCACAAACAGAAAGCCGAGCAAGAAGAGCTGTTCACGAGAGTGTACACTGTATAACTGCATTCATATAATAAAGCGTACGGATACGCAGAACTAAAGGGTGCTTTGGAAGTGAGCCACGTGCCACACTTGGGAAAGGGGAGCACACAGGGAGATCCAGTGTGGGTCATGTTCTATTTCTTGACCAGGGTTGTGGCTATGTGGGTTTTAGTCCACTCCCACACTGCTAAGAAGGACACACCTGCGACTGGGTAATGTACATAGAAGGAAGGTTTAGTGGACTCACAGTTCCACGTGCCTGGGGAGGCCTCACAAACCACAGCAGAAGGCAAGGAGGCACATCATCATCTCTTACATAGACGGCGGCAGGAGAGAATGAGAGGCTAGCGAAAGGAGTTTCCCTTATAAACCATCAGATCTCACTACCATGAGAACAGTATGGGCGAAACCGCCCCCGTGATTCAATTATCTCCCACAATGTGGGAATTATGGGAGCTACAACTCAAGATGAGAACTGGGCAGGGACACAGCCAAACCGTATCACATGGGTGTCTGCTTTGCGGTAATTCTCCGAGAGCTTGGTTTGTGTGGTGGTCACCTCTGTTAGTGTTATACTTCACAGTTTAAATGTAAAAACAGCAACAATGAAAAATCACTGCAAAATATTCAGAAAAAAATACAGACTAAAAGAGAGGGGGAACTTGTTTTTCATCGCTGCGTAACAGATGATCACAGACACGGCCAAGGTCACGCGGCTAGCACTGGCGGAGGCAGACGGCTGGTGAATGAGTTTTCATTTCTGTAACTACTGGAGATGTGAACGTCTCGCTGGCCACTGGCATCACTTTTGTGAGCTGCCCTGTGAACTGTGCCCATTTTTGTCAATTCCCACGAACTCCGTGTGCTAAAGAATCTGAATCTGCCTTGACAAGCAAAACCCCGTCTCAAAAAAAAAAAAAAAGGACAACCAGCCTCATCTTATCAACTAAATGGACCCCAGTTGGGCTGCTCACACAGGACCAGCTAAGTGGCCGCATGCGCTCCTGTATGGAGGCCATCCTGTGCTGGGGACCCTCCATGGCATGGAGCTGCAGGGTGGGTGTGGAAAGGCCTCACAGCTGAGTGGGGTCAACCCCAAAAGCCCAAAATCCTGAAGGGCAAAGTGCAGTGCTGGGGGAAGCCAAGGGGCTGGGGCTGAAAAAGGAGAGGAATGGTGGGCAGGGGCCAGGGAGGCCCACACCCTCAGGGTCTGAGTCTCTGGCAGACTCCACAGGACTGTGGCCCTGAGAGCAGATCCCTGGGGCCGCAGGGTCAGCGAGGAGCCTCCCGCTCTGGAGGATGGCACAGAGGCCAGGTGCGCTGCACTCTGCAGCCTGTTGCCACGGCCTCATCAGAGCCGGTCTGCTCAAACACAGAAAACGTTCCTCCCGTTTCCATCCATCAGTGACACTGCACAGGAGCGTCCCACCTACTAGTTCTTCAAAAGCACAAACCACCCAGACTCCCCATCTCCTACTCCCCAGGATCCCAATGCTACCCAACGCATCTGACCTTGCAAGGGCACAGCAGTGGTGCCGACAGGCCGAGCCTCTCCCAGGCACCGCGCTGGGTAAGTGCATGGGACAGGAACCACCACAGGTCAGGGACTGATCTCAGGGCCCCTGGGCTTGGGCCACCAGCAAGAGCAGGGTGTGCACAGGCTGCGAAGACCCCAAGTTGGGCCTGAGGATCCAACTGCTGAGCTGCAAACTCCAGGGGACCGTGAAGGCGAATGGCAGCTGCTGAGCTGTGACCTGGAGTCAGGAGCCCAACACCTGCTGGCTGCGGGGTTCAGCCAGTCTCTATCCTGCAGGTGGCCAGGCATCAGTGATGTCAACCCATACCTCAGGCCACCGAGCGCAGGAAGGCAGCTCTGCCTGGCTAAGCTCCGCACTGGGCCGCGGGGGAAAGAGAGGTGAAGGGGCTACTCCCACTTTGTGGAGCCACCAGCGCATCCGTGGGGACAGGAACAAACCCCACACCCAGTCAGTGGACAGCACAGGCAGTGGAAAGCTATGTGCTGCTGAGGGAGGGTCCCCAGGGTGGGGCACCCAGGGGGTTTGGGGCACCCAAGGGCGGGGCACCCAGATGGGGGTACCCAGAGGGGTGTGGGGCACCTGGAAAGCTGCCCTGAGAAACTGAGGCTAAAAGGGCCTTGTTTCAGGAACACAGGGCAAGGAGGGTATTTCAGTGTGTGGGTGGGGCGAGGCAAGTGTGTTCCAGGAGAGGGAGGGGTAGAGCCAGACCCTGGTCCTACCCAGCACTGCTCTTTTCACAGCAGGTGCTTGACCAGATGTGGCCCGAGGGGCGGTCCCTTGTGCAGGAGCCTGGGAGAGGATGACCTGGACTCCCCACTCCTGTGTTCCAGCCAGTGCAGAGCTGGGCTTTAGGGGTCAAATCCATGTCCGAGTCTTGCCCAGCTCGGGCAAGTGGCATCCCAGAACCACCTGTGCAGCTGCCTCCCCATCTCCCCGAGAGGTCCTACAGGCGGCCACGAGGCCACGGGTGCTGCTGTGCCCATGCCAGGCCTGGTGCGTGGCGATGACACTGAGCTCAGACCCTCTGGCAGGGCTGGGCCAGGGTGCCCCTGTCTGCGACTGGCCAGTTCTTGAATCACAGGCCAAGGCTTCGGCTTTGTCACTGATCTTTATTCGGTGTTTTCAGCACATCACATCCAGACACACACCCGGAACATTCCAGATGGATCTGCTCAGACTCAAGGCCACGGCCAACACCCCTCACGTTCAGTCTCGGCGTTTACATACATGTGGAAATGCACACAGGGCTGAACTCCATGGAGCTTCCTGTTTAAAAAACCACCTTAGGAAGCAGGTCCGGTGTGTCCCCAGCCTTCTGGCCACACAGTGTGATCTGAGCTACAGAAGGGGCTGCTCCCAGGGCTGATCTCAACTGAGCAACGTGGGGCTCCCTCCACATGGCCACGGGGCGGTTATTCCTGTGATGGAATCCCCTCCCCATCTAGAAAAGGAGGCGGCAGGAGGAGGCGGTGTGGCTGGTCTGGGGAACCCCCGACCCTGGGGCGGGTACAGGGAAGGCAGGGGCAAGGTGTGCCCGAACTGGTCCGACGCAAGCCGGTCCCGCTGCTGGTTTCGGAGCTTTTGACATTTGCACAGCACTTTGTGCTAATTTCCATGCTTCGTGTAATGACCCTGGATTTTTAAAATAGAAGCAGGAACACATACATCACTTATGCCTGTATGTCCCATAGTCTCTGGCAGTGTCCCAGGGCCTGGGAGGGGACACAGCTGCTCCTGAGGGACAGAGGAGAGTCTGAGAAGTGGGTCACCAGCAGGTCGCTGAGGACATGAGCCTGTCCTGGGCTCAGGGATCAGAGAGGCTGTGGCTGTGGCCCTGCCCACATTCCAGGGGCCATGCGGCCTGTGACACACCCAAGGGAATGCTGGGGAGCCAGTCCTGAAGCCCCTGGGGCCACAGACACAGCCCCAGCAGGGCCCTGGGCAGGGGCCAGGTCTTGGCCCTTCCACACTTGAAGCCCCAAGGAACTAGTCTATGGCAGAACCAGTGCATGGCAGAAGCAGTCCACAGTGGGAACAAGTCCACAGCAGAACCAGTCCACACAGGAACGAGTCCACAGCAGAACCAGTCCACAGTGGGAATGAGTCCACGGCAGAACCAGTCCACACGGGAACAAGTCCACGGCAGAACCAGTCCACAGCGGGAATGAGTCCATGGTGGAACCAGTCCACAGCGGGAATGAGTCCACAGTGGGAACCAGTCCACAGTGGAACCAGTCCAGGGCAGAACCAGTATATAGTGGGAACCGGACCATAGCAGAACTGGTCCATGGCAGGAACCAGTCCTCAGCGAAACTGGTCCATGGTGGGAACCAATCCACAGTGGAAACTATCCCACCTCCCCTCCACCTAGCAGATCTGGACAAGGACAGTGTCCCGGGGAGCCTCCAAAAGCTCATTCCACTTCCAAGCCAGGCTGCCGTGGGGAGAGCACTGTGGTACAGGGCTCTGGCGACAGGGCCTTAAACCCCTGCCCGTCTACCAGCCCTACATGGCCAGACAGCCTGTGCAGGCCTCCAGGGGCTCTGTCTGAGGCCAGCCCTCAACTGCATGGTGGGGCCACTTGGCCTTGGACCTCAGGGAGGTGGGGGATTCTCTCGTGTAAAAGTAAGGCGATGGTGAGAGGTCTGCACTCCCAGCCTTTGGTCCTGTGGCCTCCCAGGCACTCGGCGGGCTCACGGCTCGGACTCCGGCCCTCAGCTTCCTAGTTATGTTTAAACCAAGCAAGCGGGAAAACAGAGAAAAGGGGCCGGCAGTGGCGAAACCCGCTGGCTGTGAGACAATCTCACAGCAGAGATCCCAAGTCAGCGCAATGTCCGGGTCTGTATTTTGTCTACACTTTATTCTTTCACTCAACAGAACGGAAGTTTTTCATTTCAGAGTAGGAATGAGATGGCCACCATGTCGTTCCGGCACGGGCGTCCAGACAGCAGGTATCCTGAGAGGGTCTGCCTCCCAGGCTGCCCCAGACTGGGGGGTACAGAAGGCAGTCATTTGGCAAGGACACTCCAGGGAGAGGGAGAGGGGACCCTGCCCTGCCTCTGGCTGCCGAAGCCGGGACCCTCCCCTGGCTCTCTTTGGTATCTCAGAAAACAGAGGCTGTCCCTGTCATTGTCAGCCCGGGACCAAGTCTGGGGCCCATCTTCGCCAGCGCCCCTGGAGGGTGGGGCCATACCACAAGGCCATTAGGCAGCCCAGGACCAGCTCACAGGGGCCTCCCACCGGCCAGGCAGGTGGGGCGCCCACCGGGAACAGGGAGGCCAGCTGCGAGGGGGCCCAAGCTCATTTCTTGTAGTGATTGGGGGCGTCCGCGAAGGCAAACTTGAGGCGGTAGGCCTCGGCCAGCAATAGGCTGATGTCCTCATCGTCCCAGTGGGCTGTTGGCAGGTTCTGGAGGAAGAGCAGCAGCTCCTGGAGGGAAAAAGACAAGCCCAGGTCAGAGGAGGTGACCTACAGTGAGGGCAGGGTGACCCAGGAAAACTCGCCCACCAGCAGCTGCTCCCTGCTCAACCACAGCAGGGCCCAGGCCTCGCCCCACAGCCCCTGCCCCATCCCAGCAGCCAGGCGGGAAGTCCACTGTGCAGCTCCAGGTCTGAGACAGTGTGGCAGGGGCCGCCTAGCACTTCCTTTAAATGAATCTCCAGCCGCTCATGGGGAGACCCAGCTCTCAGGAGCCCGCTGCAGCTTTGCAGGCCCTGCCCAGGAGCTTCTCACTCCCCAAAGCCTCTGTCAGCCCAGGAAGTGCCGCACCACCACACCTTAGTGGCACTGCCACTAAGCACAGATTTCTGTGCATCAAGAGACCCCTCTGGGTACCAGCACAGTCAGCAGCTGAAGCACACGTGTGGAGACCACAGAATAGAGCTGCCTCAGGCCCTCCCAGGGAGCCCAGGAACACACAAAGGCCCACCTGGCCCCCCTTCCACACCCGCCTCATGCCAGTGGGTGGGGGTGCAGGGCTCCACCAAACCCGGCTTCAGGTCTCGGTCCAGCCTGGTGCTCTGGGATAAGGACTCCATCCCAAGGCCCAGCTTCCTCCTCTGCGAGATGGGGCCACTGCTGCCAGCTTGTCGGGGCTGCTGGACAGACTGGGAAAATGCACATAAGGCCAGCAGCACAGCCAGCACAGGGCGGGGAGCACTGGGCGCTCACACGCCGAGCTCACTGGGCACGCTGGGTGGACACACCAGGCTCACTGGGTGGCACCTCTGGCCTGCAGCTGGACCGTGTCTCAGCTTAGGTGGGCTATGGGGTCACTTAGTCCCACCCCCAAAAGACACATGGGGGACAGTCTCCAGAGTGGTGTGCCCGCCGAGTGAGTCCAGTGCTCCCGTCCAGCTCACGGTCTGGAAGCCAGGACGCAGACGCTGAGGAGATGGAAGCTGACCTACCTCCACTGAGGCCGGGGCTGGGAAGGAAAAGCAAAGGGCCTCAGGGAACCCCCACGACCATCTTTTCTGACAGTCCCCCACAACGTGAACACACCCACATCCAGAGCAGCCTGGCAGGCAGAACATACAGGAACTTGGCGGAAGCAGGGATGAGAGAGGGTGGAGTGGCCAGGACAGCCTCCCGGGGTTAGGGCTCTCAGAAGAGAAACAGGACCACCAGGTCAGGGCTAGCGCAAGCCCAGGCTCTGCCATGAAGCCAGGGAGACTCAAGGGAGGGGTCTACGCTGTCCTGATGGCCCTGCGGGCTCTGGTCCTCGGGAATTTGCCCCCAGGAGCCACCTGCGGCTCCCCTACTTCTACCTCTCATCTCAAACAGAAGCCAGATCCAGGAAGTCAGGCAGGTGGCTGGGGAGCCCTGAGGGTGCTGAACTGACCCTCCCCAGCTCCTAACAGGAGACAAGGGACAGGGAGGACCACAAGCTCAGGCTGTCCATGTTGCCCGCCTTGAGAAAATACAGCCCAGCAAGACTGTCATGGAGGGGAATGACGAGCAGCTGGGCTCTGCCATTCACATCCTGTCTCCCTGTCCACCTGGTCCTGAGCAGAGGGCCTGGTTCTCCAAGCCACACTCCCTTCATCTGCGGATAATGGTGGCAAGCTCTCCACAGGGACAAAGACAGGAGAAGCCGAACTGTGCAGTCGCAGAGCATGGACAGATAGCCTGGGCTCTCATCCTGGCTGTGCTGCAGCTGTGGTCTGAAAGTTACCAGCCCCACCCTTGCTGACACAGGCCCCTTAACCATCCGAGAGTAACACTCTCCATCCCGCATCAGGAGGGTTACACACAAGGACCGTCCCCTCTCCAGTCCCACATCAGGAGGGTTACACACCAGGACCATCCCTCTCCAGTCCCACATCAGGAGGGTTACACACCAGGACCATCCCTCTCCAGTCCCACATCAGGAGGATTATACACCAGGACCGTCCCCTCTCCAGTCCCACATCAGGAGGGTTACACACCAGGACCATCATCTCTCCATCCCACATCAGGAGGATTATACACCAGGACTGTCCCTTCTCCATCCCACATCAGGAGGGTTACACACCAGGACCATCATCTCTCCATCCCGCATCAGGAGGGTTACACACCAGGACCATCATCTCTCCATCCCGCATCAGGAGGGTTACACACCAGGACCATCATCTCTCCATCCCACATCAGGAGGATTATACACCAGGACTGTCCCTTCTCCATCCCACATCAGGAGGGTTACA
>CM052648.1:2796104-2820999 GCA_028533165.1 Leontopithecus rosalia
AGGGTTACACACCAGGACCGTCCCCTCTCCATCCCGCATCAGGAGGGTTATACACCAGGACCATCCCCTCTCCATCCCGCATCAGGAGGGTTATACACCAGGACCGTCCCCTCTCCATCCCGCATCAGGAGGGTTACTTACCAGGACCATCTTCCCATTGCTATTTCACAGTTGCTGGGCTTCCACCCCCACTTCCTCAATTCCATGTCCTTTTGCATTTTGGATACTTTCTGTAGGCCTTTAAATTAAATTCAGGGAGCAAATTTCACTGGCTAAAAGTCCCCAGGGACATATCAACATCAATCTGCTGTCTTTCACCATTAGATGCGACTTACATGGATGCCAATCCAATTCTGAGCAGGTCATAAATAAATACCTTTGGTTTTATTTTTAATCCACTTTGCTTCGTATTATCATGACCTCGCTCCTTGCAAGGTGAGAAGCAATACCCTCCCATTATGGTAACTTACTGACTCCACTGCACACTCAATTTCGGAATCTAATTTAGTCCCCCAGGTTCACTGGATGGAGGGAGAATAGAAATGCCCAACTCTTCACAGCCTGCAATGCTAAAGAAGGAAAAATCTATCTGGGCGACCTTTGCAGGAGGCAGCGAACACAGCCAAACACGTCCTTAAATACAGATTTCTTTTTTAAAAAGGCTTGTCTTATTTATGCACTCGGCCAAGCTGTCTCCTGTCTGGGAAACACGGCACATTTATTAGCCAAGAGCTGTTCTGCATCATCTACACCAGGCAGGCGGAGGGGCCACCACCAGCAAAGCCATCTCGGTCACATTCAGGGACATGGCTCTCCCAGCAGTGACGGTGTCTGGGAGGGCAGGGTGGTGACAGGCCAGCCCAGGGCCTGGCCCAGAAAACTAGAGACGGCACTTGCATTTTTATTAACTCTTCCATAAACAATTGATGTCCACCTTTGCGGATATGAAAGTTCAAGGGAGGCTCTGCTGATGATGCTAATGCCGTCCAAGTCAAGGTGGCATCAGGCCTCTGCAATCCATTCCCTGCCCTGGTCCCTGCGGCACCCATGGCCAGAGGGCAGTGTGAAGTGCACCCTGCCTTTCTCCATCAGCCTGCATCCCGAGAATCCTCCCAGTGGATGCGGAATGTCTGCAAAGGCCCTTTGTAAAGGCTGTGAGGTCTCAAAAGCATCAGAAGCAGACTCGCTGCATGGCCTGGAGGTTGACAGCTCTGAGCACACATCTGTCAGCACCCAAGGAGCTCAAAAAACTGCCCACTGTCTTGGTCTCAGCCCCAGCAACTGGACCTTGGATGTGGGGCCTCGGGAGAGGGATGTCCTGGTCCTCAGGATGATGGGCAACCTGGGTGTGCCCTGGACACTCTCATACATCACGAGAGGGGACAGAGTTGCTCATCCTTCCCGCCAGGCGGCCTCTGTTGAAGTCGAAGGCCAGAGGCCCCTGCCAATATCACCCAGGCAAAAGTGGAGCCCTGGCTCACATGCCACCATGCAGGCAAAGGCATCTCCCTAAAAGTTCCATGAGTGTGACACAGGGTGGAGCTGGAAAGCCAAGCTGGGATGTTTCTGACAGTTCCCTCCATGTATCACACAGCAGTAAACCCCACTTAGAAGCCACCCTGCTGCTCACTCCCGCCCTGGGCAGGTTCCAACAGGTGAGGCTCCTGATGGTGAGAGCAGATAACGCCATGGCTTTGCTGCTTCTTACCAAAAGGGTTTTATTTTTCCAGAGTCAAAGGAATCCTAGTGCCATCCATGGAGGACACTGACTTTCCCCACAGGCCAGGCCTTCCCAGGAAAGGTGAGTTGGTAACGTGCCCTTGTCCTAGGCCCCAGGCTCCAGGACAGTGGGCAGGTGGTGACTGCAGGCCCTGGGTTCTCTCTTGAGACCCTGAGCTCTGAGTGGCTGGCCCAGGGCTGAGGCTCACGTGACAATGGGCAGCAGTGAGGGGAAACAAGATCACTGGATCAGATGCGGGGGTGCTGGGCCCGAGCCCACTTCCACTGCTGCCTGACCCCATGAACATGGCAGATATGTCCCTGCTGTTCTCCCCAGAGTCTCCTCCACTACATCAATAGGTCTGTGTGTCCCTATGTCCCCAAAACTGAGCCCACAGCACTTGCTGGTCAATGAACATTGCAGAGTCCAGTGAAGCAACCAAGAGCATGTCTGCTGGTGCCCCATGGCCATGTTCAAATCCCAGTCCTGCATTTATTAGCTACACAACCCTGGGCAAGTCTCACAAGCCCCTGTGCCTCAGTTTCCTCATCTGTAAAATGGGATAATAACAGTGACAGTGACAGGAGACACACAAGGTCCTAGACAGACAGGGACAGGTGAAACCTGACCTTTAAGCCAAGGACGGTTTAGAGCCTGAACACCAAATTGTCAGTTCTGGATAGAGTCCATGACTGGAGTGGGAATTTCCATCCCCATCTTACCCACTCTCTTTCAATCGGTTCCTTTTGAATGATGCCCTTTATCCAATGGAATGGTGCTTTTTCCAAGCCCACCCATGGACCAATCAGCACACATCCGTCCAATTCTAAGCCCATAAAAGCCCTGGACTCACCCTCACAGATGGTTACACTGCTTTCAGGTCCCTTCTTGCAGCTGAGAGCTTTCGTCTTGTTGCTCAGTAAAATTCTACTCTGCCCTACTCACTCTCTGGTATCCACATACCTTATTCCTCTTGGTTGCGGGACAAGAACCCAGCACTCATCAAACTGCAGGAGCAGAAGAGCTGTAATGCTCACTGAGCTGTGGGTGGGGGAGTTCAAGAGCTGTAACCCTTCCTCCCACTTGCTGAGCATGGGAACAAAGAAGCTGCTGGGTGCCACTCTTTCCCACTTGCTGAACCACTGGAGCGAAAAAGCCAGAACAGTAATAGCTCCCTTAGTGGGTTGCTGAATGTGTGCCAAGTGCCTTCGGCAAGGCTTGAACGGCCACACCTTCCACAATGGGGCTTCCAGTGCCCACCGTGAGCCAGGCACATGAAGGTGCCCTGCTGTGCACATGCCTGGGGGATATCTTTCTGTGCGTACGTGCAAATTTGTGGACATGCATTTACACAAGGAACTCCAAAAGGACCATCAGCAGAAGACTAACATGGTCATCGTTGTGAGGGAACGTGAGGATTTGTTTTTTACTTATCCATATTTTTGCATCTTTTCAAGATAAACATGCATTAGCTGTAAACTAAAAATAATTTATAAAATAAAAGAAGTGCATCTGGGCATAGTGGCTCATGCCTGCATTCCCAGCACTTTGGGAAGCCAAGGCAGGTGGATCACAGGGTCAAGAGATCAAGACCAACCTGGTCAACATGGTGAAGTTCTCTACCAAAAATACAAAAATTAGGGGAGTGGTGGCACATGCCTGTAGTCCCAGTTACTCGGGGGGCTGAGACAGGAGAATCGCTTGAACCCACGAGGCAGAGGTTGCAGTGAGCAGAGATCATGCCACTGCACTCCAGCCTGTTGAGAGAGCAAGACTCTGTTTCAAAAAATAACAATAATAAATAAATAAAAGAAGCGCAGGGTATGCTCTGAGGTCCTGCTGGATCCTCCTTGTCTGGCCGAGCAGCTGCTGAGACAGTGCCCTGCTGGGGGCTGGAGCTCTGCTCACAGGGGTAGGGAGCATGCCAGGCACTGTGGGGCATCCCCATGCTGCAGCCACAGCACCTAGAGCACTGGCTCCTACCCGCACCCCAGCCCCTCCTTCAGAAAATGGGGCCTGGGGTCCAGGCCCTTCTCACAGATGACACAGGTGTTCGCTGGGTGACCGCATGCCGGGCACTGCTCCAGGCACTGAGGATGCTCAGCCCACAGCCTGCAGGGCATACATGTGAGGGTATGTGTGGGGTAGGTCAGGCAACAGATGGAGAAATAAACAAGAAAAGAGACGGCGTCCAGCACCACACAGAGAAGTGTGATGGAACCATGGGACGCAGGTTGCTGCTGACTTTACCTTCAAGGACCACATAAGCTGTGGAGCGTCCGAAACAGGGCGGTCTGTGCAGAACGCACTCTGGATTTTGAATATTTACTATGAACCAAGAATGTAAACTATTTCTTTTATATTTTTTGTATTGATTCCAGATTCAAAGAACAGTATTTTGGATGTGCTGGATTAAATATTTTATTTTATTTATTTTATTTTGAAACTGAGTCTCACTCTGTTGCAAGGATGGAGTACAGTGGCGTGATCTCGGCTCACTGGAACATCCGACTCCTAGGTTCAAGTGTTTCTCCTGCCTCAGCCTCCTGAGTACCTGGGATTACAGGCATGTGCCATACCATGCCCAGCTAATTTTTGTATTTTTGGTAGAGACAGGGTTTCACCATATTGGCCCAGAGGGTCTCAAACTCTTGACCTCATGATCTGCCTACCTCAGCCTCCCAGAGTTCTGGGATTACAGGTGTAAGCCACTGCGCCCGGCCGGGTTAAATATTTTTATTAAAATCAATGACACCTTCGTCTTCGTTTTTACGTTTCTATATGGCTGGTGACACAGTCTTTCTGGACAGCACTGTTCTAGGTATAAATCCTGCCTCCCTCCTCTGCCTGCTCCAGGCCAGGGTCTGCCAGCAGCAGTGACCAGCGCTTCCCTCCTCTGCACCCTCTGTGCACACAGAAGGTACTGGAAGGCTCCCGCAGGCAGCAGGAAGGGCTGTGTGCACACAGTGGCAAAACTCGTCAGCACCTGCTCCCATGCACAGTGGAGAGCACACAGAGGTCTGCTTAAAAGCTACTCAAGTCAGAAGTTTACAAATTGTCAACACGCAAAGATGAATAAATGAATCACAAAGGGGCTAAAAGGCCCATTTGCCTACTCTTGTTATTTTCTTCCCCTAACCGAGAGAGATGAGATGGGACTCACCGCGGTGACACGCCAGGTGGGGAGCAGGGTTAATTGGTTTAATTCGCTTTTCCACAGCCTCCTGACACTCCGCTTGTGCAGCCTGCTGAGAAACCCTAACCACTCAAGGAGCTGCGAAGTGCCCGGCTGTCTGCAGAGGGGAGGCCCGGGTGCCACCTAAGGAGACCACTGAGGACCCCTGGGGTCTGGGGGCAGGGTTTCCCAGCAGGCAGGCCCTCGGGTCACTTCTCTCAACCTCTCTGTCTTTCAGGTGAGGAGACTGAAGAGCGGAAAGGCTGGGTGACTTTCCCCAGGAGGCATGCAGCTAGCCCCGGCACCCCTGGCACCCGCACTGCCGTCCCACTCCCCATGCTGCGGTGGGGGGCAGCGGGGTAGGCTAGACCCCGGCTCTAGAAGCCAGCAAGCTAGAGCCAGCTCTCCACACAACGTCCCTAGAGGATGAATCCCCGGACTATGTGACGATGATGAGGGGAGCCACACCCAGGCTAGGGGGCAGTGAGAGCCGCGCTGGTGCAGGGGCTCCAGGAACTCGCCCTGCTGTTTGGTGCTCATCTTGGCCCCCGCTGTCTTTCTGCAGGAGTTCAGGCAGCTCCTAGGATGGGACAGAGGGGCCCCTTACCGGTGCCATCAGAGCTGAAGGGATCCACACACCCCCCCAGATCGGGATGGGCACATACAAGTCGCTCCTCTGCCCCTGCCACACACTCCTCGCCATGGGGCCCTGGCAGTCACGAGCCCTGGCAGTCACAGGGGGTGAAGGCCACACTTCACAGAGCAGGAGGAGGCCAGGAGGGCTGCGGCTAGAACCAGAACAGAGGCCCTGCCGCCCCCAGACTCTGCCCAGACTCCACCCTCTGCACTTCAGAGAGGCTATAGTGAGCACTGGACAGGCCCCTCTCAGATGCCCCACTCTCCATCCGAGAACAGTCTCCATCGACCATGCACTACAGAGGTTGAGGGTCACTGCTCCTACCTGAACCCACAGGCCTTTCCACAGACAGTGGAGGGGCACGTGGGCATCTGTATTCCTCCCACGAGGGGCCTGCAGGGTCTGAATCCATGTTCAACACCAAGTATCTGCTCCCAAGAAGTACTCATGCAGATGAAAGAATGGGACCAGCTGCGAAGAAATCCTGCCGAAAGCACCCGCTGCTGTCAGTGCCACCAGCCGGGGGACCCCAGTGAACTTTGGGCTACAGGAGACCCACAGACCATGCCTGGCCCACTTCAAGTCCCTGAATGAGGCCACTTCCTTCCTCCCAGGTCTGCATTTCGGCTGTGAAATTCCTGACTCGACACTGACATTCACTCTTAGCTTACAGGCTCAGGAACCCTCTGTGGCCAAGGGACCACCAGTCTCCGCAGCAAGGGCAGTGGGGACCCAGCTCCTGACACACAGGCTGTGCCAAGGCACAGGCCACCCTATGCCCCATGCAGGCTGGGACCCTCGCTGAAAAGCCTCCCTAGGAGGAGCTCCACCTGGCACCACCCATGTCCTGACTGTCCCTCACCCTCAGCTGTGACAAGTGCCTCCAAATCAGTTTCCTAACAGGACCCGCCGACGGTACTCCGGGCTTATCAAACAGGACTTCATGCTGGTGACCGAGGCCTTAGCGGCCCATGTCTAAGGAGCTGGCACAGCTCGTGGCTTTTCCTGTACACACAAGAACGGCCTGCAGAAAGGAGCTCCTGCTTTAGCACACAGCCTCCATGACACGCAGCTTCACGTGGCTGGGCCAGCTTTGCCTCACCCCTGGTGCAGCCCACGGAGGCCTCGGGCTCACCTGAAGCTGGCTCAGAGCTCCACAGAGCAGCAGAAGAGACAGAGGGCTCAGCTCTGTTACTCGGCATGGTGATGGCTGCTTTGTACCAGGAAAAGCCTGAGCCTTGGAGATGCTGCCACTGGAAAGTAGTAAGGCCATCTTCCCAAGGTGGCCACAGGCTGTTCATAACCTAACGATGGACGTGGCATTGATGCGTGTAGTTATCCCGGAAAAGGGGACTCACTGGGCTCCTGGTGTCATGATGGACATGGCATTGATGCGTGCAGTTATCCCGGAAAAGGGGACTCGCTGGGCTCCTGGTGTCATGATGGACGTGGCATTGATGCGTGCAGTTATCCCGGAAAAGGGGACTCACTGGGCTCCTGGTGTCCTCATGCTCATGAAACGCTCAGTGGTGTGAGTAAGTATGTGAGGAAATGACCCTGTGGTGCAGGTGTCAGGACCGGGACAATGGTGAGGCTGCCCTCGGAGCCGGGAAGGGGCTTGAAGTCCAGATGCCACGAGCCCCGGCCATGTGCAGGCATCAGTAGCACCGTGCTGCTGTGCCCGCCCCTCAGAGGCACTGCCCGTGCCAGGCTCCTGGATGAGGCCTGTGCTTTCCTCCTGCCCTCTGAACTTTGAACACGCCAAGTGAAAACATGAGAACACCATGGGAAATATGCCGTGACCGTCACACCTTAGAGGCAGGAAGCCCGAGCTAACCATGACTCCCAGTCCAGAAGTAATACACGACTGACAAGTTCAATACACAAAACCTTAAAAAAAAACACCTTTCAAACGAAAACTGATGGTATCTCTCATATACATACACAAAATAAAGGCAAAAGACAAATGAACAAATGGAAGAAAACACCTGGGGTTTTTATCAGCAAGGAGGAAATGCTGCCATTAGTATGGACAGAGCTCTTGAAAGAGACAAACAGATCAAAATCCTGAAAGGAACTGGCGACATGCAGGAACAAAGAGGAGCTCAGCGCGAGGGGGCCCTGAGGACCTCACGCAATGCCAAGATGCTCAGCGGTGCCACAAAGCAGGGCCTGCTGCTGCCCTGAAAAATGCACAAGGCTCGCTGCCCACTCTGGGGCTGGCTTGCTTATCCCCAAGGACATCGGGGAAACAGCTGGGGATGCCCAAACAGCACCTGGGTATTCGCGGACGCTAGAGAGCCTAAGTCCACACTGTGGGGTCCACAAGCCCCGGCACACGTTTGTGCAGAAAACCCTTCCCAGGAGCCACCTGGCTGGAGCATGGGGCCCAGGTGCCGTCTCTGCCTTTCCCTTCCACGTGCGCGCCCAAGACGAGACACTCAGCCCCTTGCTACAGGTCACTCACGCAAACACGGCAGTGCGACCAGCTGTGTTAAAGCTAGGTGTTTGTCACTGAACGATGCGTTCTGCCTCTCTGTATTTTAAACTTTTTCACAGTAAAAGGTGAGGGGAAAGAGGCCAGCTCTGCTAGTGTGTTGAAGATAATTTTGGTCTATTCATGTAATAGGATGTTTGTTTATTTAGCAATTCAAAGGTATGTTGCTGAGAACAGCGTAGCGGTGCCGGCAACTGCTTTGAGTGTAAAGGTGACTGAGGAGCAGCAGGCGGCAGCCAGGTGGGAGGCCCAGTGCCTCCTCTATCGAGAGGCGCACAGCGGCAGGGCGGGCAGGAGCTGGGCCCCCACAGCCTCAGCCTGGGAGGGAAGCAGTTGTCCTCGCTGCTCGCCTTCCACTTCTGCTTTCCATTGGTTTTCACAAGGGCATGTATTGAAACTTCCATTTCTAAAAGGCAATCTAGGCACAGTCTCCTTCTAGAGGCTTTTCCTGGCAGGGGCTCCTCCCACGCAGGGCCATACACACCTCCATGGTCACCTGGTATCCCTGGGCCGGCTGGGAGGGGGGCCCTGACCAGCAATGTGCTGTGGCGGGTGGGTTGGCCCCTTCTTCCCAGCACCCTGGAAACCTCGGGTTTTCTAGAACAGAGAAAGCCCCAGGGTCCCTCCCAAACTGCAGAAGGGCTAGCCAAGAGGCTCTTGGCGCATGTGCCCCAGAGCCCATGCAAGTGCTGAAGTTGGGGGTAGTGGGGGGGAGGGCAGGGGATGCCAGGGACTGCCCCGCCTGGGATGTCCTGCTCGCTTTTATGATTTTCCCATGGGATACTCCTTCCTGTTGCCATCTTAGCCCCGTGGCTTGGTCATGTCACCTGTGGGGACACGGAAGAATTAGTGAGAGAAAAGGTCAAGGTGTAAATGATTCAAAGATTCAGATTTCAGACATTTGAAGATAATGAGTCACAGCACAGCTCCAGGTGAAGACCCCTGTACTTTGATATGTAATCCAGCATGTGGTCCAGGGGTAGGTAGAGAGGACCAGGCTGGGGACACCTCACACTGGCCTGGGGCCCAGGTGTCCATGTGGCCTGCAGGATGCCCTGGCCCAGCTTGGGGCTGCAGCTGCATCAGCTCCCAGCAGTCCCGTGGAGACCTCCACCTGCTTACCAAGAACAGGATGCTCCCTTCTCCCAGGCAGGTAGGGTCAAGGGGTCGCGTGATTCAAGGTAACGGCAGGGCCTGGCCCGGATCCCCAGTGAGCGGCAAGGGAGGGTCCCTCACAGGAACCCGAGAACCCTGCTGGGCACCCACCCTGTATACTGACCACGTGCTACAGCTCCACCCCACACTGGCTCCTCGGTCAGGCGGTGTCCACACCCAATTCCCAGCACTGAGTGTCAGCTTAGGAAGAACAACCCGGGCTGTATGAAGGGAAGGAGTGGCAGGGAAACCGAGCTTGGCCTCCCCCGCCTTCCCCGCCCCCTCCAAATGAGAGTGTTTTCTCTTTTCAAAGCAAGGAACCTCCATTACAAACAACTCTGCCTGGAATTTTCTTAAGCACTCTGTTGTTAGGGCTCTCAATGTGCCCAAGGGTCTGCGTCATGTCTCGCTGATTCTGCCAAGTTTCTAGGGCATCAACCACAGAAGCATGCCAATGCTGAGTGCTGGTCGAGGCCATAGTGGACACCAGGTCAGGGAGGGACTGAGCCAGAGCCCCAGCCCAGAGCTGTGGCGTCCTGGCAAGGCCATGGTGCTGGGTGAGACACTGCCCTCACAGATGTGGGGGTGCAGGTGCAGGGATAGCCGGAGGGGAAGCCCAGGCACACCTGCCAGCTGGAGGGTGATGGGCACAGGGAAGACCCAGCTAAGAGCCGTGGCTCCCCTCCAGGCACCGAGCACCTGCCTGGAGTCCCCAGTTATCCCTGCCTCACACCCAGCATGGCAGGGATAACTGGCATCTCAGTAAAGAGAGAACAAGGGCTTGAACAACATGTGATTTGCAGAGATGCCCCAACTCACAGCTGGGCCACCAGACAGATCTCCACTGTCCTGGGCCCTCAGGAAGGGAAGATGAGGCAGGGAACTGAGCCACACCACCTCACCAGCAGACAGAGTGGGGGTCAGTGAGCTGTGGAACCAGCACCAGGGAGCACAACTGCACCACCATGCAGAGCTCACCATGGCATCTTGGAAGGGGGAGCCATGGGGCACACATGTGGGAAGGGCCACCATGGCACATCTGCCGTCTGTCAGACCAGGCGCAGAACGGGTAAGGAAGGTGGGAGAGCCATACCCGGGCCCGTGCAGCAGCAAGGACACCTGCAGCAGCCTATCTAGATGGACGCACACCACAAATGCACAAGTTCCAAGCCACCAAATAATCAGAGATAACGTGTGTCATGTCAGAGTCTGCAGTCACAAATTTGAACCACGAACACTGAGAAGAGATCGGGAAAGTGGCTGAGAGAAGCAGGACAGTGTGGCACTGTCCTGCGGGGAATCCACACGCTGGAAGTGGCTTCTCTCCAGCTGGGAGGAGCTGCGGAGTACCACACATTGCAGTGGTTACTCCACATGCTGCTCTCCCAGGTGGTGAAATAATTCCTACATAAAAGGAGCCAACACAGTATTGCTGCAAAGAGACAAATCACCCCCACATGAGGCGGCCGGCACCCCCGGATGGCCACTCTGCCTCCTACATTGCCTATGCCCCAGGGGTACCCAGTACCTAGCCACGGCCCCTACACAGGGCCAGTGCTGGCATCTGCCCCTCTGGATGGGGATGGTGCCGGGTGCAGCCCACGCCGATGCACAAGCAGCCGGTGCCCTGGAAGCCCCCGGGGATCATGGGACTTCAGATCATGGGGCTGTGGGCGCCGGCAGCAGTGGCTCCCAGGTAGCAGCTGGGAGGCCAAAGAAAGGGAAGGCTGCCAGATGGCCAGGCAGGCAAGTGCACTTACACGGATCCATCGGGTGACAGTGTGACCCAGCCCCGGGCGGGGGCTGTGCTGTGAGGGTGGAGAAGGACACCCCCAGGAGGGAACAGGAGGAAGGGTACAGGGAGGGGAGCTGACAGCCTCCAGCCCACCCATCACTCCCTGCCTAACAGGGCTGCGGTCTACACTCAGACAGCTCTGGGCACACTGCCTGCTACAGGCAACAGCTGCTGGCTGCAGGCCAGGCTGACAGGACGGGTGCCGCTGGGGCCCCCCAGCTCCCTGAGGGCTTCAGGGAGCCAGACTGGGGCCCTGTCAGATTTGGGGCTGGGGTGGACAATGTCTGCACACTGCCAGGCCCCTGCTCGGCCCTGATGTTTAAGGAAGGTTGCCCATCCTGGTGTTCACTCCTGCCAGCCTCAAGCTATGCATAAATCTGACAACTGTGAGGTGTCCTCCATACCCACCACGTCCGAGGGAGAAGACGGCCGTTCAAGAAGTCAGCTCAGGGCTAAGCAGCCAGCCTGTGGCAGGGGTGCCACCTCCCCCACCAGCAAGGCTGCCCTCCTGAGCCGCTGGACCTGACCACCATACAACCCCGTCTCCCGGAGAGGGTTACAGGGACTGTCCCCACTCAACCTGCCCCTACTTGGCCCTAAAACTTCGGATGACATCTTCCCGTGGGAGCCAGGAGCCTGGACTGCCGTCAGATAGTCTAGGCTCTGACTGGGCCCAGCACAGACACCGCGTGTCGCCTTCCACAGGGCCTTTGAAACCACACACCGAGTGTGTGCGTGGGGTATGGGTTTTCTGTGGGCGGTAAACACCGACCAACTTCTCCAAGAGATGAGAAGCCCTGCCTTGGACCATCTGGGGCAGGGGTTCACCAGCAGGGGGAGGGGCTGAGTGGGGGGCGCTTGATAAGCCCAGTGTCACACTTCACACCCGACAACGCTGGGCACAAGCCCCAGAGGCAGGAGGGCCACGGAGGTCCTGGCGGGAAGACTGCCTGTGAAAAGTTCATCCTTATTTACCTATTTTCAACCTTTTATCACACTCAATGCCCTTTTAACTAGACGATCAAAGAATGCGGAATACCACCTGATACACAGAAGACAAGGAAGTAGCTCCATGCAGAAAGGTCAGGCCACACCCGTCTGCACCACTGCCCCGAGGGTGGGCACTCGGGTGGATCTGCCCCCGTCTGCACCACTGCCCCGAGGGTGGGCACTCGGGTGGATCTGCCCCCGTCTGCACCACTGCCCCGAGGGTGGGCACTCGGGTGGATCTGCCCGGGAAGAGGGACTTCCTTTGCTGACGTGTGCTGGCTGCTGCAGTGTCAAGTGTCACGTGTCCTCACTGGCCCTAATGCCTTAGAGTTGGGCCGCTTGATGTTCACTGGTCCATGGTGGCCAGGCATCCCTGGGGTGGCTCCGGCCTCCCTCCCTCCCCCTCCCAGACCATCCTGGCGGTCCAGAGTGCCGGCTCTAAGAGCTGATTTCTTTGACAATCCAGTTATTAGTTTGAAAATCTTGTCAAGTTCTGGACCAAATCGGGGCTAAAAATAGAAAGACAGTGACAGCTAGCCAGGACAGGGTGGCAGCTGCTGGAGCTGGCCAGCTCACCGGGAGGACAACCCGGGAAGGTGACGCCTCAATACAGCCACCTTCTGAGGAGTCTCTCATGGCACAGGGACGTATGCTGTCCTTGTAATTAATGTCATTCTTTTTCCAAAAAGCAAATTCTACCGAGAAAAGCGCTTTTCAGTGCTGAAAACATGAGCTCGGCATGGAGCGTGCCCACCACGCTGCCCTTCCAGTTCATCCCTGGGCACACGGTTGAGACTCCTGTCAACACACAGAGGACACTGCAAACCCTGGCACAGCCAATCGTCTGTTTCGACCCATGAAGACTTCCTGGTATATGGGGCCAAGACGCTGTGGCCACATCACCCCTGGAGGAGCCACTCAAGAAACACCCAGTGGGCAGCTGGGAAGGACACCCACTTCTAGGAGAGGCGCCATCGGTCAGGCACTTATCTACAAGGCGGCAGAGAGGCTCTTCCCACAGCGACCCGAGAGAAAGCGCCAGAGAAGGCCAAGTCTGAAAGGCTTTCTGCTCCTAATGCAGAAATCACCAGGAGGGGGCCGCCGAGAGCGGGGAGGGGAAGAGCGGCCCCGAGGGCTGCATTCCTGGCATCCTGGACCCTGGGCATGTGTCCCAGAGCAGCTGCCATCACTCCCTGCCTAACAGGGCTGCAGTCCACACTCAGAGACTCCGGGTACACTGCCTGCTAAAGGCAACAGCTGCTGGGAGCAGGCCAGGCTGACGACAGGTGCCGCTGGGCCCCCCCAGCTCCCTGAGGGCTTCAGGGAGCCAGCCTGGGGCCCTGTCAGGTTTGGGGCTGGGATGGACAGCGTCTGCCCATGGCCAGGCCCGTGCTCAGGCCTGATGTTTAAGGAAGGGAGAAAACTATGGTCAAAGAGTCGTCGCTGCAGGGGTATTTCTAGGCCATGGCAGAGTCCTGCATGTGACAAGTAAAGGCCGCAGCTCCGGCCAGCCAGAGAGACGAGGCCAAGCCAGACGTCAAGACACAGAGCTCAGAGGGCGGGGCAGGCCACCCGTGGCCCAGAATCACTTGGCATGTGGCAGGGCCACACCAGGACACGAAGAACAGCTCTCAAAACGTAAAGTGTGAGGAGGTGGGCCGGAGGGGAGGGTGACCAGGACACATGGGAGGGACAGCCATGCTGCGGGGACCTGTCTGCTCCACCACAGGAGGGAGAAGTCATGGCCTGGAGGTCCCAGAGCTCCCTGCTCCTGCCAGCCTCATGCCCCCTCCCAGCCCTTGTCATCCACTCAGTCACAGCTACTCACATCTCCTCCTACTCTCTGGCCACCTTCCCGTGCCAACAGGCCCCAGGGTGACTTCTGCTGACTTTTCGACGGCTGCTGAAACTCCAGCCGTCGCATCCACAGTCCAGCCTGGCAGCAAGAGGATGAAAGGCAGCTTTCCCTGCCAAGACAGCTGCCTCTGCAAGTTTCTCCTGAATTCCACCCACTACTCCCAGATGCACCTCACATGGTGAACTGGGTCCTGTGGCCATATCTGACTTCAAGGGAGTCCGGAAGTGCAGTATTCTAGCAAAGCTCCTGCCTCCGTGAAGAAAACTGAAGTTCAGTGCCCCGAACGCCCACAGGCTCTGCCCACTGCCCGTCTACATGGCACTCAGCATCACCAGTCAAGTGCCTTTGCCCCTGTGGGTCTTACCTTGGTCTCTGGCGACAGCACTCAGCCAGTCACCCGACAGACAAATGTAGACACCGTCCCCAGTTTCTCCTTCTTCTCTGACTCTGCCCGGTACCCCTGCCCCCCACCATTTCCATCTGTCACCACGCCCTGGCTCACTCCTGGGTGGCCTCTGTCCTCTTCTGCTTGGATGCGGCCACAGCTCCTCCCTTTTCCCTTGCCTGTCCACCTGCATGGCCACCTCGCCACCTCTTTCCCCCTAGAACCCACCACCCCCAGGCTGACCAGGCCCCCTTCTCTGACGCCTTTCTGCCTGCAGGCTTTGCTGGCCCCTGGGTCACCACGCATGCTGTTTCCTCAGCCTGGAGCACCATGGCAAGGACTGCCAAGTACCACTCAGCAGTCATTCAGCCGCCCTCCCCGTCTTTAGGAAAAGAACTTCGGTTTTCTTCATGGAGGCAGGAGCTTTGCTAGAATACTGCATTTCCCAGACTCCCTTGAAGTCAGATATGGCCACAGGACTCAGTTTATGCATGTGAGGTGTATCTGGGAGTAGTGGGTGGAATTCAAGAGAAGCTTGTAGAGGCAGCTGTCTTGGCAGGGGAAGGTGTCTTTTATCCTCTTGTTGCCAGGCTGGACTATGGATGCAATGGCTGGAGTTTCAGCAGCCATCTCAGGCGAAGAGGTGCCTCTGAGAATGGAGGCCACAGAGAGCAGAGAAGAGAGACGGGAAACTGGGTTTCTGGAAGCACTGAGGCTGATGTTCCAGCCTGGAACTGCCTATACCTTGGGCCTCCTTTAATATCAGAATGAAATAGGCTGTGATTTTCTTCCTTTTCTTGTGCTATTCAGTCAAACCTAGTTCCAATTAGCCTGAGCGTCTCTCCCACAGCTAACTCTCTCAGGGGATCTCGCTTCCAGCAAGCTTCTGTGACCCACCCTGCCATCCTGCATCACCCCTGCAGGGTCACAACCTCGGGACCCAGCCCCAGCTCAGCTGTGCAGCCTCGACCAAGGGCTTTCTGTCTCAGAGGCCCAGTGCCCTGACCTGTAAAATGGGAAAAGGCCACCTTCCTCATCATGAGAGTTAAATGAGATGGCAAACAGAAATGCGCCAAGCACATTCAATAAATGCTAGTTCATCTCACAAGGCCGGCCGCAGGAGTGGCCCTCAGTGTGGCTTTGGGACTTAGCAGCAACAGACAGCGTAACCGCGAGAGCCTCGTCAGGACCAGCTGCGAGGAGGGGTGTGGCTGGTAGGAAACTCTCGTGAATGTGGCTGTGGGCTGAGGGGTCATCACCCCATGGAAGACGGGGAGCAGCTGAGATGTCATGACTGGCCACTGATGCCCGTCAGCCAGAAGTGGAGGGGGCACCCCCTGGGCCTGGGACCCTGAGCTTGCACCAATCTGGCATGGTGCCCCCAGGGGCCGGGGTGGAATCCCCGTGGGAGGCTGAGGTGGTTTCTCACCCGGGAAAGAGGAATCCACCACGCTGACCCGGTGTGGGTTCTGAACCCGTTGTTCTGAACACATGACTGAGAGGTTACCTGGCACGGATCAACTCAACCCGAGGACACAAAGGCCTGCTTCTCAACACAGGTATCACTTCATTTCAGAGCACTCAACCAGAAAGCAGCAGGTCTTCAGAAGAAAAAGAGAAGCTCTTTCACTTGGATGAAGCCACAGCTCCTCCCATTTCCCTTGCCTGTCCACCTGCATGGCCGCCTCCCCACCTCTTTCTCTAGGTCCGGGTTCTAGTCAGACACATGCAGGAGAGCAGGTGAGCTCCAGTGGGCAGAGAGCCCAGAGGAACCTTCACACGGCTGCCACCAGCACAGAGGAAGGCCCAGACTACAGCCACACATGCTCCTCTGCCCTGGGCCTTCCTATCACCGGGGGCTGAGACCCCAGAGGTGACACTGCTGGCCGGGGTCCCAACAGCTTGAAAAGTGCAAGCTGGGCAGGGCGCGGTAGCTCAAACCTGTAATCCCAGCACTTTGGGAGGCTTGGGCGGGCAGATCATGAGGTCAAGTGATCGTGACCAGCCTGGCCAACATGGTGAAACCCCATCTCTACTACAAGTACAAAAATTGGCTGGGCATGCTGACATGTGCATGTAATCCCAGCTACTTGGGAGGCTGAGGCAGGAGAACCGCTTGAACCCGGGAGGCAGAGGTTGCAGTGAGCTGCGGTCGTGCCACTGCACTCCAGCCTGGGTGACAGAGCGAGACTCCGTCTCTAAAAATAAAGGAAAGAAACGAAAGAAAAGTGCAGGCTGCTAGGCTGCGCTGCCATGTCCACCCCGCGAAGGGCTCCTCCCCTGGGTGACGCCGCTCTTTCCCGACAGGCCAGCATGGTGGCTTCATGCTCTCTGCTCCCACAAGATCTTCTTCGACCCCAGGGCAGAAGCAGGGCTGCCAGGAGAGCAAGGTCACCCGTGACCACACAGGTCTGAAAGATGTTCAGGGGCACTGCCTCATGGGACCTCCCTGAGCCCCACCAGAAGAAGCCCCGGCCCAGCAGCCAGCACAGCCCAGCACTCAGGACCCCCAGGGAGGTCCCCAGGGAGGGGCCACGAGGGAGCCCTGGTACCAGAGCCTCTCCCAGCCATGGACCAAGTCTCCAAGGCTACCTTTAAACATGTGGCAATATTGACTTTCAACAAGTTGATCTCACAGATTCACTAGTAAAATGATCTTTTTCCTTGTAATATACATTGTGAAAATTACTTAATTTCCAGAGTTGTTCAAGTCTGTGTTCTCACATTGATTTCTCTGCTGCCTGGGAAGCCAGGAGGAAGGCCTGCGGTGAGGCTTCAATCTGGAAAGGTCAGCTCTGTGTGAGTGTGCAGGGAAGCCGCCGGCTGGCCTCATCCAGGAATGTGGAGAGTACACGGGTGGGCGCCGAGTGTCACAAAGAACCCCCAAGCCACGCAGCGTTTAAAAGTGTGTTCAGATCGACGGCTCGGTGAGGCTCTGGGTCCTCAGAGTCAGGCTCGCAGGAATCCACATGAATCCAGCAGGCCGGGTGCCTTTCTTTTAAGTGGAGCGGGTGGCTCCCCACGCTGCTCACAGGCCCCTCAGAGACTGAGGGACCACAGTGATCCCACGTCCTCTCTAAGCCCCCAAGGCCCTGGCATCATGGTAGGAAGAGCAAGGCTGTCTGCCATGCCAGGTGCCTGAGGCAGAAACATGTGCCAACCACACAGCCACAGAGCCACACGCATGCCACATGAGGGCCACAGAATTCCCACAGAAGGAAGAGGCTGACACTACCGTTCAGCGGGGCATGTGGGCGGGGACTGGTCTCCAGCTACCTGGTCCCAAGGGAGGGTCACATGCCCAGGAGCCCAGTGGTTGCAGGGGACGATGCTGGGGGTGGGGGTGGGTCACTTGGTGACCCACAGAGAAGGGCCTGGCTCTGAAGTGGGCTGGGGAGTCTGCATACTGGCCTTGAACCAGTGCTGCAGCTCACAAGCCCGCGCCAGGCTCTTCTGGGTGAGTAAGCCAACAAGCAGACAGCTGGGCGAGAAGGCCCAGGCACCCAGGTGCAGAGGTGGCTCGGCAGAAGCGCCATGACACGGGGACTCCTGTGCCACCCAGCAAGCCCAACCGCCCAGATTGCATCAAGTGCATGGGCTCAAGGCTGCTCTGGGTGGAACTGGGACATCCATGGAGCAGAGATGGGAGTGCACAGGGTGAGTCCTGGGCCACAGGTTTGCTGACTTTTGAGATGTTCAAAAGATGAACTCGGCCGGAAGTGGTGGCTCACACCTGTAATCCCAGCACTTTGGGAGGCCGAGGTGGGTGGATCACCTGAGGTCGGAAGTTCAAGACCAGTCTGACCAATATGGAGAAACCTCATCTCTACTAAAAATACAAAATTAGCCAGGTATGGTGGTGCATGCCTATAATCCCAGCTACTCGGGAGGCTGAGACAAGAGACTCACTTGAACCCGGGAGTCGGAGGTTGTGGTGAGCTGAGATCACGCCATTGCACTCCAGCCTGGGCGACAAGAATGAAACTCAGTCTCAAAAAAAAAATTAAAAATTAAATAAATAAAAGCTGAACTCAGGGGGCCTCAGAGGCCTTGGAGGCCAACTCCCAGCTGCCTAGAGCCCTCTCTACCCCCGTGTGAGGGCAGCCAGGAGGGCTGCCCACCCCCCAGTGCCCTCCAAGTCTGACTCTGTTAATATTTGTTTCCTGCCTTGCCTGAATGGGCATGGCAGTGCTCGGTACCATGGCTGCCACTGATCTCAGGGGCATTTCCAGCGTACTGATGACTGTGCCCCGTGCCATATGGGGCCCTTCCTTACCCTTTCCTCACTGACTCTAACAGCAGGCTTGGAGAAACGAAGTCCACCCATTTTACAGACAGGAACACTGAGACCAGAGAGGCTCATAGTGGCCTGTGGCCTATCTGCTCCTGGTCCTCAGGCCCAGCCCTGCTGCCCCTGAGGAGTCAGCACTATAGGGTTTCTGGTATGGGAGAGAAGGCCCGTCCTCTCTGAAGGGGTTCCTCTGAGGCTGGGGAGGGGATTTTACACCCCAGAGAGCAGAGATGAAGGTTGGGCCAAAGGGCCCGAGGCATCCCATGAAGTTGGAGGTGACAATCACCCAGGTGCACAACCACGAGCAAGTCATATCTTCAGGAAAACTTCCCAGGAGGCCGTCACATCCTCCGAAGAACAAGCCTCTAAAAGCCAGAGAGCCTCGGTCCACAGACCTCAGCCGCCTCGGCCGCAGTGTCAGCCCTTCTCCCAGAACCTTCCTCCCCGACTCTCCCGTGAGCACCTCCTGCGGCTCTGCTGTCTCCGCCGTCCTTCCGGCCTCTGTGAGCTCCCGTGGCAGGGCTGGCAGCCTGGCCATGTCCCTTCCCTGCCCATCCTCACGAAGCCACCCACCTGGGCAAGGGAGTGGTCCCACTGCTGCTCTGTCCCGCCGCCTTCTCCAGCCATCTCAGCAGCCAGCCTGGCCTGTGCCCGTGAGGGCGGCACGCTGTGTACACGGGAGAGCGTTTCCTTCTCAAGAGCTAACAATGCAGCCAAGTGCAGGAATAAATACCGGGTGGCATTTTGCTAAACGTCTCATTAAGCTCCTATTTTTAGAAGGGTTTGAAAGCCATTTGAGGGAAATAAATGGAGGCCACGCAGGATGCAACGGAGCAGATGTGAGCGTCCACAATCTGTGCCGCAGGCCCGTGGAGCCTGTCCCCCAGCCACGACGTGCCACGGACATATCTGCTGTCACAGCCCTGTCTGTAGCCCCTGAGGGGTCCCCAAGCCATGGGACCCCAGCCCCAGGGGACTGCACCAGCGATGGGCACCGATCACTATGCGGCCAGTGACAAACACCGATGGGGACATTGTAAATGCAAGCCCATTCCTGAAGGCCGTTCAAACTAATTAACTGGCCAGCATGGCAGGGCTTTCCCTTCCTCATTCCAGTAAAATCCTGGCTGTAAACCCTCTTCTGTTAGAACACCTTTTCTTTGTTTTCAGGAATGTTAGGCCAGAGATGCATGGACTTACAGGAGCAAAAGCTGCTTTTAGGTCTCCATCAATGTGTAGACCTCACGTCTGCCCGCTGAGCCTGGCTCCAACTCAGAAGGGCAGAGGTGGAGACGGTACTGTCTGTTCTAGGGTACTGAACCACCTGCATCGTTCCCGTTCTGGGAGAAAAGGGGGTGGGCTTCCAGGAGAAAAGGTCCCCTGGAGGCCAAGGCGCACCGCCTTCCCAGCACCTTCCTCTGGGGAGTTCGGTGGTTCTTAATGTCTCCAGCAAGTAGTCACTTTCAAGGCCTGTGCACGATTCCACCGGGCCCTCACAGGGCCCAGACTGTGCCCCACTTGAGGGCAAAGACTCAGAACTCCACAATGCTTGACTGAGAGCAATAGGGTAGCTAATAGGGAGCTAGTCCTATGAGGAGCTGACCTTGGCATAGAACCACAGGGGCCAGAGCTGTGGCAGAAGCAGGTAGAAATCTCAGTGCCTACCAGCGGGGGCCCAGCACACAGGAGGCTGATGTTGCTTATGTACAATCACCGTTACTGATAAAACTGATCCATAAAAATCCAAATGCATTTCATGCCAGATAACCGTTTGGCAGAACAGCAATGTAAGCCACATTCAGAATAGTACCCAGCTAAGCTCTGTTTTGGAACTAATGGAATTCGATATAAAAAACTGTAGTGCTTAAGATACTACCCGAGTCATTTCCTTCCTTGTTCTCTCCCTCCTTCTCTCCTTCCTTCTTCCTTCTTCCCTCCTTTCTAGGAAAACACTACAAACAATGTAGGAAAAAGCAAGTGTGTGGTACACACAGGTGTGCACTTCAAATCTCATTCCTTTACAGAATCATGGCGCCTGCCGGGAGGGCCTTCCCAAAAGCATGGAGGGAAGTCAGGGCAATGGACGAAGCCAGCACCGACCTCCCCAGAGGAAGGTGGTCTACTGCCCTGGGTTCAGCTCACAGTGCCACGTGCAAGCTGTGTGGCTCCAGGCAAGTTTGTCTCAGATTTCGGGACAACCGCCCTCTGTGATAGAACTGGTCCAAGAAATATAAATGTGCATGTAAGGGACACAGTGAGCTCCACATAGGAAGGCAGAAAGCACAGTGGCAAGTCTCAGGACTTCTGATGGAAAGCTATCTGCCTCAGGGTGAGGAAGGACAGAGTGGCCTGATCAAGGCTGCAGGCTAACACGGTTTCACTGTGTCACCCAAATCTCATCTTGAACTGTAGCTCCCATAATGCCCACATGTTGTGGGAGGGCCCTGATGGGAGGTAACTGAATCATGGAGGTGGGTTTTCCTGTGCTGTTCTCATGACAGTGAATAAGTCTCATAAGATCTGATGGTTTCATAAAGGACAGTTCCCTGCACACGCTCTCCTGCCTGCCACCATGGAAGACGTGACATTACTCTTCCTTCGCCTTCCGCCATGATGGGTGGGTGGGTGGAAGGAGAAGTCTCAAGAGATCTGATGGTTTCATAAAGGACAGTCCCCTGCACACGCTCTCTTGCCTGCCACCATGGAAGATGTGACTTTGCTCCTCCTTCACCTTCCACCATGACTGTGAGGCCTCTCCAGCCATGTGCAACTGTGAGTCCATCAAACCTCTTTTTCTTTATAAATTGCCCAGTCTCAGATATTTCTTTATAGCAGTATGAAAACGGACTAATTCACATGCTAACAAGCCAGAGCAGTCGTAGAGCCAGGGTTCTGGAGTCTGTACGCCAGACCCCTCCAACTCCAGCACCTGCCCAAGGCTGCGTGCTGCCCATCATGAGAGGCATCTTTTTTGGGTGGGGGGCAAGCTGCACTCTGTGATAACCCTCACCAGCATGGAAAATGCTCACAGGGCTGCAGAAGCCAGAGCAGCAACTGAGCCCCAGGGACAGCCCCCAGGCCCACGATCCCCCTGGCCCAAGCCTCCAGGGCCAGGCTTCCAGGGCCTGAAGCAGACTGGGCCACCGGGAAGAGCAGGCAGATTCAGCACACGCACACTCAAAGCCTGAGCAACATGATTTTTTCTATTGGTTTCTAAATATGCACAGCCCAATTTTTGCTCAAAATTATGTCTGTGGCTCCCAATGAGGAGAAATCGCTTCAAAATTGCTAGGTTTCCCTGTGGGTGTCACCACTGCTCCTTGCTACACATCTCCAAAGTGACAGAGGTGTCATCTGATAATGATTACCAAAAGATATGAACGAATCAGAGAGTGCAGACAAGACCACGGTTTGATATTTAAGAGGGGGACCGTAATTGAGAGTGACAGGGTAACAGGAGCAGCCACAAGCAGCCATGTGCTATTGACTTCACAACATGTCCACAGGCTGGTTCTCACGGACCGGCAGGAATCAAGATTACAACGGAGTTATCTGGAAACAAGAGTGTGATGAGGCAGTGAGGGGCGCTTCTCCCACAGCCACTCCTGAACACAAACTTGCGTCTTAGCAAGCAAAGCTCAGCCTGGGCGCCCCGGACAGACACCAATAACCTCCCCGGCCAGGACACCACACCTCCTCCTAAGTGGCTGGAAGCAGGGGAGGGAGGTGGCCATCCTAGACTGACCTGAGAATGGTGGTCCCTCTCCTGTCCCAGTGGCCACCCTTGAGCAGCCTCTCATGAGGACAGATGAGGGGGAGACCACCCAAAGCTCCCTGGAAGCGCTGTGCTCAATGTGCAGGGGGAACGCAGGAGCTGGGTGGAGGCCAGAGCCCCTTTGAGGCTGCCCTTACCAGCCCCTGACAATGCAGACCCCAGGACTACCCAGCCAGAAGCCCTCCACGGCTCATGTTTGGATAAACCCCCGTCTCGAGGTGCACACCCGCTAAGGTGCAGGCACTTCAGCACCTGTGGCTTGGGCCAGCGGTGGCTTCTGAGGAACTTCCTTCCAGTTCCCTCAGCAACTGGGCCACAGACACACAGTTCCATGCGGGTAGCTGGAACCAAGGGCCAGTCTTCTGCGGCCTCAGCGTTCTGTGCCTGACTGGTCACTGCAGGAGCAGAATGGGGACCAAGCACATAAACAAAGCAATAAAACATATTACGTCACCTGCCCACAAAGGCTCAGCATGGGACTCACAGGGCTTTGGCCAAGCCCAAAGGCCCGAATCCAGGCTAGGCCCTCGGGGAAGATGGCTGCAGGAGAGAGCTGGCCTCCTGGTGATTCGGGTTTCTGCCAACAACACGCTATGCTGGAACGTTTGTGTTTCCCCTTATCCGTCAGTCGAAATCCTCACGTGGAGGTGGTGGTGTTAGCAGGTGGGGCCCTTGGGAAGTGGTTCGGCCATGAGCCCTCAGGGATGGGACTGGTGCCTCTTAGGAGGAGAGGCTGAGGCCCCTCCCTGTTCCACCTTGGGACGGCATGGCAGAGGGTGGTGCCTATGAACCAGGCATGGGCCCCCACCACATTCCGGGTTGGGGGCAGGTGCCTTGCTTTTGGCCTTCCAGCCCCCAGAACTGAGAAGTAAGTGCCTGCGCTTCCAAGCCCACCGCCTATGCTGTTCTGTCAGACCACCCCAGAGAGACTAAGATGCTTGTCAACTGCAAAGCACACAGAACTGGCAAACACCCCAAGACTCACCGAGGGGCTCTCAAAGGACGGCCTTTGCCAAAACCTGTCTCCTGAATCTCAGTGGGGGGAAGAGGCAAGTTCACCAGGGAGGGTGGCCGGGAAGCCCAGGACACACGGAGCCCCCACTTTTCCAGAACATACTGTGCGCCCCTAACCAGCCTGCTGGGAATCACTGTACACTGCCTTCCCTGCCTCCCAGAGGCCAAGAGAGTCTTGGAGGGGGGTCTGTGCGGCCTTTGCTGGGGGCACAGAGCGCACTGCAAAGGGGCTGATAAACTAGCTCTGGCCACTCTTCCTCAACAAAGCCATGGGCCATAAGATGACCGTGAGGTGTGGCTACCCGGGCGATCTCGTGAGGACTGCGGCTTGCAGGGTAACTCCGTGGGTACTGGAGCCTCTGGATTCCAGGGGGACTAGGAATCCTGTTAGGTGACAGTGACACTGACGATAACACTCAGAGCACCTGTGTTTCCCCAGCATTTGCAACAACCGAGAGGGGTGCCAGTTTCATCACACAGACGGAGACGCTGAGCCCCAGAGAGGGAGGCGGAGGCAGGGCCAGCCCTTCCCGACATGCAAAGCTCCTGTAGGCTCCTGAGACAGTTCCCTTCCCACTCCCCACTGGCAGGACCCTACACTCCTCTCTCCTACCTCGTGGCAGGCTCATTTTGGTGGTGATCTTCCCACTTGCCCCCACCCTTCTTCCCCTAGCGGTAAGCAGCCATGAAGATGCCACCTGCTTCAGGAGCCAGGCTTCAGTGTGACCCAGTGTGACCAGTGAGGCTGGCTTGGCAGGCCTGCAGGGATGGTGGTAAAGAGGCTGCTGGGGCCAGGTCAGCCTCAGGCACTGAAGGGCACATTGTGTGGCTTTGGGCAGAAGCACCCACCATCCCCAAAGTCAGGGAGGAAGAAAGCTGCCACATGGGAGAAGGAAAGCTGAGGGGCAGGGGTGTGCAGGGGGTTCTCAGCTCCTCGATAAGGGGCGGTACATGTCTCCTCTTTGTGCAGTGAGGGGGCAGTGCCGACAGGGCAGGGACATCACCCTGCTCCAGTGTCCAGTCTGACTGGACCCTGCCACCCCCTCTAGCCTTGCTGAGAATCAGACACACTAAATCAGAGAAGAGCAAATATTTTTTCTTTGCATGAGGAATTAAAAGATCAATGCAACTTCTTCTGTGTGCTTTATCTCAAAAAACAAACACCCCAAAGTTGAACTGAGAAATCCTATCATGTTTGCCTGAAAATCCTCAAACTAATTAGAGTAACAAAATGAACACACCGCACAGATCAAGGGCTTTTTGGGCTGGAAGTGGATCATAAGGCAGCACGAAGATCTCCACAAGCCCTTCCACTTTCTTTCATTTTACCTGATTTTACTTCCTTCTAAGCCAGCACCAAGTGAAGACTTAGCCAGGGCCCAGGGCCAGGTTTGCTCACACTCACTGCCTGCACAGCATGGACTAGCGACACCCGAAGCCCCAGACCAACCTGGAGGTGACCTGCCGTGAGACGAGGGGCTGTGGACTGACTTAGATGGTGGGAAGTAGCACCGAGCCCTGCGCCAGCCTACCACGGGGAAGAAGAGCAGAGCCCTGTGCCAGCCTACCACGGAGAAGAGCAGAGCCCTGCGCCAGCCTGCCA
>CM052648.1:2821099-2847997 GCA_028533165.1 Leontopithecus rosalia
CCTGCGCCAGCCTGCCACGGGGAAGAGCAGAGCCCTGCACCAGCCTGCCATGGGGGTTCTAGGAAGACAAGCTGTCCACAGGTGGGCTCTGCACCACTCTTGCCAGGGAAGAAGCCCCATCCTGCTCATCCCCGAGAAAGAGACTCAGCAGCAAAGCCGTAGCCAGTGCCTCCTTCCCAGCTGGGGCCTGGGGTCTGAGTCCAGACACAGGTGCAAGAGGGGTCCCAATGGGACTGGCTGGGGCCTGAGGGAGCGGGTAAGTGGCCAGCCCTCCGGGCATGGAGGTGGTGGGCAAAGGCATAGCCTGGGCTGCAATCAGCTAAGGCTCTGGGAGAGACGGGCAGGGAAAGTCTATTAGCCTCTCCCGAGGTGCCACGTGCCCTACCAGGCAGAGGATCCTGGAGGCTCTCTCCCTGCTGAAGCCCCCATCTAAATTTGGAGGTGCTGGGGGTGCTCGACTGTCACATCAGAAACCCCGGATGTGAGCAGAAAGGATGACAGCCTCACAGCACGACTTTCTCTGCAAACAAAGCCCAGGAGTTTGGTAGTGATGCAGCTGACCCCAGGCTTGACAAGAGGATGCAGCCTTGAGGCAGTGGGGGGTCGGGGTTCCACAGGACACTCCCAGGCCACCAGCTGCTTTTTGATTCCTTTTTCACCCAAGTTACATAAGATCTCAGGCAATCTCAGCCCTAGCCTCACACACAAGTGACTCCGTCCCTCTAAGTGTCACCTCCTGGAAACACGGGTAGGGCTGGCCCTGAGTAAGGCCTGTACTGGCCAGGAGCCGGTGAGTTCCCTGCATCCCGGCAAACAGCCAGCCTTTAAGCCAACACGACGGAGGAGCAGGAACCTGCACCTCCCAACTTGCTGTACAAACGGGACATGGCACAGCAACCGTGGCAGTGACAGGCCAGGAGCCAGGACAGGATCCCTGACACGGCCAGGGAAGAGGAAGAAAGGCCACTCTGGCTGGGGAGAAGCAGGACCCAGGCAAGGACGAGGCTCGCTTCCTGCAGGTTTGGAGGGTGCAAGCCAGTTGGGGCTGCAGGCCAGGGCAGTGCAGGGACTAAGGCCGGTCAGGTAAGCAGTCAGGTGGCAGGGGGCACATGGCCATGGTCCCACAGCAGAGCTGGCTGCTGAAGGGCGGCAGGCAGAGGCATGAAGGGATCAGGAGCACATTCTAGAAAGCTCTCTCTAGCTGCATTCTGGAAGGTGGATCAGAAGGAAGCAGGAGGGAGGGGCAGGCAAAGCCAGCTGCTATGACAGTCCCAAAAGATCGGGGTGGCAGGGGGAACGTCTGGTGCAACCTCTAGGCCTAACGACCGAGGCTCGGGGGAATCCAGGCAGACCCCATCTCGCTGGGCACCAAATGAGGGCTCCCAAGCATGGGGTCGGGGGCTGCACATCTCGTATCTTGTTTGATCACAGACCTCAAGGATGCATGTGCAGAAACTGAAGGAAGCACTAAGACACGGTCGGCACGCTGTGCGCTTTCGAGGCCACCGTTACTGTATTTTACCAAAGCATGGCCCTGAAATGAACTGGGAGAAAATCTAAACTGGCCTTCAGCACAGAGTCGGGGAGGTGCCGCCATGAACTCGAGTGGCCCCACAGACTGGGCTGGGCTATGCCCCAAGCACAGTTGGACCTGGACAGGGCAGGCACCCCGGGACTATGTGCTCACCTCTGGCTCCCACGTGGCTTATCTCCCAAGGATCCTGACTGCAAACCCCAGGGACTTCTGCAAGAGAGCTGGAGTCACTGTGCACTGATGGGCAGATGCTCCCTTCTGCTGAGAAGGGGCCTGTCACCGCAGAGCGAGGCAAGACCACCAATGCCAGGCTCTGACTCCCACTGTCAAGAGGGATGGCCCTGCTTCCCCAGGTGGCCAGGGTCACATCGCACAGGCAGAGGCCTTCTACCCTCCTTGCTCCAGCAGCAGAGGCAGCGGCTGGCCTATTGCCCCACATGGAGCCCCTTGTCTCCTTCCTGGTCTCGGACCACACAGAGCCCACAGGGGGCGGGGAAATACGCCCCTGGCTGGAGCAGGAGCTCCTATTTCCTTCCGTCACCCACAGAGGCGTCAGCTCCACCAGGTGGGGCAACGTTCACTACTGGCCGATTCACGAGCTTGGCTCCTGCAACAGAGCAGGCAGGTTCACTATTTCTGCATTTCTGGAAGAACCTGGACTCCACCCAGCTGGGGACTGCCCTCCAGGGAGGCACAGGGTTACAGCAAGGTCTCACACATGGCACCTGCTGAGCCTGCAGACAGTGATATGGCTGGAATGTCTGTGTCCTCCCAACCTCACGGTGGAATGTGACCCCTCATGTGGCAGTGGGGCCTGGTGGGAGGCGGATCCTTCACGAATGGTCAGCCCCTCCTGTGGCAGTGAGTGAGCTCTTGCTCCATTAGTTCACGAGAGAGCTGGTGGTGTAAAGAGTGTGGCACCCCTCTCCTCTGGCTCCCTCTCTTGCCATGTGACACGCTGGCTCCCCTTGCCTCCCACTATGAGGAGAAGCTTCCTGAGGCCGCCCCAGAAGCTGAGCAGATGGTGCAGCATGCTCGTACAGCCTGCTAAACCCTCGGCCGAATCCGCCTCTCTTTCCTTTATAAATTACCCAGCCTCGGGTGTTCCTCTGTAGCAATGCAAAATGGATCAGCAGAGACAGGCAGGCTCAGGGCATCAGAGCCGGAGGGAGTGGGCATCAGCAAGGCGGGTCCCACACGCGACAGAGTGCCCACATGACCTGGGGGGCCGGAGCAACTGCGGACCTCTGGCCCCAGGCCCACTGTGTGAAGACCAGGGATCCAAGTTTGGGAGAGTTCCCAGCTCCTCCGGATCCCCCCGAAGAACACATATGGGAAATGGAACACACTGAACACAGACGAGGTCGGAAACGAGGGGCCCTCCAGGAAGCCTGCCTTCTTTCTGGTAGGCCCTCTGGAAACACACATGGCAGGGAAGTTAATTCCCAGGACATTTCCCACAGAAAAATCTTAAGAGATGAAAACCTTGCGTTCTCTGAGTCTGCTCCAACAAAATGAGGAAAAGATGTGTCACTTCCACGCTCAGAGCAGAGGCGCTTGGGAAGGGACAAAAAGGTGCAAACGCAGGCCTGGAGTCCCACGGCAGAGAATCTCTCAGAGACAACGCTGGAGGCTGTGAGAGAGGAGGGCAATTCCCCCAAAGCCTCAAGGAAACGGCCTCCACCCTCCACCCAGAGAGAGGCGGGAAGACACAGAATCCAGACACGCGGATCTCAAGTGCAGAGAAGTGCTGAGGGGTGTACTCCAGAACCAGGAAGGTGAGGCAAAAGTGGGTTTGGGAAGGGGGCTGCGCTGGCAGGAGCCCAGCCAGAGGGCGTGTCCTCGGGAGGGGTCTGGAAGGGATGGATTGCAGAGGGTGCAAGGTGGACAGCACCTGCTCTGCCCGGCTCCCCCACAGAAGCCCACTACGGTAACCTGTCTGGGGGTGAGGGAGCGGATGACGATGGGAGATGACTGACACGGAAAAAAACAGCATGCTGTGCCAGGAGGGCTGACAGGCACAGTGTGTGCGGGTCTCAGCAGCAGCGACGCTGACACAGCCCCATCCAGGTGACGAGTCCACTCACACGGCCCCAGGAGCCTCGGAACGAGGGACCGGGCACGAGGGCATGGCCGTGTGCTGGGACCGGGCAGTGAGAAAGCCTCCTTCTAGCTTCCCTCTTCTGCTGTGCAAACGTGCTTCTAAAGCTCAGAATTAAGAACGGCATTGAGAGGGAGAAAAGCAAACAGTACACACAGCAGCGTAAAAGGCTTGGAGGCCACCTCTGGTGTGAGGACGCTAGGGCGCAGGCCGCTCTGTTTTGGTCAAAGTGTCTCAAATTTCCCTCTCTCTAAGAAAATATATATATAACACGTAGCTTTGATGAAATAAAAATTTCCCTCCACCTCAGTGGAGGGCCTGAGCTCACTGGAGGAGCAGTGCTGGGGCCGCTAGAGGGAGAGGCGTGAGCAGATGACATGTGGATGGGGAGAGCCGCCCACCCACCAGGCTGCAGAGACAGGATGCTGGGGGCCCCCGCCAGGCCTGCCTACCGCTGGCCACATGCTGGCCTGCACCCAGTCACAAGAGGGAAGCGTGGGCTGCCTCCAACACTGTTTTACAGGACAGGGCTCAGGAATAGGGGGAAGGGGATCACGGCCTCCCTGTCTTCTGGTGGTCTGAAAGGGCTCCTCCTTTCTTAAAAACATTGCCACCTTCCTTTGTGCTCCCCAGTGCTGTGAGTGGGCACTGCCCTCTGGCAACTGACTCTCTGGACACCAGGAAAGTCACTTGTGTGTGACCATCCCGGGACACGCGGGGTCAGCTGACCCGGGAGCCCCGGCTGGGGTTGGCCTGCCATGTGCAGGGGTCCCTCTCCACAGCAGCCGGCAGGGTGCCCTTGGCAGGGGACGTCAAGGAGACGCGGGGAAGTTCTTGTTTTAGAGTAGCCCAAATTTCTCTTGCTTTAATTGGGCCACAGAGAGAAGCATCTCATTACTTGGTTTAGAGATCCCTGCAAGACACCCCAGCGTCTCTCCCGACAATCCTGTTCCTTCATCTTAACTCACGCTCCGTCTTCTCAACCTTTCATCATTGACTCCAGGAAGAAAGCTACTCAGCTCTGCAGCCTAAACCCACTTCACCCAGAAATCACTTGAACCTTCCCATTCCACTGTGTCATCATGACGAGGAATGATTTAACACGGACAGCCTGTTTTCTGATATATAAAAAGGTGACCTGCTGGCGTTGGGTGTGAGGGCTACAAACAGAGGCTTCTCTGGATTTGTTGGGCCTTCCTGCACCCCAGGTCTCCAGGGCAGGCCTCTGAGCCACGCCGGCTTCTGAGAAAGCCCAACCCCAGGGAACATCAGAAAGTGTTCGGGAAGACCCTGGGAATCCAGTGGGGTCTCCGGGACGGTCTCCCTCCATGAAGCCTGAGGAGGAACACAGGAAGGTGCATTTGGCCATGCTGGTGTCAGGCCCTGCCCCGAGCCTGGGGACTCGATGGGGCTGAGATGTCATCCCTCACCTGGGTCTCTAGAGGGCCCTGCCCCATCAGCCTGGGGCAAGAGTGTGGTCCCTGTGTGTTCACCTTCAGCGTGAAGGCTGCCTCCCCCCGCCCTCTGCAGGCCCCTGCCTTTCCCTCCTTTCCACATCTTGTCCCACCCACACTCATTCAGCTCTGTGTCCCCTCCTTTGCCCAGTCCGATCTCCATAAGCGCCGTCTATGTCCTTCTCTGTCCCCTCCAGGCCTCTCCCCACCTGTCCTCCCAATGGCCCTGCAGCTGGCACTGCTACTCAGCATCCTGTGCACCAGCCGTGCTCAGATTGGCACACCTCAGCAGAGCCCAAGCTCATCACCTGCTTCCCCTACGGGCCCCTCACTGCTCCTGACAGCCTGCCGCTCCTCCAGGCTGGAAGCCCCCGTCTGTCCCCTTCACCCTACAGCCCACTCCCCAAGCCCTGCCTCGGGACCAGCTTGCCTCCTCCACGTCCCCTGGTGCCGCCTACAGCTGAGAGGGCAGCACCCTGTGCCCAGCTGACTCACCAACTCCACACCAACTATGTTTTAGCTCTGAAAATGACATGCAGAGAGGCACAGACCGGTCCCCTCCCCACAGAGCTTCCACCTGCATGCCCATCCAGGCCCAGGTCAAGAGGAGACAAGGTCACAATGCCTCCCAGGGTGTGTGCCCTGAGGCCGGCTTGAGGGTCTGGCGTGGCTTGTCTTCCAGGTTGTTCCCGTCCCCACTTCACTCGTCGGTCTGCTGTCCTATTCCCCAGCTTTCCCACTGGAAAGCTCTGCTCGCTCCTCACAGCTGAGCCCAGGTCCCACCTCCCACGGCTCCCTTCCCTCTGAACCCCGTATGTCACCACCCCATCCCCAACCTCTGTGCATTTACCCTGCGGTTCCTGCTGAAACACGAGGGCAGTGCCCACCCCTGCAGCAGCAGCAGGATTTAAATGCTCAGCTCAGGCGCGCCCTCCCCCACTGACCCGAGAGTCCCTTCCTCGCTCTGCTGTTCCCATGCAGGAATCCCGCTTCGGGCAGGTCTCGTCCGGCAGTGGGCGCACCCACCATGGACCTGCCACGTGCCCGGCCGTTGTGAATGGTGTTCTCTTCCCTCAGAGTATCAAAGTGTGGCATCGGAATGTGAGAGCAGGGGTGTGGGCACCCAAGAGCTTCTATTCAAGAATGGTCCAAAGAGCTAACATCACACGGCCACACAAACCTGACCTCACAGCACACACGACCCTGCACAGCCCACACCCCACACTCTCACACACGCGGCAACGCACGCACAAAGGCACAATTCACTCAAGAGACTACTTTTCAATTGACCCATTTTGTCTTTAAAATGTCTTGAAGCGACAGAGACAGAGACAGAGACAACGATCTTTACTTTGGCATTTTGTGACATTTGCCACTTCCCGTGAACGCAGGATGAAAGAGAAACCTGTATGAAACCATCAGCCTGTCGAAGGATACTCAGCATCGCAAGATCAGTCCCATGTGACAGAGACACGGCCCACCACCACGGGCCATTCTGTGAGCTGACGGGCGGGCTGAGGCCTGCCAGACTCATTAAGTGGGTCCTGGGTGTGAGTTCACCAGTGACTCACGACAGCAATGCACTGGCCCAAAAGGATGCTGGAACTCCAAATGAAAGCACGCAGAAAAGCACGTCTGCCAGGACTGGTGTGCGCAAATTCAACCTGCCGGCCGGCAAACGCCTTCCGTTTCTACCACGCGCCTGGTGCTATGCTGGATGGAAAAGCGTGGCTCAGAACCCCCACAAGCAAAGCAAGGGGACTTCAAGGGCAAGGGGACGCCAACAGGAGTCCACGCTCTCCTGGAGAGAATGAAGGAAGCAACACCCTCTGTTTCCTGTGCTCTCTGTTTTGGGCCAAAGGAAGGGCTGAGTGCCCAGGAGTAAAGCAGAGAGATTCCACCCGTCCACCCTGAAATCTTGGCAGATGGAATCTCATGGGAACCCCCCTCCACCCCTGGAGGGGCTGAGACCTCATCGACATTATTAACGTGGTTCTCTCAAGTAAGAAAAAGCTAGAAATGATGAGTCCCCATGTGCAAATGCGGTCCTCTCTCCACCTCCTTCCAGCTAGAATTCTAAAGCTGCCATTGATCTTTAGAGCAACCTTTAATTACCACGAGACCCAAAAGTCCAACAGGCCAACCCTCGAGCTCAGGAGTATTTGCTTTGAGGTCTCTCGTGAAGCAAATGAAAGGGACCCCAGGGGGTCTGCAGCCAGACAGGCTGAGCACAGCCTGGCCCCAGCTTCCGAAGCCAGGAGACAGGTGAGGAGAGAGACCTCGCCCCTGCTTCTGTGCAGTGATGCCGGCCTGGGTCTTGGTGGAGCACAGGCTTCTGCTGCTGTTATCTTTCCTACTTTGTAAATCACAGATGCCCAAGTGATACCTGGGAGGTCTTTATTGCTTGTCTCCATAGCAAAGGTCCCCTGAAATCTGAGGCTAGCAGCATTTAGGGCAGCCTCCTAAGGGTAGTTGGTGACTTCCAGACTCAGCAGGTGGCCATACATGAACTGAGACTGCCTCTAAGGAGGGGCTGGGCCCTGGGGACTGGGTGGCCAGCTGGGAGGGGCTCAGGGGTCACGACTGGAGTTGGTTCCAATGTGCACAAAGATCCTCACAGGTTACTCAGAACTGACCACACCCGCCCCACCGCCTCCTCTGTGATGGGACACTGAGGACCCTGGAAAGAAGCCCAGGCCAGTGAATGAAATGTAGCAGCTGCTTCATCTATGAGAAGGACCAGGCAGTTCGAGAAACCTTGTCATGGTGTCCTGCCCAAAGGGAATGCACAGACAGCCTCGATGGCACTTTGTGCAGCCTGGGAGCCAGAGGGGGAACTGCAGAGCCCATCCACCTCTCCCTTCCCACAGCCCCTGTGACCCTCAGGGGTCACCGCAGAAGCATCTGGTAACTAAGTCTCCACCGAGGAGCAGGGCATGCCTCTTGCTTTGAGGGCCACGGGCCTGTGTGCTGTGCGAGTGAGGTGTGTGCACGTGTGCATGTCAGTGAGCTGAGGGGACATCTGAGGGCCAGACGCGGGCCAGGTGCAGCACAACACCCGATGAGGAGGGCGTGGAGGGAGGCCTGAGGGGCGGGCATGACGGGGCATCCCAGAAGAAGGGCAGACAACCCAGCGCCCAGCGTTCTAAGCACCAGCGCCGAGCCACGAACCTCACAAAGCAGCCTCACTTCTCGGCCAAATCCCCACAACCATCCTTAACGTGGGAATTAACGCTAGTGAGAAAACCATATTTACACACAGTGAAAAGAACATGCAAAATACAAAATAAAATTCACACAAGAAAATAAAACATCCGTAACTCTGCTAACGAAGTCTGCGTCAGGCCAGCAGCTCGGCTTGTTCCCCCAGGAAGCTGGGGCTTTCTGTCCACGCGTGTGACACAAGCGACTCTCGGATCACTTTATCTGTATTACATGTGTGGATGCGTATCATTTCAGGTCATGCTTTTCCTCAGTAAATATTACTTGAGGATGTAATTTTTGGTAGTTATGAAACATTATAACCAACTGTGTACCATAATTTAGGTAACTGTACCCCAACCGCTGGATATGCAGGCTGCTGCCAATTTGCCTTCTGTAATTATAAACAAGGAGAATTACTGGATGGAGGAAAGGCTCTTGGTATAAATTATTAACAGCTCTCCAGAAAGGCTCCGTGTCACGCCCTCATCAGAATGAAAGAGCCTGCTCTACACCAACTTCCTCCACTTCCAGGAGGCGCCCTGCTAAAAGCAGTTCTTATTTTAGAGCATCTGTTTCCATTTCCAATTCTTTACCAATGACTGGAAGAAACATTTACATTTTCTGGACAGCTATGTAAATCTCATGCGGGTCTCTGACTGTTCTGACTGTCCTCATCCGTTCTCTCTGAGGACATTTTCTTTTTCTTTTTTTTATTATGTTTTAGGTTTTGGGGTACATGTGCAGAACATGTAAGATAGTCGCATAGTTACACACGTGGCAGTGTGTTTTGCTGCCTTCTGCCCCTTCACCCACATTTGGCATTTCTCCGCATGCCGTCCCTCCCCTATTCCCCCCGCATGGACCCCAGTGTGTAGTACTCCCTTCCCTGTGTCCATGTGTTCTCATTGTTTTTATTAGTTATTTGTGTGAGGTCTTTGTATAGCAAGGGCATACTCTATGTTGTGAATGATGAACTCTGCCACCTGACTTTTAATACTGTTTCTGGTATATGGATATTTGCAGCTTCTATGCTGTGCTTATAATGTGTCACTCTAGACGGGGTGTGGATGCAGCAAACCGCCATGGCACGTGTATACCTATAAAACAATGCTGCACGACCTGCACAGGTACCCCAGAACTTACAGTATAACAAAAAAAAATGCGTCACTCTATAGTGAACTGGTGTTTTCTTGGGCTAGAACACCTGGGGGTCCCTGGCCATATTAAATTAACTGGTTAGCATAGGGTATTATGGACACAGAAGTAACATAAGTTCTAGACCTAAATGAGTGAGAGGGTGAGCTGGGGCCAGGGATTTTCAGAGGAGACTTACTTTTATTCCTCTTCCCTTCAGAGCTAAGCCTCAGACAAGCAAAAACCCACAAATGTCATTTTGTCTGTCTGTCCTGGTTCACTTGCTTGGGTCCTGGGGTCCTGACTTAGGTAAAGGGTCTCTGATTCACATGCACCTGCTCCAGCCCTGTTCTTCCCTGCCCTGTTGCCAGGCTGCTGACACTGGGGAGCTGGCCGCAGAGCAGGAAGCGGCAGACGCCTTCAGGGCAAACACTAGTTCTAGGGCTGGCTTACTCCTCTGAAGAGTCCATAAACTTAAAAAGCATGTTGTTGGCCGGGCGCAGTGGCTCCCACCTGTAATCCCAGCACTCTGGGAGGCCGAGGCAGGCGGATCACCTGAGGTCGGGAGTTTGAGACCAACCTGACCAACATGGAGAAACCCTGTCTCTATTAAAAACACAAAATTAGCCAGGTGTGGTGGCGCCTGCCTGTACTTGGAGCTACTCGGGAGGCTGAGGCAGGAGAATTACCTGAACCCAGGAGGCAGAGGCTGTGGAGAGCCAAGATCACGACACTGCACTCCAGCCTGGGCAACAAGAGTAAAGCTCCGTCTCAAAAAAAAGCATTTTGTTAATATCCATGTTGTGTGTGCATGCATGCACTGTATGGGGAGAGGACAAGGAGCCCTCACTGAACATTTTGTTCATTATGTTCAGAAACAAGACTGGTCCTGATTTCAGTGTGGCTGTCTCTTGCATTGCCCTAGGGACTGGTGGGTGTCATTTGAAATATTCTTTAGCATGTTCATAAAGTATTATTTTTCTACTTAAGGGCAGATTTTTTTTTCTTTTCATTAAACTCAGGAAAAGCTACTGAATCTCTTCAGATATCATGTGATTGAGGGCCTGTGGTTTCTTGATAGGATATCTTTATTAATAGAGCGTGCCGGATAGAGTTACAGGCGTGCTGGCCTGGTCTCTGAGGCTAACTCTAGGCTGGCATCCAGGGGCGAGGTTACATTCTGGTGGTTTTTTTACGGGATATATTTTATTTTACAATATTGATGAAGGCAGGCCTCATGAATGGGATGGGTGCTGTGGTGAAGGAGGCTGATGGGAGCGCCCAGCCCTCTTGCCCTCCTGCCTTCCACCGCATGAGGAAGCAGTAACAAGACACGCTTGACAGACAGCAGAGGCTGGTGCCTTGAACTTCCAGTCTCCGCAACAGCGAAAAATAAATTTCTGCTGTTTATAAATTACCTAGTCTAAGGTATTCTGTTATAACAGCAGGAATGGGCTAAGCCACTCCATATACGTGGAGGGAGAAACTGACAGATGTGAGATCTTGCACAGAAGTCATTGATAATTCAGCTGAGATGGTGTTGGGAGCGGTGTCAGGGCGGCCAGCTCTGGAAGAAGGAGCACCGAGGCAGCTCCTTCTCTCCGGCAGGACAGGCCACACAGCACGTGGCTTTTTGAAACTGAACAAAACTCACTGGGAAGTCATTTTCTGGTCTTAAGAGTCCTATTTAAAACCAAAGCTGTTGGCAATGTTCGGACTTACCCCCAATTTTAAGTCTATTCAGGGTAAGCTTATTTTAAAGCTTACCTTGAGGCAATATTAGCATTTTTAAAAAGTGTGTGTGTGTTGTGTGTGTGTGTGTGTGTGTTGTGTAAATTCTTTCCCAATACAGAGGAAGACTGTGTTCTCACCCATGTATCTTGACGCTCGTTGCCGGAGGTCTGCCTATTTCACTAGCATTTCCAACTGCCCCTCTAAGATGTGCTTAGAAATGCTAGATACATTTCTGTCTTCTCATTCATTCATTTACTTCCACTCATTAGTTCCTTTATTGTGTTTATCACAAGTTGCCATTATTTTTCTATTTTTGGCTTCTTGATTAAAGGCTTAGTTGACTTGTTTTGATGTTTTTAAATAATAAAAGCAATGCAGCTTTGAATCTGGTTGCGAGCCCAGCGCTGCCACATCCCTTGTGCTTTGCAATGGCCTTCTGTAACTGTACACAGGGTCACTTCCATCTTGACCCACATTATTTTGGAGGCGGTTCTTTAACATCCAAATGCTTGGTTGTGTCGTTTTAACTTTATTGTGATCTGATTTCAAAGCATTATGCTCAGTGAACAAAGTTTATGTCATTGCTGTTTATTCTGGAAATGTTTATGGCCTAGGACACATGATGACTCTTTGGAAGTATTCCATAAATAGTTAGAAGACCCATTCTTTGTTGGTACAAATTCTATCCAGAACTCCTAAGCCACTCCTTTTTAATGCCATTCAGATTCACAATCCACCTTTTTTTTTTAATTTGAGACAATTTGAGACAAAGTCTTGCTCTGTTGCCCAGGCTGGAGTGCAGTGGTGTGATCTCAGCTCACTGCAACCTCCACCTCTCGGGTTCAAGTGACTCTCTTGCCTCAGCCTTCCAAGCAGCTGGGAATACAGGCACTCACCACCAATACCCAGCTTAGTTTTGTATTTTTAGTAGAGACAGGGTTTCACCATGTTGGTCAGGCTGGTCTCGAACTCCTGACCTCAGGTGATCCGCTCGCCTCGGCCTCCCAGAGAGCTGGGATTATAGGCGAGAGCCTCTGCGCCCGGCCCCACCTTATTTTTAATCCAAGTAAATACACTAAAACTTTGCTCCTACGGTTGCTTCATTTAATGAGGCTCCGTTCTGGTTCAGGGCTTGTGCCCGAGCAGTGGGGCCATGGGAGGTTTCTGCGTGGGTCATGACACGCTGGAGCTGAGGCCACAGGAGTTTTCTGTGGGTCGCGACATGTTGGAGCTGGCCCTTCTAGGGCTTACTGGGCCACGTGGGCCTGAGGAGGGTCTGCTGGCCCAATCAGCAGGGTTGGGTGGCAGGTTCCTAAGGGAGGGGATAGTAGATCCCAAGGGAAAGAAGGGCCCCTGCTCGCCTCACCCCAGCTGGGCCCCGGTGTCTTCTTACTGTAAAATGACCGGCAGACGGCAAGGATGGGGTGGAGGGTGCAAAGCAGGCCCCAGGGGTGGGAGGACACATGACTTTCCATAGAAGGGCGCTCCTTTCACCCTGAAGACCCCATGAAAGTCTAGCTGGAAAGTGGTAGATGGGAGGCAGAGTCCATGCTGTGAGTTCTGAGGCTTGAATGTCAGTGGCTGCAGAGGCAGGAGCAGGGCTCAGCAGAGAGGCCCCATTGGATGCCAACATGCAGAGCCCATGGGGCATCAGGAAATACCGAGAAGCAGGGCTGTGGAGCTATGTCCACGTAGCATGAGGGATTAGCAAGGCAGATGCCATGGGGCAAGTGCGTGAGGATAACTGCCTTCCTGAGGACCAGCAAGCTCTGGCAGGGGAGGTGGCAAATCCTCCAGAAAAGCACACACCTCCCGGGCCCAGCACACAGGACAGGACCAACGTTCACTCCAGCAGGAGCCGCCACACGGGGGCCAGGAGGCCCAGGGTGCAGCCCCAATCCCAGCTGTGCCCCACCCCACCTCACCACTCCCTGCTCCCAGATCCCTGCCCAGCAGGGAGGAGGTGGCTCACAGATGGGAAGGAACCAAACCACGCCTGGGTAGCCTCAAAAGCCAAGGAGACCTAGGAAACAGGCAGCGCCTCACCTCCCCTGCCTGCCCTGGTGTACTGGAATTAAACAAGGGGAAGCATGACCCATGGCCCCTCCTGGCCCCTGAACTGCTTGGTTCTGTTGCTGAACACCAGGAGGGTCTCCGCCTTTCTTCTGGGAATGGGAAAACGATTCTGTTCCTATGGAAATGACTTAAAGCCACCCATCATTTCCCAAGGGACAGATCACAATACTGCAAGGAATGAGGGCTTCTGAAGCCCCTTCTACCAACGTCCTGCCGTTGGGGTCTCACGTTCCAGGCTGTGCTCGCTCGGGTGGCCTCCCGTGGATGCAGCATTGTCTTCCTAAAATGCCATAACTGCAAACACTAACTCCCCGTGCTCACCAGGACCCCCAGGTTTTGTAATTTCTGTGTTCTCACCTCCCTTCCCACTGGGTTCAGTGCCCACAGACATTCTGGCACTCACAGCCTTCTCTCTACCCAACCCCTACGGCATCAAAGAACTAAAGTCCTCTTCCTCTAAAGGAAGAAAATCCACCTCACAGGTCCTCCGCCAGCGCCTACTCCAGGTTCCCCACTCAAGCCACAAGAGCCCCACAGGCTCTCAGAGTCTGCACTCCACCCCACACCCCACACCCCACACCCCGCACCCTGCACCCCACAGAGAAACACGTGGGGTGGGTCAGGTGCTGGAGACAAGTCCCCAGGGGGTCCCACAGGTGGAGCACAGAGCCCCACAGGACATGCCTCTGATGAGTGAGGTGCAAAGAGGGCGCTCCCACTAAGTCGCCAGGTTAGTGAGGTTAAACAGTGTGCCCTCAGTCACAGAGTTCCCACTGCCTGGCCCAGGCTATGTGATTTCTCACCCAGCATCATAGTCCGGTGCTGTGAAGAGGCTTCCAGGGACCAGAGGTCACACGCCGCACCCTGCAGGGGTCACGCTGCTAAGGGCACGCATGCCCAGTGCAGCTTCCACGGGGAGCTTGCCACACAGCCACGTCTAATAACTCATAACGTGGGCCGTGTTTCCACCGCCATGGCCACGTGACCACCGCCAGGCTCGTCTCCTCGGCTGGACGAGCTTTCAACCAGCAGGTCAGCGGTGAAAACACAAAGCAGCGCTTCTCAAAACTCTTCCACAAATGACCCGTGAACTATAATTTAACAAACCCCTCTCCTAGTAGAAAATCAAACTCGGGTTCTTTTGAAAGGCATTTACTTACTTGGAAATCTCTTTCTTCTAGTATCTCCTTCCTCCATCTCACGAGAAATGCGGCACACACGTACAAGTGGAAATGAGAGAAGCCCTCGGGTTCAGACTGAAAGAGAAAAAGGAACCAGGGGAGAAGCTGTAATGCGTTGACTCATTAACACCGCCGCGAGGCTCTCTGCGGCAGTCAGGGTTCGGGGAAATCCAAAGCTTGTGCTGCCTTACTTTACTTAATGCCTTAAATTCCAAATTCTCATCTCGTTAAAACAAACACCCCTTTCTCTTTAGGTACCAGCAGCCTGACAAACAGCATGTGAACAGTAGATCGAGCTTCAGGCAGCCTCCGTGGCAGTCTTCATTCTCCTCTCTTGCACACACAATAGCCAAAAAGGGTAAGAGACAAATTCAGCGTGCGCTGGTGCTATGCCAGGCACAGAGTCTGCTCCTCACAACAGGCATGTGAGGAAGGCCCTCTCCACTCCACAGATGACAAAACAAGGCTGAGCCAGGCCTGGCCCAGTCAAGCCTGAGATCAGGCACTGGGCCCGGGGCCACAGACAGAGTCCGGGTCTCGCTGGGAAATGAACAGGGAAATGAAGCTGATGGGAAGCCGGAGGCGCGGAAGGACGTGGCTCACACTCCTCAAGTCACCGCACGTCTCTCCTTACTGCCATCAAACGTGCCGCTCCTGTTCCCCCTTCTTTAGCTACCCCTTACTCATCCTGGAAACCCAGGCCCACGGTCAGCCCCCAGAGGCTCTCCCACACCAAAACTCCAGCTCTTGGGGTGCCACAGCCCATGCAACGTCATAGGACTCCTGTCAATGCTTTATTAAGTGAACAAATAAAATGCACGGTGTCAAGACTGGACCAGGAAGAGCAGGAGGGTTTGTGTGTGAACAGCGGGGTTTGTGTGTGAATGGGGGTTTGTGTGTGAACAGGGGGATTTGTGTGTGAACAGGGGGATTTGTGTGTGAACAGGGGGATTTGTGTGTGAACGGGGGTTTGTGTGTAAACAGGGATTTGTGTGTGAACAGCGGGGTTTGTGTGTGAACAGGAGGATTTGTGTGTGAACAGGGAGATGTGTGTGTGAACAGCGGGGTTTGTGTGTGAACAGGGATTTGTGTGTGAACAGCGGGGTTTGTGTGTGAACAGCGGGGTTTGTGTGGAACAGGGGGGTTTGTGTGTGAACAGGGGGATTTGTGTGTGAACAGGGTATTTGTGTGTGAACAGCGGGATTTGTGTGTGAACAGCGGAGTTTGTGTATGAACAGGGGGACTTGTGTGTGAACAGGGGGATTTGTGTGTGAACGGGGGGTTTGTGTGTAAACAGGGGGATTTGTGTGTGAACAGGGGGATTTGTGTGTGAACAGCGGGGTTTGTGTGTGAACAGCGGGATTTGTGTGTGAACAGGGGGGTTTGTGTGTGAACAGAGGGGTTTGTGTGTGAACAGCGGGGTTTGTGTGTGAACAGCGGGGTTTGTGTGTGAACAGCGGGGTTTGTGTGTGAACGGGGGATTTGTGTGTGAACAGGGGGATTTGTGTGTGAACAGTGGGATTTGTGTGTGAACAGCGGGGTTTGTGTGTGAACAGGGGGGTTTGTGTGTGAACAGGGGAATGCCATCTCAGTACAGTCAGTCACCTAAGGTGACAGCTGAGCAAACATCCAAAGAGAGAAAGGTGTTTATTTTCTTTTTGGAGATGGAGTCTCGCTCTGTCACCCAGGCTGGAGTGCAGTGGCACAATCTCCACTCACTGCAACCTCCTCCGCCTCCCGGGTTCAAGCAATGCTCCTTTCTTAGCCTCCTGAGTAGCTGGAACTACAGGTGCCCACCAACATGCCAGAGTCATTTTTTGTAATTTTTGTATTTTTAGTAGCAACAGGGTTTCATTGTGTTCGCCAGGCTGGTCTCAAACTCCTGACCTCGGAGATCTACCTGCCTTGGCCTCCCAAAGTACTGGGAGTGAACCACCATGCCCGGCCAGAAAAGGCATTTAGACACAGGGCAGAGAAACAGTCCAGGTAGACGCTGCTTGGCACCTTCCAGAAGCAGCTAGGAGACAGCACAGCTACTGCAGAGCAAGGCGAGCAGAGGCAGGCAACAGCCGGTGCGTGTGGTCCAGATCCTCAGAGCTCTGGGCAGGGAAATATGCAGTCTTCAGAGCATCCCTCCAATTGCCATGCTGAGAATGGATGGCACATGGCAGGGTGGGAGGGTAGAATGAGGAGGGCCAGGAGGCAGGTGAGGGCACCACGGTAGTCATACATTCAAGACGGGCTGGTGACTTGGGTCAAGAGGGGACAGGGAAGCTTGTGGGAAGACAAATTCGAGATGTATGTTGAAGGTCGTGCAGAAAAGAAACACAGCAACATGTATGAGATCTGGGGTAGGAGAGAGGAACCAAGGGCCACTCCAACACTTTTGGCCTCGACAACTGCAAGGGTGAAGATGCCAATTCCTACAACAGGGAAAGGCCTGTGGAAAAGGCTGCAGGAGACATTGTTCTGGCAGGAAGGCCGTGGGCTGTTCTTTGGAACTGCCAAGTTTAAGTCACAGGGATCCAGGTGGAGACGTCAGGGAGGCACCTGGACACACAAGCCCATACAGTGGCCAGAGACTCAGGCCAGAGAGAAACACCAAGGTCCAAACAACCCACAGGAATGAGCAGCAAGCTGCAGGCAGACAGAGAACATGAAGAGAGTATGTATTCCAGAACCGCTGGAGAGCACGCCCGGCCTGTGCCCACCAAAAACGTGAGTCAACAGTGTTCTCCACGTGTCCTATAGATCCTCACTGTTTTGTTCATCTGCTTATAATCTGTCAATAACTACTAGGTATGTTTCAAAACTCCCACTATGATAGTGAGCTTATGTATTTCTCCTTATGGTTCTGCCCGTCTTTGTCTTCTGTATTTGGGAGCTATGTTATCAGGAGCATACAAATTCAAAATTGTTTTCTCTTCCTGTTGTACGGAGCAGTGTAAATATGTACTATCTCTTACCTCAAGCCAGGCTTTTGCTCTGGAGTCTCCAGTGGGAAGGCAGTAATCTTAATATGGTTACAACTATGTATCAGTTTTTGTTGGGTAATATCTTTTAAACAGCTCTTTTGAGGTGTAACTGTCATATAATAAACTTTATATATTTCAAGTTTATAATTTGATAAGTTTTGATATATGCATACACCTGGGAAAACACCATCACAACCAACGTAATAGACATGTCTATTGCTCCAAAGGTTTCTTTGTGCCCATTTCTAAATCCTCCCTTTGAGCCCTCCCAGTCGCAGACAATCACTGACTTCCTTGTGTCACTGCACATCAGCTTACATTTCCAATACTTTTAAATAAAGGGAGGCATATGATACACACGTTGGGTTTTGGCCTAGCCTCTCCACGCAGGGTGATTATCTTAGGTTCATCCATGACATTGCACGTACCAATACTTCATTTCTATAAATGCTGGGCATCCACCAATGCGTGGATATACCACACTTCATCTATCCATTCAGCTGTTGATGGACTGAATTGTTTCTAGTTTGGGGCTACTACACAGAGAAATGCCATGAACATGTGTGTGCCAATCTTTGAATGGATATATGCTTTCATTTTGCTTGGATAAATACTTAAGAGCAGAACAGCTGGATCATGTGATAGAAGTATGTTTACCTTTTGAAAAAAGTGCCACTAGCTTTGATACAAACCTTTCATGAAGTACATGCTTTGCAAATGTTCTCTCTCCGTGCCTTCTCTTTTCATCCTCCTAACAGGGACTTTTGAAGACCGTGGGTTTTAAATTTTGATGAGGTTCAACCTAGTGCTTTGTTCGTTGACAGATCATGCTGCTGGTGTCTTATCTAAAAATGTCACTGCCTAACTCAAGGACACAAAGGTTTTCTTCTAGAAGGTTTGTAAGTTTTAAGTTTTACTTTAGCTCTATAATCCATTTTAATTTTTGTAAATGGTAAAGAATATGGAAGTTCACTTGTATGCACATGGATATGCGAGTGTTCCAGCAATTTGTTGAAAAGATGAAACTTTACCTAGTGCTGGTCACTTATGCTGTCCCCTTTTTCAAGGCCATTTTGGCCATTCTAAGTCTCCTGTATTTCCGTATACATTTTTAGAACCTGTTTTGTCAATTTGTACAGAAAAGCTTGCTGGGATTGCTGACCCATGACCATGGTATAGCTCTTCTCTTAATTAGTCTTCTGACTCATGATGATGAGATGAGTAACTCTAAACAAACACTGATGTATAAAAGAACAAGAAGAAGTCCGGGAGGAGGAGCCAGGGGAAGAAAAGAACAAAAAGAAGATCTCCATTTATAGTGTTTAAAAAGTCACAACAGAGGCCAGGCGCGGTGGCTCACGCCTGTAATCCCAGCACTTAGGGAGGCCGAGGCGGGTGGATCACGAGGTCAACAGATCGAGACCATCCTGGTCAACATGGTGAAACCCCGTCTCTACTAAAGATACAAAAAATTAGCTGGGCATGGTGGCGCGTCCCTGTAATCCCAGCTACTCAGGAGGCTGAGGCAGGAGAATTGCCTGAACCCAGGAGGCGGAGGTTGTGGTGAGCCGAGATTGCGCCATTGCACTCGGCTCAATTGCACTCGAGCGAAACTCCGTCTCAAAAAATAAAAAAGTCACAACAAAACTGAAATTCTGGAAAACATGAGTACATAGCTAGGGAAGATTAGGTCAGTGTATAGTGCTGGTATGACAAGAATTAAAATATTCTTAATTTTTTATATTGTTCGGGAGGACAATAATAACAATTTGATCTTCATTTAATCGTGTCTTCTTGCTCTTCACCAGTGTTTCATGGTTTTCTCAGAATAGGTCTGTTATGTCTGCTTTCAGATTTTCCCTAACAAGTTCTTATTTTTTATGATATTGAAAACAGTGTCCTGAAAATCTTAATTTCTATTTGTTGGTGGTTATTGGGTTTCCCCCGTTCTTTACTTCCTTGTATTTCTCTTCTAACTAGCACAGCACTGGGTTTTAGACTTTTTGTATCATTTTTCTTTCTGGCCCACATGTGGACTAATCTACTTCCCTCTACATTCTAATGCCCTAACCCCAATTAATCTGGAAGTTACTGAATTGTTTCTATTATTCTAATGGGACCTCTATAAATTTTAACATGTATATTTAACTTAATGGTCTAAAATGAACTATCTTTATTCTCCTCCCCAACAATAGTAAAAAATTAAGAATATTTTAATTCTAGTCACACCAGTACCACACACTGACCTAATCTTCCCTAGCTATGTACTGTTTTCCAGAATGTCAGTTCTACTGTGACTTTTTAAAAATTATAAATTAAGATCTTCTTCTGGTTCTTTTTACATCAATGTTTGTTTAGAGTTACTCATGACTTTATTCTTTTTTTTTTCCTCATTATTTATTCTTGCACCTAGACCTTTCTTCTGAAATTATTAACCTTCTTGAAATTCAACCTTTAGAAGCTCCTTTAATGAGAGGGTCTTTTGATTGTAAGCCCTCTCAGATTTCATTTGTCTGAAAATGTCTTTATGCTCATTCTTGAAAGACGGTTTGCTGGATATATAATTCTAAGTTGACTATTATTTTAAAAGATGACACTGCATCATCTTCTAGTCTCCACTGTTCAGTGCTATCAATCTATTTGTCATTTCTTCACAAGCAATCTAACTGTTCTCTCTGGCTGCTTTTGAATACTTTGTCTGGGACGTTTTGCAGTTTGTGGTATTTATTGTTCTAGAGATATTGGTCTTTCTGATTCTGGAGAACACGTTGTTTTCATCAATTTTGGAAACTGTCATCCATTATCTCCTTTAGAACATGCATTTGTACCCATTCTCTTTATTTTCTCAGAACTCTGGATAGAGTTGGGGTCTTTTCATTTATTCTCCATTTCCTTTAGCCTCTCTTTTTATGTCTTCCATCTCTTTGTCTCTCTGGGAGAAGTACTTTCCTCAAATGTCTCTTCCAGTTCATTAATCATCTCTTCAACTGTGTCACAATTTGTTTCACTTACCTATTACATTTGAACCTTGGTTACTTCTTCAGAGCTGCCTTGTAAAGTGACAGTTATCCCTTCTTCTTTCATTCAATACCTTTCTTTGTATTATTTTGAATGTATTAAAAGCTTATTTCTATAGCATATCTCAGAGCATTCTAAAATCAGTGTAGATCTCTTTCTGCAGTCTGTTTTCACTGCTGGTTCTTGTCCATGGTGACTCGCTTCCTTGTACTTCAGTGACTTCTCCTGTCATTATGCTCCTTAGAATGTGTATCTGTTGGAATTCTTTGAGGTGGGGTGGGGACTGTATTTGCTTCTCTGGAGCCTGAGGGTACTGTTACCACAGACTACGTTAAACGAAATGTTTAGCTTGCAGTGTTTTAGATCAAATAAAGTGGGTCTCCCAACCCATACGAATGTAGGATTGTAGTTGGAAACTGTAAGGAGGAAGAGAGGTCTTTCTTCCTCCTTTAACCTCCATGGCCGAGGCTAAGAAAGGCAAACACGAGCACCTGCTCAGTCTCGGAACAGCCCCCGGGTTTTGAGTCGTACCAGTGGCTCATTAAAATCAAGTGGCAGATACCCCTGGGTAAAGACCAGCTTTGATGCTGCTCCCCTATCGCTCTAGATTTGTATTTTCTCAAGCTTTTTGGTCTCTAATAGTCTCACCTTTGTGGTTATGTTTTTTACAAACACACCAGCATTACTTGCTGTATCACACCAAAAACAGGAGGGCGTTTAGGACACCACGTTCGCCACACCACCAGAAAGGGAAGGCTCTGCCCTATTATGACTATTTTCTTCAGTCCACTCATTTGTTTGAGAATCTTAAGCATATTACATCTGTGGCTTTGTAGTATAGGCTTGATGTGCTACTTTCTTCATGATACTGTTGACAACGAGACTCAAACTCTAAACCATTTCAAGAGATTTATTCTGAGTCAAGTGTGAGTGACCACGGCCTGTGACACAGCCCTCAGGAGGTCCTGAGAACATGTGCCCAAGGTGGCCAGGGTGCCACTTGATTTTATACATTTTAGGGAGGCATGAGACATCAATCAAATACATTTAAGAAATGCAGGCCGGGCGCGGTGGCTCAAGCCTGTAATCCCAGCACTTTGGGAGGCCAAGGCGGGTGGATCACGAGGTCAAGAGATTGAGACCATCCTGGTCAACACGGTGAAACCCCGTCTCTACTAAAAATACAAAAAATGAGCTGGGCATGGTGGCGCACGCCTGTAATCCCAGCTACTCAGGAGGCTGAGGCAGGAGAATTGCCTGAACCCAGGAGGCGGAGGTTGCGGTGAGCTGAGATCGCACCATTGCACTCCAGCCTGGGTAACAAGAGCGAAACTCCGTCTCAAAAAAAAAAAAAAAGAACAGAAAAGAAATACATTGGTTTGTTCCAGAAAGGCAGTGGCAGGGGCGGCGGGCCGGTTCCCAGGCTATTGTTAAGCGGGCCGGTTCCCAGGCTATAGGTAAGCGGGCCGGTTCCCAGGCTATAGGTAAGCGGGCCGGTTCCCAGGCTATTGGTAAATTTATACATGTCCTGGCTGACAATTAGTTGGGTTTGTCTAAAGAGCTGGGATCACAGAAAGGAAATGTTCAAGTTAAGGTAAAAGACTGTAGAGACCATGGTTCTTTTGAAGTCTCAGTGGCTGCTCTTAGAGACAATACAGAGGAATGTCTCCTATTGAATCTTCTTTTTTTGCTGTTGAGATGGAGTCTCACTCTGTTGCCCCAGGCTGGAGTGCAATGGTGCAACCTAGGCTGGCTGCAATCTCTGCCTCCCAGGTTCAAGTGATTCTCCTGCCTCAGCCTCCTTAGTAGCTGGGATTACAGGCCTGCGCCACCACACCTGGCTAACTTTGGCTAACTTTTGTATTTTTAGTAGACACAGGATTTCACCGTGTTGGTCAGGCTGGTCTTGAATGCCTGACCTCATGATCCGCCCACCTCAACCGCCCAAAGTGCTGAGATTACAGGCATGAACCACCTACTGAATCTTTACAAAGGGCTAGACTCTTAATCTCTTTGGGATTGGGAGGGCCTGGAAGAAAAAAATCTAGCTATGTTAATAGAGGTTCATCTTTTTTTTTTTTGAGATGGAGTCTCACTCTGTCACTCAGGCTGGAGCGTAGTGATGCAATCTCAGCTCATTGCAACCTCTGCTTCCCAGGTTTAAGCGATTCTCCTGCCTCAGCCTCCAGAACAGCTGAGACTACAGGCACGTGCCACCACACCTGGCTATTTTTGTGCATTTTTAGTAGAGATGGGGTTTCACCATATTGTCTAGGCTGGTCTCAAACTCCTGACCTCATGATCACCTACTTCTACCTCCCAAACTGCTGGGATTACAGGTGTGAGCCACCGTGCCCAGCCAAGATTCTTACAGATGCAAATTTCCCCCCACAAAGAACAGCTTTGCCATTTTAAAATACTGCAAAGAAACGTGTTTTAAGGTAAAATATTTTTACTTTCTTCTTTGCCATATAATGTTATGCCAGAGTCAGGCTGGAAAGTAAGTCATGATAGATAGGGTTATATATATGTCGTGATGAGCATGAGAGAATGTGATGAGAATCTATGGTAAGGAATGACTCGCCAGACCCCTCAGATAGGAATTTGGGCAAGATAAAAAAATCAGAGCTTAGTCCTCAATATCCATGAAAATACAGACAGCCATTAACATATTACACGTTTGTTTCTGTTGGAATTAAAATCGATACATATTTAAACTGAGTGAAATTCCACTGAGGCTCCTATGCCCGTTCTCTGGTCATGGCAGCCCTCTCATGCTGTAACTAGGATGCCCTTTCTAATTTGGCAGGCTCCTGTCATGCCACCATTTTACTTTTAAATACCCATTGCCTTCAGGATAAAGTAGAAACTCCTTAACAGAGCAGACCAGACATCCAGCCCCTACCCACCCTGAATCTGCTACTCCAGCCCTCTGCGGCCCTGGCTTTCAGACACTCTGCTACCCCCGGAGGGAATCCTGCTTGTTTGTTCTCCTAGAGAAACCCATTAATTCTCCAAGATCTTCCCCGTTTCTCCCAAGCAGTGGGCTGTCTCCATCCTTTCTTCCCAGGAGCCCTAGCCATGTCCCTGCAGCCTGTGCCACACTGTCCCATTCAAGGCCCTGTGTCCCATGTGTCAGCTTTCCCGGTGACTCCTTCATTATATTCCCAGCTCCAAGCCTAAGAGTAGGAAAGGAGACTGAATGAAATTACACACACACCCCCAAAATCCACGAACTCGGGTTACCAGGAGCCTGTCAGTTCCCCAGGCTGGGTACATAGAATCTTGGCACTGAGAATGTTCCTAAAGAAATGTGCCTCAGCCAGGCGGCACGGTGGCTCACGCGGGTACTCCCAGCACTTTGGGAAACAGAGGTGGGCGGATCATCTGAGGTCCGGAGTTTGAGAAAAGCTTGGCCAGCTGGGAGAAGTCTCTACTGAAAATACAAAATTAGCCGGGCACGGTGGCACATGCCTGTACTCCCAGCTACTTGGGAGGCTGAGGCAGGACAATCGCTTGAATCCAGGAGGCGCAGAGATCTCACCACTGCACTCCAGCCTGGGCAACAAGAGTGAAACTCTGTCTCAAAAAAAAGAAAAAGAAATGTGCCTCTTTCGTTTTAAATACCTTAGGTGACCTGAACAAACAAAAACCTTGAGGTCTTTGAGGCCCTGAGGGAACCCGCCCTAAGGAATGCATGATTGGTAATTAGCATTGCAAATACTGAGAGGGAAAGGTCTTCTGGAGTACTCAGGGATGTTCCAGAAACACGGGTTCTCCAAGGAATCCTGTTTACACTCTGAATTTGCTTAACAGCCTTTTATTTAACCAGGGAGTACAAAGGTCAGCCTCAGGCCAGCCCTCCTACCCACTCCTACTCAGAATTAATAAGGCTGGGCTGTAAATCCTGCAGCTCACAAGATGGCTCCAAGCAAGGAGCAAGGCCTAGGAGAGACGGCAGTTGCACAGAAACACAGCACTAGGGGAGAGCAGAGCTTCACGGCGTCACGTAAGTATATTATTTGTCTTGGAGGACTTGGTAAACTACATTAAAACAGTAATTTAATAAATAAAAAATTCATATCATCTATGGAAAATGGGCCTCTGCTTTAATGAAGCTTAATGCAGACAATAAATATCACCCAGCACGCTGTCGGTAAACAGGAAGGCCTGAGCAGTGGCCACGGGCCAGCCCTGCGCACCCAGCCTTGGCCTGAGCCCACTCGGGACCAGGGGCTGTCCCTTCAGTGGGGGGCACACGCCTGGGGTGGGTCAAGAGGAAGGAGGCTATGGCTTGGAGAAGCCCCGGGGTTGTGGGGGGAGCGCTGGCTGACTCACTTGAGGAGGCCACTTCTGGCATCGCCCACCACCCTGCCACCAGGCCTGCCCTGCAAATCCAGATCCCCGGTTCCCCCAGGGTCCGCTTTCCTCCCTCTATGCTCACCTGCGAAACTACAAGCACTCCCTTCTCTTCCCAGCAGAAAACCAAAAAGACCAGCTGAGGAATTACCATCAGGTGTGTGGAATATTCTGGATCGGGGTGGGGTGCCCAGCTACCCTGCCAACTGCAGATTACCAGGCACGTCCTGGACATCACTGGAGCAGGGTCCACTGTCTTCCACATGCAATGTGTGCGCTGTAGTGAGCAGCGTGTCAGCAAGTGGATCCTAACAGCCAGAGGCTCCCCGTCCCCCTGCCACTGCCATCAGCTAAAATCCTTCCATCAAGGAAAACGAAGCCCCCAGTTCCCCTCAAGGCACCTGAGAGCCCCATTCACCTAACTCGGTCCTCCCACTCTGTCCCGTGACTCCTCCGCGTGGGCCCCCAGTGCTGAGCTGGTTCCTGCTGGTGCGGGTCTGCTACAGCCCTGGCACTTGAGAAGAACCCCAAGTTCTTCTCCACGATCAAACCCTGGAACCCCTGGCTCTGGAAACCAAGCACGTCCGGCCCGAGGACAGAGGATGCTGGGTAAACCGCTCCTTTCCTCCTGGGGCCTTGGCTGCCTTGTCCCACAGGCAAGGCTGCAGCCGCTGGGTACTGCATCGGGAAACGCCCACAGGTCTGGGACCGAGGAAAGGTCTGGAGAGATGGAGAAGCTGGAAGCTGCCCAGCCCGACGAGGACAGTGACAGGCTGTAGAGGCTGGCCCAGCATCCTGCAGTCCTAGTGAAGCGACCCCAAGCCTATCCCCGCTTCCCCTCTGTGGCTGGGGGGACACCTCCAGTCTTCCCCACGCTGCCACTGCAGAGGAAACACTCAGGTGTCATTCAACGGATGAGTCAGGAATATTTCTTTTAGGATTCCGACGAGTGATGAATATGGTTCTGAAGACACTTTGGCAATTTTTATTTCAGATATTTTCAATATTCCTCTCTTAATCACTGATTCAGAGGACAGCAGCTTTGATTGAGGCTTGACGATGGGTCTGCTGGGACCGCACTGAACCACAGGGCCCAGGCGTCCCCGTGGGCGCCATGCAAAGTGGTACATTCCCACACTTGGCAGTGGAAGAGAAATACGGTTCTTTCAAGCAGATCCCCGCAAGCTCACAGACTATCTAATAGAAGCCCAAAGCTCATTTAGCCAAGGCTCTAACTCTCTAACCAGAGACCAAGCGATCACTCTGAGGCCCGCCACTGGTAGGGAGGACTCTGCCTTGAAGAAGGCAGCCTACCACAGGAAGGGGCAGAAGGGCACACCTCACCCCCTGTATTAGTCTGTCTCCACTCCACTGATAAGGATACACCTGAGACTGGGCAGTTTATAAAAGAGGAGGTTTAGCTGGACTGACAGTTCCACATGGCTGAGGAGGCCCCACAATCATGGCAGAAGGCACGGAGGAGCAAGTCACATCTTATGTTAGATGGTGGCAGGCAAAACAGTGAGAGCCTGTGCAGGGGAATGCCTCCTTCTAAAACCATCGGATCTCATGAGGCATATTCACTGTCAAGAGAACAGCACAAAGACTTGTGCCCATGATTCTATTACCTCCCACTGGGCTCTCCCACAACACGTGGGAATTCAAGATACGATCTGGGTGGGAACAGAGCTAAACCGTATCACCCCGTTCCCCAAGGCCTCACCCCTGCATCCCAGGGCTTCATCCCTGCTCCCCATGCCTGGCCCCTGCACCCCACAGCATCACCCCTGTGCCCTGAGGCCTCACCCCTACACTCCATGGCTTTGCCCCTGTGCCCTGAGGCCTCACCCCTACACTCCATGGCTTCAGCATCACCCCTGTGCCCTGAGGCCTCACCCCTACACTCCATGGCTTCATTCCTGTGCCCTGAGGCCTCACCCCTGCACTCCATGGCTTCGCTCCTGTGCCCTGATGTCTCACCCCTGCACTCCATGGCTTCGCTCCTGTGCCCTGAGGTCTCACCCCTGCACTCCATGGCTTCACTCCTGTGCCCTCAGGCCTCACCCCTACACTCCATGGCTTCGCTCCTGTGCCCTGAGGCCTCACCCCTGCACTCCATGGCTTCGCT
>CM052648.1:2848097-2873422 GCA_028533165.1 Leontopithecus rosalia
CTTCGCTCCTGTGCCCTCAGGCCTCACCCCTACACTCCATGGCTTCGCTCCTGTGCCCTGAGGCCTCACCCCTGCACTCCATGGCTTCGCTCCTGTGCCCTGAGGCCTCACCCCTGTATGGCACTGTGTGAAGTACTAAGAACAAGCCAGGACCAGCCTGCGACTGCAGGGATGGACCGAGCTGGGGCCTGGACGCCGCTTAGTTGGATTTCAGCCTCCTAGAGTTTTCATCCTAAACACTGCCCTTGACCTGCGATCTCAGCTCTGTCTGCCAACACCTACACACTCTCACGCCTGCAGCCCAGCCACGCAGCCCCATCCCGCCCCACCTCGGTTCTCTGGTGCTCGAGGCCCTCACTGTTTGGGCCTGTGTAAAACACCAGGGCTGGAAAGGCTCCGAGGGTCAGCACACACCGCACCTTTCTCTGCAGATGAGAAAACAGCAGAGAGCTCTTGGGTGGTTTCAAAAAACCTCCAGCGCATCCCTGGGAAAGGGTTCTGGTTCCGCCCCCTCGCCTGTCATTCAGACTCAATCCACCCAGCATCTCCTCCCAGGGAAAGGCACAGAGGCCTGGGGCAGCTCCTGACAGCCCCATAACCTTCCTCTCAAGGGTCTTCCTGCAGGATTGTTCCCTTGAGAACTGTCATGAGGGCTGGACGGGGTGGCTCACGCCTGTAATTCCAGCACTTCAGGAGGCTGAGGCCAGGAGTTCGAGACCACCCTGGCCCACATGACTAAACATACAAAACTTAGCCAGGTGTGGTGGCGCGTGCCTGTAATCCCAGCTACTCGGGAGGCTGAGACAGGAGAATCGCTTGAACCCAGGAGGCGGAGGTTTCAGTGAGCCGAGATCATGCCATCACACTTTAGTCTGGGCAACAGAGCAAGACTCAGTTTCAAAAACAAAAGAAAAATCTGTTGTGAGTTTCCTCAGGGCCAGGGCCCTGGTGTTTGAGAGAAGCTCAGAGGAGACAGGGTGGGGCTGTGCTTCTCCTTCAGTTCCCAGCTGGGACACAGTGGGTAAATCCTGGTGCCTCAACACATGAGTTCTCTTAACACCGCTCCAGGTTCTGCAGTGGATTTAGTTTTATTTATAAAATGAAAGCTCAAAATGACTAAGATAAACTAAACGCAAATTACTTATATATGATATACCCTTTTTTAAATAAAAGAGCAAAGGCAAAGCAACAATTGTCCTTCTACTTAGTGTAATGGAGAGGCCGTGATAAAAGGAACAATTTTTCACCTTTAATTGCACTGTTCGATTTTCCTTATAATTTTTTGTCATGAAATAAAAACAAACGGCCTTCTGGACTCAGGAGATTTCCCCCACATACACATATTTACGTAGATGTGGTTTTGAGGCCATTCAAATGACAGAAACTGTTTCTCGTTCTCTGCTAAGATTCGAATGCACCAACTTAAGCTGCACAGCAAAATCTTTGCTATGATTTCCTTGGAAATATTCATTACCAGACCACTGCGTTACACAATCACCAGCCCGTAATGCAGAGCAGGCCATTTTGAAATGCATGCCAGCCCCTCCACGGTTAGGGCATGGGCTGTAGAAAGAGCTGTGTACCACGTTTCGTGACACTGCCAAATCCTAGAGCCTGCTGCTATCCAGTTGGACTGCAAGTGACTCATCCATTAGCTCAAAGCCACGCCTGTTATCTTTTGCCAGATACTTACTGGCATGTGTCTATCCACGCCTGAGAACATTCCAATTGGTTAAATGACAAAGGTCACAGCCAATCAAATCCAGTGAGTCACAGGATGGGTTCTCATTTCTGCAGCCTTGGGGGCTGACTAGGGGAGGGGAATGATCTACAGGGTCTGTCCCTCAGTCCTGGGATTCTGGCCTAATCTATGAACACGCTCTAAATGCAATAAGCCTTTTAAAGACATATAGCATAAGAGAAAAACATAAAATAGAGTGATTTGTTTTGTTCTGTTTTTGAGACAGAATCTCACTCTGTTTCCCAGGCTGGAGTGCAGAGGCAAGATCTTGGCTCACTGCAAACTCCGCCTCCCAGGTTCAAGCACTTCTGCTGCCTAAGCCTCTGGAATAGCTGGGACTACAGGTGTGTGCCACCACACCTGGCTAATTTTCGTATTTTTAGTAGAGATGAGGTTTTACCGTCTTAGGCTGGTCTTGAAGTCATGACCTCGTGATCTGCCCACTGCAGCCTCCCAAAGTGCTGGGACTACAGGTGTGAGCCACTGTGCCTGGCCAAATATACTGAAATTTAAAATTCCTAATGGATATTTATTCTTGGTTGACGTATCAGGCAGAGTTCTCCAGAGAAACAGAACCGACATGACATATGTGCACAAAGGTGTACATAAATACACAGGGGCCACTGATCGTAAGAACTTGGCTCATGCAACTGCAGAGGCTTGACGAGAACAACATCTGATGGGGTAGCTGGCAGGCTAGTTTAAGTCCAAAAGCAGGCAGAATTCCTTCTTGCTTGGGAGAGGTCAATCTTTGCCTATTAAGGCCTTCAACGGATGGGATGAGACCCACACACATTATGGAGGGGCACCCGTCACTTTATGCAAAGTCCCCTGACTTTAATATTAACCTTGAAACCCACCCAATAGTCCCACAGATAGTTTTTTTTGACAAACTTAGGAACTGACCCATCTGATCTTAAAGCTTGCAACTTAACGTTTGTTTGATCTGAGTTCTTTCGACAGGAAAAGACTTGCAGGCCTCTCGAAAAGTATCAGAGAACTGAAACTCCCCAGGCCACAGCCAGACAGCCAGACGCCAAGCCTCGCATTCATGTTGACTGCTTGCTTACCGCCCCCTGCTTTCCCATACATCATTACTTTCTGCCCCTGCTATATTTTAGTCAGTCAGGGAGAAGGATTTGAGACTGGTTTCCCATCTCCCGGGCTGTGGCACCCGATTAAAGCCTTCTTCCTTGGCAATCATTGTCTCAGTGATTGGTTCTCTGTGCAGTGAGCAGTGGGACACAGACCAAACCCCTGTTGTTTCCGTAACAACCTCATCCGAAAAACACCTGCAGAGAAACATCCAGAATGTCTGACCAAGTATCTGTCAATGCTGGCTCAGCCAAGTTGACACATAAATTAACCATTACAGCAATTTCCGCACCTATCATCAACGACGTGATCAGTGATGACAGACTGCCTCCATCTTCAATTTTGAAAGCTGTTTCTCATGGCTGTGTTCCTAGGTCCTTCTATGAAACCAGGTGACTGGTTTCAATATTCAACATATTAATGAAAAATCCACACACACTGAGGAGCTGGGAACTCCTAGGGCTCACAGATGAGGAATGGCCTAGCCAGCCTTTCTGGTGGGCAGCTGAGAGTCTGCAGAGTGAACGAGGCAGCCCCCTCCCCCAACCTGCTCTTTCTCATCCTTTGGGGCTGCTGGTCCTGCAGGAAGACAAGGATCCTTAATCAGGAAAAATGCACAGCAGCAAAAACTAGTTAAAGAATCAAACACAAAAAACAACCTTGATTTACATATTTTAGCAAGGGTCTGAGGAGAGATGCAAGGTCACCAGCAGGCACTTGGAAAAGACCACAGGAGACTCAGTGCAAGATCACAGGGCCCGCTGGCCACCAAGACACCTTGGGGAGGCGGCTCACTTCACAGGCTCCCATCACAAGTACCACGCTGCCTGCAAATGCCTATCTCCTTTATGGATGAAATCAAAGACCTTTTAATGCTGCTCTGTCAAAACTTCATGAATTATACAAGCTCAAGACGACTGTGGGGGCCAGAGCTGCCACTAAGTTGCAAGAAGGATTAACTTTCTGCTGCTAACCTCAGTCGCCCTCAATGCTCATCCTCCCATTTCCCAAATCTCAACATTGCATGTCTGATGACTCAGCATTTCTAGAAAGCGCTGTATCACCATGTGGTCCGTGAGTACCACTCTGAAGGCACTTCTGCCACCCTGTCCAAACTGATGAACTACACTGCTTTCTTAATTTTGTCAAGGACGTTCTCGGCAAATCTGAAGGGAATAGAACCGCTACAAGCCCTGACTATCTTTTCTTTGAAGCAAGAAATGACATCACCCCAGTTAATAATAAAGCCTCAACTCTCTGTAGACTGAACTTAGCTAAAAGAGCACAGAGGTCAGAGAAGGAGAAAGTGTGTGGCAGCTCTCAGTGAGTGACCCACGTTCTGTCCCCAGCCCTGCAATGACTTGGGTGAGGCCTGCAGATGGGCATGTCCTTAGACAGAGTCTGCCAGGCCTGCATCAGACACACACACACACACACACACACACACGCTCACCTCTGTGCGCATGAGTTGTGTGGCCTGCAGCCTGCTCCTGGGACGTGCATACGAGGTGCCCGCCAGGCCGCTCCCCTCCAGGTTCCACTCCTGGGCATCCTCACCCACTCTCTCCTGGGCCTCCTTCCTGCTCTCCTGGCCTGGGAAGTGCCCTCTTCTGCCTTCGCCACCCAAGGCCCCATCCTTTCTGGTGAGTCCTGTCCCTCTTCACTGAGACTTTCTGGGCTGCTGCAGGCTCCCTCTACATCGCTCTGTCCTGTGCTCTGGGGCTGTACTCGCCCTGCAACCTGTCAGGGTACTGGCTTGGATGCTTGATTCCCCACAGACACTCCTGAGGCCAGGGTGAGGCGCCCTGCTCCAGCATCCCTCCAGTGCACAGCTGAGACACAGGTGCACAGCCATGCCCTCTGTTCTGTTCTTGGGGAAACAGCGGGGTGCTGAACTCAGGCCTGGACCATAACTCGACCCCATATGGTGCAGGGTAAACTGAAGCCCCTGTCTCAGGAGTACATACTTTGGCAATCCTGAAGTCCAGTACGAGGTACATACTTTCTGGTACAGATTATGGTAAAGAATTAGAGATGACATTAAGTGCATATCAGCATATCACAGAGCTCTGTCCCCAAAACAGGTGGTTAAGAGAATGGTGAAGCCTATGGTATGTTAAAACCTGTCTCACTGTGAGCGCTCATCTGAAAACTCTTCGACACAGACAGCTTAGGTGCAAAAGAACCTCAGTTTCCTCAACCGGAAAAGGAAGAGTCTAGCTGGATAAACTCTGAAAATCTAGGGACCTCTGAGACCCAGGCCTGGGGTCCTCAGTTCCAGGGCACTGCTTTGTAAAGGCTGGAGCAGCCTGCCAGGTGCCCAGGACCTGAGAAGCAGCCTAAGGAGCGGCTCCTCAGAAGACGACTTCTCATCCCTGTCTGCCAGCATGCGGCCACCCACTCCCCAGCACTGTCAACTGCAAATGACCAAACCGGGCAAACGAGGGGGACGCTGAGGATGCAGAGGCTGTGGCTTCCGGGCCCACCACCGAACACCCCAGGAGAGCTTCTGCAGGCCTAGCATCCAACCGGAGAGGGGACAGAGCTGCTCATTTTCTCAATAGGACAGTAAAGGGCATTCATGCTGGGTTTTTGACGACACTGACTTGGATTTCCCAGTGACTCTGCTGCTGGAACACGGAGGAGAGCTTCCACCCAGAGTGGCGTCCAGACAGAAGCGTCTACGCGCCTCCAAGATGCCCTGTCTGGCTGAGTGCTCCCTGGGCAGGGACTGGGTTTCATGGGCCTGTGTCCTTGTCCTTTCTGCCCAGCTCAGTGTGTGCCATACGGGGAGATGGGCTGGGGGGTGCTGGCCTTTCCTAGCAGAATGGGTGGAAGCCCCGAAATCTTCACCTTTCACTGGCTCCTGAGATGCCTTCCAGGTGAGGTGGAGCTGCAGAACCACTTTGCTGGGGTATAAGCTTCTAGAGATCAGGACCCCCAAACCCCTCTGTGACTCCACAGACCTAGCACAGGGCTGCTGCCCACGGCAGGGACTGGGAAGAAGTGAACACCACGCTCAGGTTCAGTACCCTTTGCTTCCCTGGAGGCTTCACATGGGCTGTTCTGGCCTCGTTATCACTAACACTTGGGCATTTACAAGGACCTTGGACCACCAACCTTGAGCAAACACTTTAACCTGTCCCCTTGAAAGTTAGGCTTTGAAAGAGACTTTCATTGCTTTGAAACAGATTTGAACAAAAACAATCCACATTCACCTACTAGCCATTAACCACGGAATTCTTCAATGTAACAGAAAATAGAATAGCGAGAAGAGTTTCTTAGGAGCTAAACAAGGGAAATTATACAGGTTCTGTACAACCGTAAGAAACAAGGCAGGATCTTCAAGACAGTCAAACTGTCCCGGTGTCACCTCCATTTTCCCACACCTGTCACTACTGTGACAGCTCCACATCCTGCAGGCCTCCCTCCTCCTACATGAGCTTACCCAGGCCAGGCTTCCCACCTTGGTGTACACATGTGCTTCAGACTGTGTGTACGCCTACGTGTGGCGTGATGTGTAAAACCATCTTCAAATAAGACTTTTCAAGAATTCCCCGAAGTAAAAAGCACAACAGAAGACCCCCCGAATCCATCACTCGGGGTCCATATACCACTATGTGACCAATGCCATTTATCACCGATGCCCGCTCTGCCCACACGCTGTCCCAGGCACCACGTTTCAACCATCAACAGCTTCTCTCTGAGATAACAACTTAGACACATCATCACAAGCCTGGTCTTACAGCTAAACAATGAGCCACGATTCCTTAACGTGGTCCTGCGTGTCTCCCGATCATGTGTCTTCCTGCTGTCACTTTGCTCTAGTCACAGGTGTATAATTTCCCTTGTTTTAGCTCCAAATGACACAGACACAATGCACTTGAGAGCCAACTCTCTCACTCGTTTAAAATCTCTCATTCCGTCCTTCCTCCTCCTGCCTCTCTGTCGAGCTTCTGTGGAAGCAATCTGCTCTAGGCCATGTGGGATGTTTCACACTCTAGTCCGGGCTGTTCACTCCCACGGTGAGCTCTATCCCTTTTCCCCTTCCCTGCTACTCCCTGCAAGCCGGACTAAGGTCTAAAGGCTGGATCTGGCGCAGACGGGATCTGTGTGCGTGTGAGAACGCTTCGCTGCTGGAGCTGTGGCCGTCACATTGCACCACGTCAGGAGGCGTGAAATGTCCTGGGTCTGCTTCCTTGTGATGCTGTGATTGAGCGGCAGGTGCAGGTGTTACCAGGCAGAACCATCCATCATCAAGTCCCCTACAAGCTCCCTCACGGTTTTCAGTGCTACGGGCGAGCACTGGCTCAAGTCCTCATTGGGGTGACACTGCGATTCCTTCAGCTCCTCTACCTTTACAGACACAGTTCTTCCATGGGGAATAACTTGCTCTCAAAACAGCAACAGCAACACAAAACTAAAAAATCCTGATTACCAGGAAAAGAGAGTGCCTGCCCAAATCTTTCCTTTCACTTACCAGTTGGTGCCCTAGCAACCTTCACGGGTGAACTAGTAAGGGCTTTACTTGGAAATTATTATGAATTCATACACTTTAACACACTAGGTATGTTCTAATAAGCTGCTAATTTTATTAGCAGTTATTGATTATTAGTTATTAGTTCTAATAAACTAATAAATCTTAATTATTCCTGATGCTTCATGTTCCTATTTTTGGCTAGAGGGAGTCCCTTCAAATTGGGCTTTTGGCATGACCTCGAAAGTCTATGGGAAGTTCCTTGCTTTTTTTTTTTTTTTTTTTGAGACGGAGTCTCACTCTGACACCAGGCTGGAGTGCAGTGGCGCAATCTCAGCTCACTGCAACCTCCACCTCCCGGTTCAAGTGATTCTTCCACCTCAGCCTCCCGAGTAGCTGGGACTACAAGTGTGCACCACAACACCCGGCTAATTTTTTTTTGCATTTTTTAGTAGAGACAGGGTTTTGCCATGTTGGTCAGGATGGTCTCGATCTCTTGACCTCACGATCCGCCCGCCTCGGCCTCCCAAAGTGCTGGGATTACAGGCATGAGCCACCGCGCCCAGCCCATATTGAGTCTTAATTCATACTTAAGCTTATAGGTGTTTTATTTCTTTGATTTTATACTTAATTGTCTTTTACCTTAGAAACTGTGGTTCCTCTAACATTATCATAATTACATATCTGCTTTGTCTTCATAGATGTGCAAATATGTATTTCTGTCAAGATGTATGAGGCATAGTTTCAAACAGCACTAGTAATACTGCCAACAGTCTGAAGTGTGAAAACTTTTTTGCAACTCTTTTTTGCTTCAGATATATCCTACTGGGGCTGTACATTCAAATTGCTTCAAAGTCTATTCAAAGTCATTTTTCTCTGTGTGATTAAAGTACCGACTTAATATATACTTTAGGTTCTCTTTTCATTTGACTTTGTTCTTGCCTTTTAAGAACAGCTTTCTGATTCGGGTTTAGTTTGGCTTTATAATTATGTAAAGCAATATATGATTCAAAGTTAAAAAAACTGTAAAACAAGGTACATTCAGAGAAGGGAAGTGAGGCTTTGGTCCTGATCCTCCCACTGTCTCATCTTCCCCATACAGACTACAACACTTTTTCACTGGTTTCTGCTTTGTTCTTAATTTTTTTGTTTTGTTTGTGATATAAGCAAACAGGAGTGTTTCTGTTCACGCACACGTGTGTGCGATGCTCATATTCTGCCAACCAGTCACCAGGTAAGTGAAGCGACGTCACACACAGTCCTGCACCTTGCTCCCTCCAGTAAACAGGGATGCAACAGAGAGATCACCAGTGACATTCCTTTCACACCATGCAGAACTCCAGGTGCAGAGTCGGGCGGTGTAATAGCTCATTCAACCAGTTCCACATTGCTGGAAAGCGGTCCTTTCCTGTCACAAACAGTGCTGTGATGACTAGGTCTGTAGATACGGCATCTCTTACTTTCTCCAACTTATCTTTCGGATGGCTCCTGGGCCGACCGTTGTCCAGGCATATGCTACTTGCTAGGGAGTGTGGAACACCCACTGTGCTCATTCTCACTGGGTCCCTGCTTCCACCCTGTGCTCACCTCGAGGCCGTCTGCCCTCCTTTCCTCTCGGCGTGTGAGGAAAGTCACCATGGGTTGACAGCTCTCCACTGTTAGATAATATTGCCTTCATGTGTAGTTGTAAGAAATAACATAAAGCCATCACCCCGGACCCTCTACCCATATAGGGCAATAGTTGTTGGTTTTGTTTGGCTTTGAGACGGAGTTTCACTGTTGTTGCCCAGGCTGGAGTGCCATGTCGCGATCTTGACTCACCACAACCTCTGCCCCACAGCTTCAAGCGATTCTCCCACCTCAGCCTCCTGAGTAGCTGGGATTACAGGCATGCGCCACCACACCTGGCTGATTTTGTATTTTTAGGAGAAACGGGGTTTCACCATGCTGTTCAGGCTGGTCTGGAACTCCCAACCTCTGGTGATCCGCTCACCATGGCCCTCTAAAGTGCTGGGATTATAGGCATGAGCCGCCACACCCAGCCATGGCTACAGTTTTAATTTATAGTAGAAGGAGAAATGATCAACTCTTCCTCTCCTGTGCTCTACGGGTGACTCCCAGCTGGGCTACAGTGCCCAAGGGACACGTCTTGATGCCACAGTCAACTGACATTCTACACATCCTACCACATTCTTTATTCTAGTGGGCACTGAGATGCTGCAAACGTTTCATCCAGGCACATGGGTTTAACTGTTTACATCACGGTTCAATCGGGTTTGCACTGCACATTCGTCAGTACACACGTACGTGTGGGCAGACAGCAGTGGGATTTCTTCAAAAAAGTCCAGCTATTCTCCCATCTCTGGAGTCCCAGTGAATGAATATTCATTGGACCAGAAAACCATATTATTTGACTCCTTGGCCCTTTTTTTTCTATTTGATAACTCACACACTGGTAAGAAAGAATTAAAGTTCTCTATTACAACTGTAATCTTTCGATCAGATTTTGGCTGTTTTCTTATCTTGAGGACTTATGACAGATCTATTTAATACTGTTTTACTACAATAAAATGACTCTATGTAATTAACTTCAAGCAATTTTCCTCAGTCATTTTTAATCTGAATACCATCACTCCTATTTTGCCTGTGGCCTAAGTTTGATTGGGAGAGCCATGCCCAGCATTTTACTTCTAAGCCTTCCACACCTACGAATAAATAATGAGATGGAAAGTTCAAGCAAAAATTGGCAACTCTAAGATCACATGAATAAACTCTTTGTCTAATCCACAGATAAAGGAGTATTTTTGGTGCTGTACGTTACTTTCTGGAAAAAATAAACTCAGGATCAACCAAAAACTCTGATGGTTTTATATTTCTTGTTTAACCAAATATTGAGTTAATATCAATTTATTTATTTATTTATGAGACAGAATCTTGTTCTATCACCCAGGCTGGAGAGTCCAGTGACGCGATCTCGGCTCACTGAAACCTCCGCCTCCTGTGTTCAAGCAATTCTCATACCTGAGTGTGGCTGGAGTTACAGGCACATGCCACCACAACAGGCCAATTTTTGTATTTTTAGTAGAGACGGAGTTTTGTCATGTTGGCCAGGGTGGTCTCGAACTCCTGACTTTCAGGTCATCCGCCTGCCTTGGCCTAGCAAAGTCCTGGGATTATAGGTGTGAGCCACCGTGCCTGGCCTCAAAATATTGTTTTAGTATGAAAGTAAGAGAATGCCGGTAGAACCAGAACCCTCTGAGTTACCACCTACTGTTTAAGGAGAAAATGAACCTCTGGATTGTAACTTTCACTGAAGCCAGCCGTTTCCATGAGATTCTCATCCTTTCAAGGAAAACACTGTCCTAAACTGTACATTTGTCATTTCCTCAATTTTCTCTATCTTTGTACCACAGTTGTTTTCTTCTGGTTTTGAATATTAGATGAGGATAAGCATAAGCTATGGATTCACCAGGGACTTTTCATACATTCACATCACTTCACGGAGCTGCAGACCATTATTAATTTTCATTTCCCCGACAACACTCCACAGTTTATCCATTCTATTGCTGAATATTTAGTTTTTGCTCCTTTCTGGCTATTAAAAGTCAGAGCTGCTGGAATCTGCGTGCACATTTTCACGAGTCCCTCTGCAACCGTGACTGTCAATAACTGTGTTCCCCAGAACCACCTGGAGGGCTTGTGAGGCGCAGACTGCTGGGCTTCGCCTCCTGCATCTTTGATTCGGCAGATCATTCAGGAACGAAACCCACGAATCTGCATTTTTTCTTTTTACTGTACTTTAAGTTCTGGAGTACATGTGCAGATCTTGCAGGATTATCGCAGAGGTACACATATGCCATGTGTGTCTCCATCCCCGCCATCACCTACATTAGGCATTTCTCCCAGTGGTATCCCTCCCCAACCTCCCCGGCCCCCGCTGTCCCTCCCCTAACATACCCCAGTGTGCGGTGCTCCCCTCGCTGTGTCCATGTGTTCTCATTGATCAACACCTGCCTATGAGTGAGAACATGCGGTGTTTGGTTTTCTGTTCTTGTGTCAATTTGCTGAGAATGATGGTTTCTAGCTTCATCCATGTCCCTATAAAGGACACAAACTCATCGTTTTTTATGGCTGCATAGTATTCTATGTGGTGTATGTGCCACATTTTCTTTGTCCGATATATCATTGGTGGGCATTTGGGTTTGTTCCAGGTGCTTGCTGGTGATGCAGATGCTGCTGGTCCCGGGGTCACCCCTGGAGAATCACTGCTCTCAAGCAGCACCCAGGAAGGAATTCTGCAATGATGGGAGGGTCTGTGTCCATGTTGCCAATCCTGTAGCTGCCGACCACAGATGGGTCTGGAGTATCTGAACTGTGACGAGCGTGACCAAGAAATGTAATGTTTCAATCTATTCATTTAAACAACTGCACGTGGCTCCTAGCCACCGCTGTGGACAGCGCAGCTCTCTGCATATGACCTCGGAGTGGAATACCTGGACCGCAGAGAACGCACCTCCTCAACTCTCCCAGGTGAAGCCAAATTCCCTTCTGCAGTTGATTGTAACAGCGTACACTGCCAAATCCAAATACTCTCACTCCTATTTTGCCTCTTAATAAAGTGTGTAAACTTTATTGGTTTGAACCCTTTGCCCTTCCACACACCTGGGCTTCTGCCCAGGCCACACACTTGTCAGCATTTGGCACTGCCAATCCTTTCACTGCCAGCCATCCGGGGGGCGTGCGTAGCATCACTGGGGTTTTCATCTGAACTCCCTTGATGACTAACGTTGAGTACTTCTTCAAGGGTTCACCGGCCCTCAGAATATCCTCCTGCCAGCGCGTGTGATGGTTCTTACTACCCTACCCCCCTAAGGTAACAGTGTATCTTTCACCCTTAAGCAGAGGGTCTGCCAAGGCCTCCCTCACAGACAGATTCAGCACAGGGGTAAGGAGCCTTCCCTGGGGCTGGACAGGGGCTGCTCCCAGTGCAGCCTCACCTGAGGATGCAGCCCTCTGGGCTGCTTTCTCTGGAGAGTTCTCCCCTCAGCCTCACACCCGGGGTGAACCGTGGCCATTTCCTTTTGTCCCGAGGACTTGAGGTGGTCTCGCACATGGAAACTCAAGCTAACCCGATCTGGAAAACGTCATCAGGAGGCCACTTACTTTGGGTTCATGTTTTGACTCGTTGTGTGTGTATGCGTGACTTCTAAATATTTCTACATTTCAACATTGTAAATGATGTTAATAGCTTTTTCTGGTGTATAATTTAAAATACAGAGATCTGAGCATACTATTTGCTGAGTTTTGCTAGCTGAATGTACCAGTGGTACCCACATCCCTCTCAAGATACACAACGTGTCCTGCCAGCGATCCTACACTGCCCACTGCTGAGCAGAGGAACCACTGTTTTGAATTCTATCACTATCGATTAGTTTTGTCAGTTCCAGAACTTCACGTAAGTGAAATAAGGCACCATGCTCTCTCTTGCAGTTTTCTCTTGCTGGTGAAAATGTTTTTGAGATTCATCCGCATTGTCACTGAACAGCACTGCTCTGTATGAATTTGTTTATCCATTCCCTTGCTGAAAGATATTTGAATTGTTCCCAGTTTTAGGCTAATATGAATAAAGCTGCCATCAACATTCTTGTACAAGTACTTTTTTTGTCGACATAAATGTTCAGTTCTCCTGTAAATGCCTCGGAATGGAGTTGCTTGAATCACTGATTAGGAATATATTTAGTTTTATAAGAAACTGCCCGTTTTCCAAAGTGGTGGTACCACTTAACATTCCCATCAGCGGTGCCTGGGGATTCTGGCTGAGTCACATACTGGTCAGCATTCAGTGTTGTCGATTCTTTTATTTTTAACCATTCTGGTGGGCATGCAGCAGGATCTCATTTGTGGCTTTAATCTGAATTTCCTTGATGACTAATAATGTTGAGTACTTATTATTATCATTTTGAGATGGAATCTCACTCTGTTGCCCAGGCTGGAGTGCAGTGACATGATCTCGGCTCACTGCAACCTCAGCCTCCCAGGTTCAAGCAATTCTCCTGCCTCAGCCTCCCTAGTAGCTGGGACTACAGGCATGCGCCACCATGATTGGTTACTTTTTCTTATTTTTAGTAGAGATGGGGTTTCACCATGTTAGCCAGGATGGTCTCAATCTCCTGACCTCATGATCCACCCACCTTGGCCTCCCAAAGTACTGGGATTACAGGCGTGACCCACTGCACCCAGCCAATGTAGAGTACGTTTTCAAGTGTTTTTGGCCTTTAGAATATCTTCTGTTGCGCAGTGTCTATCTGAACCTTCTGTCCACTTTTAAATTGGGCTATCTGTCTCTGTAATGTTAACCTATAGGAGTTCTTGCACAGCCTGGATATGGGTCCTTTGTCAGATGAGTGTATTATAAATATATCCTCCCTGTCTGTCCTCTGACCTGTCAGATCTCTACTTGGTTCCCCTATCCCATTATCCATCCTTACATCAATACTACACTCTCCTGATTACTGCAGCTCTCTGTAGGAAGTTCTAAAATCCAGAGGTTAAGTTCTCCAATTTAGTTGTTCTTTTACAGAATTTTGCAAATTTTATTAACTCAATTCCTTTGCATTTCCATATAAATTTTAGAATAAGTTGGTTTATGTCTACAATAAAGATCAGTAGAAATCTACTTAGGATTTCACTGACTTTAAAAAATCAATTTGGGGACAATTAATTTTATTTTTCTTTTCATTTTTTTAATTTATTGAGACTGAGTCTCGCTTTGTCACCCAGGCTGAAGTGCAGTGGTGTGATCTCGGCTCACTGTAACCTCCGCCTCCCAGGTTCAAGCAATTCTCTTTCCTCAGCCTCCCGAGTAGCTGGGATTATAGGTGCCTGCCACCACATCTGGCTAATATTTGTATTTTTAGTAAAGACGGGGTTTTGCCATATTGGCCAGGCTGGTCTTGAACTCCTGACCTCAGGTGATCCACCCACCTCAACCTCCCAAAGTGCTGGGATTACAGACATAAGCCACCACACGCCCAGCTGACAATTAATATTTTAACAGTGTTAAGTCTTTGTATTCATAAAACATGGTACAGCTCACCATATGTTTAGATCTTTTCTATTTCTCTCAACACTGTCTTGCAGTTTTTAGTGTAAAGATCTTGAGTAGTTTTAAATTTATCCCTAAGTGGTTTTAGGATTTGTAATGTTGTTATAAATGATATCAGTTTCTAAATTTTATTTTCCAATTGTTTATTGCTAATGTACAGAAACACATTTGAGGTTTCAGCATTGACCTTGTCTCCTGCATCCATTTTTTTGGTAGATGCTTAAGTTTTTTCTAACTATGTGATCCAAAGGACAACTGAGCTTTATCCTTGTCAGTCCTCATGCTTTTACATCACTCTGGTGACTGAGGACCCTGGCTACATTCCCCAGGAGAATACTGAAATGCAAGGGGTGAGAGCAGAATTCTTGCCTTGTTCTCACCTTAGGGGAAAGCACTTGATGACGTCACCACTAGTTATGATGTAAGACGTGAGATTCCAGGAATGTCTTTCAACACTGAGGAAGTGTCCTTCTACTCCTGGTTTGGGAGTTTCTACCATGGGTGGGTGCTGAATTTTGTCAAATGCTATTGCTGCATCTATTGACATGGTCATATTGCTCTCTCCTGTATTCTGTTAATGTGGTCAGTCACGCTGGTTGATTTTGGAAGGTTAAAGCAACGTTGCAAGCCTGGGATAAACACCACTTAGTTATGATGTACGGTCATCTTTGTATGTTACTTGATTAAACTTGCTAATGCTTCATCGAGGATTTTTGCATCTATGTAAGTGAAAGATCGTGGTTTCCCATTTTCCAATAAAGTCTTTCTCTCATCTCAGTAGTTGAGGTATGCTTGCATAAAGCTTGATCATTTGTATGCTTCATGGAATTTGTCCATTTTATCTTGGTTGCTAAGATCATTACTATAAGGTAGTTGTTAATATTATTTTATCTTGTTAATCTTTGTGGTGGTCTGTAGTGATGTCCCTTCTTTTAGTCATGATATTTGTAATTTTTTTTTTCCTCTCTCTCTTTCATGGAATAGACTAGCTGGAGATGTTTCAATATTATTGAGTTTTTTATTTCGTTGATCTCCATTGTTTGCCCATTTTCTATTTCATTCATTTCTGCCCTTTTCATTTTTATTTCCTTCCTCTACTTCCTTTGGTTTAATTTCCTCTTCTTTTACCAGCTTCTGAAGGTGAAACTAAAATTCCTGATTCTAAGTCCTTCTTTTCTTCTATGTATATATATACACACATACATATATATACGTATACATATGTATACATATATATACATGTATATGTCTATATGTGTATATGTGTGTGTGTGTGTGTGTGTGTGTGTATGTATATATTCACAGGTATGTGGTTGGCTCGCCCAAGCACTGCTTTAGCTATAACCCAACAAATTCAAAGCTTACACTTTTATAATCCAGTTAAAAAATGTTCTCTTTTCCCTTTACTTCTTTGAATGGAGGATTATTTGAAAGCATGCTGCTTTTCAAAATTTTGAGATTTTTATCTTTCTGATTTCTAACTTAATTCTATTAGAGTTAAATAACAGACACCACTTAACTTCGATCTGTTAAAATGTTTAGACTTGACTTACGGCCCAGGAAATCTTGGTGATTCGTTACTAAGTACTTGCAAAGACTGTTGCTGGGTATCTGCAGTTGTTAAATGTAGAATTCTATAAACATCAATGAAATCAAGCAAGCTACTTGACAATTTTATTTAAACTGGACACACTTTCACTGATGTTTGGTCTACTGGTGCCATGACTGAGAAACAAAGTAAAAGTCTCTGGTTCTAACTAGTTTATCTATTCTCTTCAAGTCTCTCCATTTGTGCTTCATGTAATTAGAAGTCATGTTAACACATTTAGGGTAGTTTACACATTTGTGGTTAACAGACCTTTTATCATTAAAAAAAAGAAGCCTTTCTTTAGCTGAGGTAGTATGCCAAGGCATGTCTTACAGTCTCTCTAATGTGATATTAATGTAGCCAGCCTTCCACTGACTGGAATTTGCATGAGACATTTTAAAAATCATTCTTCCTATCTGTGTTATGATATTTAAAGTGCTTCATCTGCAAACAGCATATTGGTGGATCTTGCTTGTCTATTCACTCTTGCAATCTCAGTCTTTTTTTTTTTTTTTTTGAGGTGGAGTCTCACTCTGTTGCCAGGCTGGAGTGCAGTGGCACAATCTCGGTTTACTGTAACCTCCGCCTCCTGGGTTCAGGCAATCCTCTGCCTCAGCCTCCCAAGGAGCTGGGACTAAAGGTGTGCACAACCATACCTGGATAATTTGTTGTATTTTAGTAGAGAGGAGGTTTCACCATGTTGGCCAGGATGGTCTTGATCTCCTGACCTCGTGATCCACCAGCCTCAGCCTCCCATTACAGGCATGAGCCATGTGCCTGGCCGCAATCTCAGTCTTTTAACTGAAGTATTTAATCCATTTACATCTAACATAAGTGGTGATATGACTAAGTGTAAGTCTACTATCTTGCTCTTGCTTTTGATGTTCTCTTCTGTGTGTCGCTTTTGTCCTACACGCCCAGCCCTCTTTTGAATCAATCAAGTATCTTGCAGTACTCCATTTTATCTTGTCTACAAGGATTTTACACCTATATTTTATTTTGCCAGTGGTTGCTCTAGGGTTTACAGGACACAGCCTTACCTCACTTGAGTTTATCTTATTTTACACCACTTAACTATAAGAACCTTGTAAGAGTTTACTTCCATCTACCCCTTTCCATGTGCTATTACAAACATTTTTCTAGCATTTTTATTTGTTTTCAATCAGAAGGTGGCTATTTTACTGACCTACTAGAAATGAAACTTCAATTTTTCTTTATTAAGATGTCTGCCCCACACCCTCACTTACCCACTCAATGATAACAAGTCCCAAGCCATGCAAAATAGCTCTCTCTTGTTTGTATATATACACAGTGTTCAGAGAGGGCCAAGAGGGAGGCTCTGCACAGTGGAGGTTACTGTAGCTGAGAGCTCTGTAAACCAATGCAATCAGTTCATGTCCTTCTGTAAGCCTTTCCACCCCAATACTCTCTAACATAATACAGCAGCTCCCGAGGAAAAGACAGTCTCTGTGGGAGCATTCCTACCATATGACAGACTTCAGATGAATGTAAGGAAAGCCTTTTTTTTTTTCTTTTTTTTTGAGACAGAGGTCTTGCTCTGTCACCCAGGCTGGAGTACAATGGCGTGATCTTGGCTCACTGCAACCTCTGCCTGAGTAGCTGGGACTACAGGCATGTGCCACCAAGCCAGGTGGCACAATTTTTGTATTTTTAATAGAGACAGGGTTTCACCATGTTGGCCAGGATGGTCTCAATCTTCTGACCTCATGAGCTGCCCACCTCAGCCTCCCAAAGTGCTGGGATTACAGGCATGAGCCACCACACGTGGCCCCTTTTTCTTTTTTAAAAGCAAAAATCTTACGACCCTTCAGGGAGAGAGGTGATATAAAGACCAAGGGCAGAGAGAAGAGGAGCAAGCTCACAGCTGGAGAGCAGGTTTCTCCCTGTTTTTCTCCATGTCTCTGCCATATACTTTTACCAAGTGATACCCTGCTCATCCACAAAACCTGAATTCACACCTTTACCCCCTCAAGGGTGTCTGTGAGATCAAACAAAGCGACTCCGTGGGCGGACCTGGCATGGAGAGCCACAACACTGCTGTAACAGATGGACATGGATGGCCAAGGTCTGTACATTTCAAGTGCTAAATACAAGATGCTGCTGGAAGAGGCAAGGAAACACTGAGACAAACATTCCAGAAAAGAGTGCAAACTAAGAGAGGCAGGAAAAACGTGAGGTACTTCTGTGTACATATTGTGTGCCCTGCCAAGTTCTGTGCAAATTCTTTTAACCTTTTCAAATCATGGCGCACAGGCATTACTATGCCATTTTAAAAATGAAGACACAGGCTCAGGAGAATAAGCCACAGAATGAGCTTTATCCCAGAAAGCCTTCTCTGATCCCTCAGACTAAGCCAAATGGCCCTGCTCACTGCTCCCATGGTCCCCGTCCTTCTGCCGCCATAGCCTTCAGAGCTCTGCAGTGTCAGCTGCCTCTAACTTGTCTCACTCCCCACCAGAGTGTGGGCACCTCACTGCTGGGCTCCCAACTTAAAACAGCTCCAGGCACAGAAAAGCAGCTAATAAACACTCAATGTGTAACTAAAGATCACCAGGCATACAGCTGGAACTTGAACACAGACCTTTCAGACCCCCCAGGAGAACAGAAGCAATAAAAAAAGAAACCACTTCCAACAGGCAGGAGAGTTTGCTGCCAGGACTTGGAGAAAGGTAAGAACTGCAGTCAGCTCTGGAGCCACAGCAACCTGGGAACCAGATTAAAGAGACAAACTGCCCTGAGCCACAAGTAGCCCACATCCTAAGCCAGAACTCATGCACTGGTGAAGACCGAGTCCCCAGAAAAAGTCCACACTCACCAGGGAAAGAGGGAAAGAGGGGAAGATATCTAGGCAGAGGAGACAGTATGTTCATGAGTAATGAATGCACACAGAGGGTGGAGAATGGCCAGTGGAATGATGTGGCCAAGTCTGCCAGCTTCTAACCCAGATACCCATTCTCCCCTTCTTCTTCAATAAGAGAATCCACAATTTTTAGCCAGGCCATTGGCATCAGGAACAAGTGGTCATGTGCCTGGTTACCTTTCAGCTAAGTACAGCCACGGAATGATGTTTCAGTCAATATGCAGGCAGAAGTACAGGCAATATTCAGGAAGCATCCTTCAGTGAAGGAGGCATGATGCCCTTCTTTACCACTTCCTCTTTCCTGCTAGCTGGGATACTGGCACAATGGCTGGAACTCAAGCTACCCTTATGGACTATAAGGCAGCACAATGAGAAGATTGGAGCATCAAGATGGGTGCCATCAATGATCTTAGAGTGCCACAGATCCCTACCTTTATACTCTACTTTGTGACAGGGAGATTATATATTAACTTTTTTTTTTCCATCTGTCACATGCAGCCAAAGCAAACCGAACTAATACAAAGGGAGAGACGAATAATGAAGGTCAGGGAGGAGAATGAACAAGAAACATGGGAGGGAGAACAAGTGGAAGGAAATGCAGGAGATAAACCCATCCTCACAGTTTCCCTGACCTGCAAGACTCCAGCCCCTCAGGGACCTGGAAGCGGTGCTGTTCAAATTCTGTTCTGTCAGTTCTTACTAGGTATTAATAAACACCCAATCACCTACCAAAACAATTACTGTTTAATTATTTAAAAGTACACTTAAAAAATTTCCAAATGCAGGGGATTTGGTATTGTTGTTCTCTTTGTATTACTGGTTTCTATTTTAAATGCACCGTGGTGAAACATATACATATATATCAGTCTCAATTTGCTGGAATTTGTTGAGACTTGCTTGGCCTTTGGTGTGCTCAATTTTTACAAACGCTTAATGTTATTCTCTGTTTTTTAGGTGTAGACCTCTATACACAACCATTCAATTATGCTTAAGTACTGTTGTAATCTTCTATGCCTTCTCACTTCTTGCTGATTGTTGGCTGAACATATCAACTGATGAGAAAGGTAAGATAAAATCTACCATAATGATTACGAATTTGTCAATCTATCCTTGTAATTCTGGCAACGTTTACTTAACATACTGCAAGACAAAGCTTCTTAGGTGCATGTACATTCAGAACTGCCATATATCCCTAGTGACTTATTTATTTTACCATCATGTAGAGATCTCCTAACACAAATACTTTTTGCCTTAAAATCTGTTTTGTCTGATATCAGTGTAGGTACTGCAGCTTTCTTTAGTTATGATTTTCCTTCTGCATTTCTTTCCATTTATAAAATTTAAAACTTTCTGTGTCCTTATATTTGTATGTGTCAATCATGAATACCACAGCTGATTTCATAGAAAAAAAAGACAGTGATTTCAGGAATCACTGTCTTTTAACTGGCAAATTTAGGCCATTTATATTTATTTAAATAACATTCAATATTTACTTCAAATATCTTATTAATGATTTTTACTTGTACTGTTTTTTAAAAATATTTCTTCTCATTTTATACCTTCTATTGTATCGATCAAGGTTTTCTACCTCTCCCTTTTTCCCTCTACTAATTTAGAAGTTGTATGTTCCATTTCTATGCATTTCATGGTCACCCTTTAACACTGAGAGATGGGATTTCTCTATGTGTCCAGGATGATCTTAAACTCCTGGCCTCAAGTGATCCTACCACTTTGGCCTCCTGAGTTGCTGGGATTATAGGCATGGGCTCCCTCATCTGGCTAAAAGTCTGTTTTTGTTGTTCTATCAGCATCTCTGGGAGTTCTGAGGATCATGTGATAGCTGATACTAAAAGCTCAGCACCCTACAAAGCCTCCCCAACACACACAAGGAGCAAAGCAGGAATCTATGTTCCTGCCAACTCCTGGTCTAGCACTTTGGTTCTCTATTGCACCCCTTTGTTCAATCTGTTAACCCAGGAGGTCTGGACCTAACCCAGAGCAGATGCTCACAAGAACACTGATGAATGAGGCTGGATGAAAAGGACCCCTCACAGCTAGGCTGTGGTGTGCAGACTTGATCTGATGGGCAGTGGAGGTGCCAGCAAAGACAGTCGGGCAGGGAAGTGGCAGGATGGCTCTCGATATGACATGGAGCTTCTGTCCCTCACAGAACCGACACAACAGAATTCGGACAGCATCACTCCCAGGTCCCCGAAGGGCTGCCTCTCAAAAAGCACTCCAAAAGAGCTCACATGAAATTGTACAAAGAGGGGGCACTAGACTGTGTGCATCTATTTTTCTAAACCTGCACAAAAAAGTACATTATTCACTTGAGCGGATGTAGCTTAGGAACAATGAGAGATGCCTTTCCCAAATAAGCCTATTTCTCTCCAGAGAAAAGGTTTTGAAGTTGCCAGGGAAGGGTTAAGACTCGGAATTAACAAAGTTCCTGCTTCTAGCACCTCCTGAGTTGTCATGGAGACATTTCCAACTGGAAATCATTGATACTGAGCAGTCCTTTCCCCTCAGTTCTCCTAATAGACGTGTTGACACACATTAGGGGAAACAAGGGAGTCTGCAGAGCCAATCCGGGTGACCCCAGCCAGCAGCTCCACCGGTCGCCATTTAAGCCATAACCTGGCTTGGATGGGAGCCATAACCTCCCAGCCATAGCCTGGGAGGCACTCGGGACTAAGACATGCACTGTCCACATCATCACTTCATTGCCTTGGAGTGAAAACGAGAGTCAGGATGTGAAGTCTAAATCATATACTTGGTGGGTTTTGTTTGTTGTTTTTTATTGTTTTTTTTGAGACAGTGTCTCACTCTGTCACCCAGGCTAGAGTACAGTGGTGCGATCATAGCTCATTGCAGCCTCAAGCTCCGGGGCCTAAACGATCCTCCCAACTCAGCCTCCCGAGTAGCTGGGAGCAGAGATCTATGCCAACACACCCAGCTAATTTTTGTAGAGACCATGTCTTGCTATGTTATGCTCAGGCTGGGCTCAAACTCCTAGACTCAAGTGATCTGCCCTCCTTGACCTCCCAAAGAGCTGAGATTACAGGTGTGAGCTACTGTGTCCAGCCTGAATCACAGCCTGTTATCTTTTTAAAAAGCCTCCCATGGGGTGGTGTCTTCAAGGCCTGCTAAGGAATGAAGGGCTGTTTGCCCATGCAGTAACTACACCCCGACTTCTGAAGGGAGTGAGTGTCTGGTCTGATTTTTAAATCCGTTTCCCTCCTACCACCTGCCCCGGGGCCTGGCTGTCAGGCCTTCCTTCTGCTACCAGCACTGTCAGAGTGGGGACGTCCCAGATCCAGCAATCAGAGCCCTTCTGGTTTTCTGTGTTTTTTAAATTTTCATTTCTAGTAATTATGGGTACACGCAATTGTCATGTATATTTATGAGGTTTCATGGTTCTTCCCACAGCCTTGGCACGCTGGTGGAGCTCTGCGGAAGGCACCCTGAAGGGGCTTCTGATAGCAGCTGTGTGGGTTCAGTCTCCCTCCGCGGCGCTCCAAAGAGGGACGGCTGCTCACTGAATTCTACAAAGGCATAGCGTCACTACGTTACTACAACCACCAGCAGCATGAAATAGATTCTGTGCTTCAATACCTGGAATAAAAATCGTTGCTTTCCACAGCATGGAACAACATTGTATGGATGTGGTTTCCACAAAGTACACGATTCCCCCTTTCCTCATGAGTTTTCTGGGTCACATATATTTCTTTGCCACATCTGTACTTCTGCTTCAATAGTTAGAAGAGTCTTTCAATATCATTTTTCCTGGAATAATTTCTTATCCATCATTTTTATGGCAGTTTTAAATTTTAAGAGGGAATTGAGAGGGATAGGAAATCTATTGCATATTCCAGCCCCAAAAGAAAGTCTTTAATACATTTAGAACTTTTCAGTTTTACATTCAAATCTGACCTCGGAATGAAAAAGCTGCCTAGAGCCAGCCATCCTTCAAGTAGGAGTGTGGGGCCGGTCACCCACTGGTCTGCAGCTGGGCAAGAGGCTCCACGCGAGCCCTCAGCAGACAGGCAAGGCAGGTCTGCTGAACCAGACCACAACATGTTCTACCAGGAGGCACAGCCTCGAAGGCCAGAGGACAGGTTCACACGGTCTCCACCCACACAGAGGCCTGGCGGGTATTCACAAGTGTGCCCTACAGGACACCAAGTAAATCAGATCAGGGTGCCACCTGATCTGTGTACCTATCCAGCTCTTAGCAGCTTGCCAGCACGTCAGGACCCCTGTACAGGGTGTGGGGTGCAGAGCCAAGTCAGCCGCCATCCCGGGTGTCTACAACAGTGGCCCTGGGAAATAGCAGGGGTGCTAACTGGGGTGTGGCCCAGTGCATAAGGCACAGAGGGACAGGAGCCCCTGCATCTCAACCATAACACGCGAGCTCTCAAGGGAACGCCACTCCACTGATAAGACTTGGTACTCCACTGCTGGCCAAATGCAGGACCAGGTGCCACACTGCTGGAAAGCACAGAAGACTGTGACAAGAAGCAGGACAGGCACTTGTTAGGAATCACACAACTGCTTGGTGCTGGAGAGACGGTGAAGGAGGCAGAGTGGCCCCAAAGGGGAAGCTGCAGCCTGGACGAGTGGGGACTGAGCTTCAGTCCCAATTCTGCCACCTGCCAGCTGGGCAGGTGGGCAGCTCCACAGCCTGCACCCCAGGAGGGCAACCTCTCCAGGCTCTGCCCCTCTCCTCTTTTCCGCATAATTTGCAGAGAAGCCCACCAGCTTCCTGGCCATGCCTTGCTTTGGAGGCCTTACCCTTCTGAGGACACCGAGAGGGCTGGGGCAGAAAACCATCATCTCTGAGAACCCATGACAAACCAAACCACCTTAGAAATGCGAAGCTTTCTGTACCAAGGCTCTTAGAGACTGGGGAACACAGGCCTGCTTCCAGCATTAAGCCAAGTGTGTAATCTGCAATATAAAAAGGCCGCGGGTCTCAGGAGAGGCCACGACTGAGCCCAGCCAAACACACCGCATGTTTTATCATCACAACCCAGGGTGACACACGATGAGAAACTGTCTCTCCACTTCAAGAATAACAAGATTGATGTCTGCATCATATTGACTCTCTGGACTCAGAAATTCAAATGAGGAAATAACTTTTCTTTATTAGGGCTGGCTCGTTTCTTTTCCTCTTTCCCAGAACCATAGCCATAAAGCATTAGCAAGTGTTTCTGGATTGACAGATCAAACCACAGGATGATTAATGGACAGGGTCTCCTTTCAAAGGAAAGAACGAAATCAGCAGCACTGGCTCCTTCCCGCCGGCCCCGAGTGAATGAACGGTCTCCCGTTTTAACTTTGATTATAAAAGCAAAGAGCCAAAAATCGGGAACCCACCCCAGAAAATGGCTGCACTCCCGCAGAAGCTGACTAGCTGGGGTGGCCGGAGGGCAAAGCAGGGAGAGGGGGCCTGCACTTCCACCAAAAAGAGAGTCACTCCCGCAGCTCCCAGGAGGGTCTGACTGCTGACCCGTCTGCATGCCTCCCAGGCACAAAACCTCTTTCCCTTGGCCGCAGCGCGGGCTGTAAGGCTAGTATCTGACCATGCTCCCCTGCAAGCTCCTGGGACGGTGAAACAGGATAACAGGTGCGGACTGTGTATAACAGTGATGGGCACTGATGGGCTCTTAATACACGGAAATTACTGTGGTTTTCACTTTTTCTCCAGTGGTATGGGAGGTTGGTTACTAAAATTACTTTTCAGTTGCCCATTAAAAAGAAATAAGCGGAGGTATGGGGTAAAATATATTTCCAGCTAGGCCTATCACTTTAAGTTCAATAATCCTATGAAATGTTTACACTCTTAGGTTTGCAGAAATGGAATTACTGGGCCATCTACCTATATTCAAAATAACAGGGAAACAGGGAATGACTTACAGGAACAGCGCTGAATGGTCAGCTCAGCTCTGCCCCATCCAAGCAACAGGGAACAGCATGCAACAGTCAGCTCAGCTCTGCCCCATCCAAGCAACAGGGAACAGCACGGAACAGTCAGCTCAGCTCTGCTCCATCCAAGCAACAGGGAACAGCATGGAACAGTCAGCTCAGCTCTGCCCCATCCAAGCAACAGGGAACAGCACGGAACAGTCAGCTCAGCTCTGCCCCATCCAAGCAACAGGGAACAGCATGGAACAGTCAGCTCAGCTCTGCTCCATCCAAGCAACAGGGAACGGCATGGAACAGTCAGCTCAGCTCTGCTCCATCTAAGCAACAGGGAACGGCACGGAACAGTCAGCTCAGCTCTGCTCCATCCAAGCAACAGGGAACAGCATGGAACAGTCAGCTCAGTTCTGCTCCATCCAAGCAACAGGGAACAGCATGGAACAGTCAGCTCAGCTCTGCTCCATCCAAGCAACAGGGAACAGCATGGAACAGTCAGCTCAGCTCTGCCCCATC
>CM052648.1:2881461-2937149 GCA_028533165.1 Leontopithecus rosalia
CACTTCCATCTTGTTCCCAGAGATGCTATGTGCCCTCCGAGGCTAGACCATTCACAAGCCACATACTTCCACCTTGTTCCCAGTGATGCTACGTGCCCTCTGAGGCTAGACCACTAACAAGCCACACACTTCCACCTTGTTCCCAGAGATGCTATGTGCCCTCCGAGGCTAGACCACTAACAAGCCAGGCACTTCCACCTTGTGCCCCTCAGATTTAGCCACCATGCTGTGAGGAAGCTCAAGCAGCACATGGAGAGGCCCACATCAAGAGGAGTGGAGGCTCTCAGTCCCCCGCCCTGGCTGAGCTCTCTGCTAAGCCAGCACCAACTTGCCAGCCAGCGAAGTGAGCCATCTTCCAACCTGGGGATTCTCTAGCCCCGGGGAAGGCCACCCAGTCCAGCCATCTGCACTGAACCCTGGACACACCGTGTATTCGTGAGCAAAACAATGGTTATTTTAAGTCAGGAAGTTTCGGGTGACTTGTTTCACACTAATTGGTAACTAGACCAGTACCTAATCCAGATGAAACCTGCAGCCTGCCCAAGTTATCCATGAGTGGTGGGTGGTGGCAAAGAGCAGCCATTCCAAGTAGAGGAAGAAGACTGGCTCATAAGACCCTGCTCCACAGCCCCGCAAGCCACCACATGCAACAAGTTAGCTTGGTTCTGCATCTGGAAAAAGCCTGAAGGTAAGAAACAGCAGAGCAAGTGCAGGAACATGGAAACAGGGAGAAGGCAGCACCGCGCTGACCGCAGAGGAAGGAGGCCATCTGAAGGCAGGCATGGTGGAGAAACAGGACAGGCAGAGCAGGAGCTGCTCCAGGTGCAGCCTGCAGAATCACCCTGGGCTCAGGAGCCACAGATGCTTGGATCCCACCCCCAGAGACCCCAATCTACTGGAGTGCTGGCACTAAAACCACCCCAGGTGGTTCGAATGTGCAGCCAAGGCTGTGTGCAACCGGCGCTCTAGTACGCGGGTCAGGGCTAGCGGCCGACACTAAGGGCACCCAGCAGGAGTGGTCTGCGGGCAGGTCAAGACACTCCCTCAGGACTCGGGAGGTCTGCGCTGCATGTGGGTCCCAGGCTTCTCTCCTCACCCACCTCCTAAGGTCAACCAGCGACCATCCTCATTTTCCTATTCTCTCCACACGAAGCCGCACCTATGGCTGCAGTTGACGTCTTGATAGCAACAGAAATCACTACGGCACTTAAATGCGACAGGACCCAACGTGCGCTGCATTTTGGAATAAAACAGAAAGAAACATACTGATGTTGGCCCAGGACAGAGGAAGCAACACCAAATGCTTCATTCAGGCAGCCATATGCCACTTCTGACCCGACTAGAAAGCCAGCCGGCCCAGCCCTCATCCTCCCTCACCCCAGGGAGAATGGATCTCAGACACGAGCAGGTGTCCAAATCCCCAGGAGCACACAGACCGCCGGGACACACAGAGCTTCTGACTCAGGAGGCCTGGGGAGGGCCTGAGAATGTGCATTTCTAACAAGTTTCCAGGGGATGCTGAGGCTGCTGGTCTAGGGTCCACACGGTCAGAACCCTGGAAAAACATTCCACATTCTGACTGATGGCAACAAAGGGGGTGAGGAACTGACCCTGTCACACTGCCTTTTTGTTTTTTTGAGATGGAGTCTCACTCTGTCACCAAGGCTGTAGTGCAATGGTGCAATCTTGGCTCACTGCAGCCTCCGCCTCTTGGGTTCAAGAAATCCTGCCTCAGCCTCTGGAGTAGCTGGGATTACAGGCATGCCCCATCACACTCAGCTAATTTTTGCATTTTTAGTAGAGACACGGTTTTGCCGAGTTGGGTAGGCTGGTCTCGAACTCCTGACCTCAAGTGATCCGCCCGCCTCAGCCTCCCAAAGTGCTGAGATTACAGGCATGAGCCACCACACCTGGCCTTGTCACACTTTCTAACCTCAAGCAAGGAGGATTTAAATAGATGGACGATTTTAAGGAAAGAATCCTTTACGATGACAAACCACTCATTACACAGACACAAACCACCGATAATGCGAAATCCTGGCTAGACCTCAAGACGACGATGTGAGTGGAAGAAGTCGCGTGAAACGGGCATTTGCTGGAGCCCAGCTCGTCTGAGGCTACAGAAGAGACAAAATAAAGCACAGCGAGTGTGTGTAGGTCTCTGGGATGGCTGTGCTGACGATCTGAAGCCTCCCTGGGATCTGCGCTCGAAGCCTCTGTGAGGGCCGCTGGTATAGCCAGGGCTCCGCCAGGTGCTGGTGGCTGAGGACGAGCCGGTCAGGATATCCCCTCTTGAGGGGCTCCCCGAACCGTGGAACCAGGCAGGGACCACGACCAAGGCAGAGGAAAGGGTGAAGGGAGGAGGAAGCCCAGGACACTTGGCATCTCTGTGAGAGCAAGCCAGGACCTACAATCTGCCCCAAGGAAAGCATCCGGGCACCTTCACAGAGGACCGTGGTGGGGGCACTAAGGAAGACAGCATGGCTCACCCTCTCCAGGAGGCCATATGCCAGCAGTTCCCCGGTTACCTTGAATGATCCCGAGTGTCACCGTGGGGGTTGCAAATATACCTTAACTGGGCAAAGACAATAAAACACAAGTGACCACCTGCCCTCTGCAACTGCCCTGATGTTGGGAACCGGGCAGCCTGAGACACGAGGGATGCCAGGAGAGCCTCCCAAGGCACCTGTGGCTGGGCCGGCTCCACTACATCGTGTGCCCCGTCTGACACCAGCTTCGTGTGTGATCTGGCAATTATTTGTCTGCTGAGCCATCACCAACTTTTCCCAAAAAAAAAAAAAAGAAAGTCAGAAGCCTTTGACAGGGGCCGCAGATGCTGAAGGGAGGCCTGATCTACCTGCTGCAAGTGCGCAGGGCAGCGTCTCCTGGCACCCCGGTTTCCGTGATAAACGGAGCTGACAAGTGCATAACACGTGCACCAACAATCGGGACATGAAGTGCCACAGTCCACGGAGCTGACAAGTGCATAACACGTGCACCAACAATCGGGACATGAGGTGCCACAGTCCACGGAGCTGACAAGTGCATAACACGTGCACCAACAATCGGGACATGAGGTGCCACAGTCCACGGAGCTGACAAGTGCATAACACGTGCACCAACAGTCAGGACATAAACTGCCACAGTCCTGTCCAAACGAGGCCTTTTCTCCAGGATCCTGAGCCCCAGAGTCTGCTTCAGACAGGAGGGCCATTTCACGTGCGTTCCTGCAGACCAGGCGGCTGTTTGATGCTCCCACAGCCTCCCGCGCCCCAGAGCAGACAGTTCAGCCTGGAGCTCCTCTTCTGTGAAACACAAACAACATGGCACTCGTTTGCACACTGCAACTGTGCACTTTTACCGTCACAGATGGTCCTCTTCCAAAACCATCTTTAGTAATAATCATAAGATCCCTCCTGTTACCGTAAAGTCTAAATGCCAGAAACACGTGCTGGCTGAGACCTGAAAGTGCAGGGAGGCTGCTGGAGCTCCAGCAGAAATGGCGCCTGCATTTCACTCCAATTAGCTCATGACAGAAAGAGACCTTTGAGTCTCACACACAGAGGTGGGAGCTTAAAAAACGGCCTTTCAGGAGGATGGTAATTCTTCATCCCTTAAAATAATTTATGTTACCAATCCCTCAATTAAACAAGTATCTTTGGGTGACAGACACGGACTTGCTCACATCGGGGGTGGAAACACACATACACACTCACAATTCAGTGCTCAGGAGAAAACTTTAAAACCTTTACACGCGGCTCAAATGACTCCAGCGGAAAGAAGGCACAAAGCTGTGGCTTCTGAAAAGCGAAGTGAGAGTGGGTGCTGGCGAGAGAGGCGGGGAACGCAGCCGGTGCAGGCCCCTGCAGGCCCCTGCTGGCTTCACCTGCTATTTCTCGCTGCTCTCTTATGGCATCAAGAAAGGGCCCCAGGCCTCAGAAGAATGGACGCCCACACTAGCATGTTCAAGATGCCCAGCAGGACCCTGGCAGAAAGCCCAGGTGCCAGGCAGTGGAGATGCCCACACGGCATGGCCTGTCCCCCGGTGCTCTGCTACTCGCCAGCTGGTGGCTTTGGACAGGAGTGCCTGCCCTGGCCGAACCTCGATGTTTTCATCTGTACGGTGGCTGTCAGTGTGCCTCCTGCATGCGGCAGTTCTCAGGATGACAGGGGATGTGTAGAGGGCCCAGCGCAGGACCTGGACACTCCTCAGCTCTTGTGTGATAATAAGCAGTCCTTCTTCACTGTCAATCGAGGGAAGGGGTATGGAGAGAGGTTCCCCAGGGCCCCACCACTGCTCAGGACCTGCCTCCTTCACCTGGGGTCCAGCGTGCCCCATTCACGCTCCTTAGTCGTTCCATTTCATTCATGCCACCCTATTCAACCAACAGTCAGAGCAATACAGCTGTGTCAGACGCTGTTTGAGCACTGGGACCATGAACCAACCCCTCCAAGGCCTGGGCGTCAGGGAGCCTAGCGGGACAAAGCCACTGCGGCTTTCCAGGGAACTGGCCTGTCCACCCGGACATCTCTCTGAGCCCTGCCTCCTCGCTGTAACAGGAAATCACAGGTAAATGATAATGTATAACTGGGAACCAGGGGACAGTGGCCTGGAGGAGGCAGAAGAGAGGGCAGAGAGATCAGGGAAGAGTGGTAAGGGAGGGAAAGCAGGAGTTAAGAGGAAGGAGGCCTCTCGGGCTGAACTGGACTGGACTAGACTGGACTGGGCATTCATAACCACGAGGGGCCGGATGAGGAAGGACAGTGGGGCTCCGGATGAACTCCTTCCTGCAGGGCTGGCCTGGCTGCCCCGCACTGGCCCTGTGACAGCTTCTGTCAGGTGGGTGGAATCATAAGCTCGGGGGCAGGGAGAGGGACAGGATCATAGGAGTCTAAGAAGAAAGTCAAGTCAGAAACAAGCAGCTCCAGGCCTGCATGGCATGGGGAGGAGGCCGGGCCCCTCAGAGCACACCCACCACTGAGACGCAAAGACCAGCTAAGGGCAGGGAGCTCTGGCTGGCTGGGCCAGACGGAGGAGTCTGCATGCAGGGTGTGGCATGAAGCTAGCCTGTTGCCTGCTGAGACGAGAGTGGCTGCCAGAGCTCAAATCTGTTGGGCAGTCCTTGCTGTGCCAGCCCCTTGGCCTGCAGTCCTTGCTGCACCTAGGGCAGTCCAATGGGCCAGAGGTCGAGGCCCAGTGCCACACAGTAGCAAAGACACAGCTGAGATGCTCATAGGGCCTGTCTGACCACAAGCCCGGGATCTTCACCTGTCAACTGCCCACCAGGGTGGTCCCCCTAAAAGTGTAGCTCCATTTTACTTCCTAACCCCCATGGGGCAGTGGTAACCATTCTGATATGGTGTGGCTGTGTCCCCACCCAAATCTCATCTTAAATTGTAGCTCCCATAATCCCCATGTGTCACAGGAGGAACCTGGTGGGAGGTGAATGAATCACGGGGGCAGGTTTTCCCATGCTATTCTCCTGATAGTGAATAGTCTCACAAGAACTAATGGTTTCATGAGTGGGTGGGTGGGTAGCTGGAAGGAGAAAACTCAAGAGATCTGATGGTTTCATAAAGGGCAGTTCCCCTGCACATGCTCTCAAGAGGTCTGATGGTTTCATAAAGGACAGTTCCCATGCACACGCTCTCTTTCTTGCCTGCTGCCATGTAAGAGGTGACTTTGCTCCTCCTTCATCTTCCACCATGACTGTGAGGCCTCCCTGCCATGTGGAACTGTGAGTCTATTAAACCTCTTTTCTGTATAAATTATCCAGTGTGGAGTAGGTCTTTCTTAGCAGTATGAGAACAAACTAATACACATCTCCCCTTGGCTTAGTGAAGTGAGGGATGTGCCCACGTCTCCTGGAAAGAAAGCACAGTGACTTTTCCGTCTGGGTTTGAGCCACCCTGGTTCCCTGCACCCGGAAGGAAACATGTAAAAGTCCTGCTGCAAAACGCAGGGGAAGGCGGGCAGTGGCCTAAGGGCCATGTGGTAGGAGGTAAGAACTTCAGTTCCTGCAGCTGGAGGAGCTCAGAACTGGCTGGGAGGGAACCCTAGCTGGGGCCCAGGGCTCAACTGTGACAGCCTCAACCTAATTGATGAAGAGGCAACTCCAGCTGAAATCCACCTACAGACTTCCTAAAATGACCAAACTTGACATCAAAACAGCCTCAGAATCCAACAACACTGCATTCAATCTGACTCCCAGGCCTGAATGCCACAGACCCGGGGCCAAGGCAGAGTCCGGCACCAGATGGATGGGCTGGCCTCACAGGGTTTCTCCTGAGTGGCTAAGCCTGGGCAGCAAGGCAGGGAAAGGCAAAGGAGGTGGCTGCTGGACCCATGCCTGTGACTGCAGCCTGCCAGTACCCCTCCACGTCAGACACTCCTGCCTCCCCTTTGCTCCATGCCCCTCCCACTCCGTGTCTGTCCCTGCTGCTGCCCCCACTAAAATGCTGTGACTTCTGAGGAACACCACCCTAGGACCACCACCCCAGATGCTGCTCAGGCAGTTCCCACTGGTCTGGTAAGAAGGTCCCCTGCCATGGGACCATGTTCCAGGACAGAAGGCCTGACATGAGTGTGGCCACATCTGTGTCCTTAAGACCCAGCCAGCTGCCCAGCCCAGGCATCAGTGAGAAGACCCACAAGGAGAGAGGATGGTGGCTGCACACAGACAGGGTGGAGAGGGATCCGAGAGGCATCTGAGGGAGGAGTGGGTGACGGATGGCACAGGCACAGAATGAATGGCCACTTCTTCCTGGTTTCTGCGCCGGGAAGGCGGGTGGTCTCATCTGCTGAAAACAAGCAGGCTCATTCTGAAGGATATTGCTCAAGGTTCCACGGTGAAGTCAAATCGACCATCAGCTCACAGGCAGCACCGCGCCTTCAAAACCCACTCCAACCTAAACACGCTCTCAATCACTGGCATGCACCCAGCAGAGAAGATTTCCTTAAACGGCAAGCAGGGCTTTAGACACAGGAGTACCAAGGACAGTAAAACTGAGGGAGGTGATCCGTCTACACCACAGCTGGGGCAGCAGCAGTGTGGAGCATCACCCCACCCAGCCCACCATGTATGTATGTATGTATGTATGTACGAGAGCCCACATACACTCTCCCTAAGAGACTTCTTTCAGGCCACCGCTACCCCACCCAGATGGCTCCAACAGACCTAAGACAACGCCAGTCGCTGGTGTGTGCACGGGAAACCTAACTCAAGCAGGTAACGAAGCCTGATCATGGGAGCCCTGCCCAGCCCAATAGTCCCAGTGACGGGGAGTCCTGCTCCCCGGACACCACCTTCCTTCCCGTGGAGCTGGATGGCAAGGTCCCTCAACGGCATATGCCCACTGTCCAAGAGCTCAGACCCAACTACGGCTGAGACCACCAAATGTGAGCGGGGTCACATCTACGCTATGTCCTACTCATCCCAGCTCCTAGCAACAGGCAGGGGCTTTTAAATGGCCTTTTCCCCCTGGCCCCAAGTGCCAGAACAGCTCTTCCCCAGCCTCCTGGACATGCCTGCCCTCTCCCTCCCTCTCCACGGTGGCTCCTTTGCCTGGCTGCATCTCTCTAGTGCTGAGATGCCCTGAGGCTAGAGGCTGCGCCTCCCCCACGACACCAGCTAGTAGCATAGGGTCAGGTTCCCAAGTTTTTGCCTTACAGATCTTTGCTGAATGTCACAAATGTACACACTTGATAGAGGCTGAATCAAAATTCTAAGATCTACGATTTGGGTGTGTATTGACACAGTTGCCACTGGGGATAGTTGCTTCCACCCACCCACCCCCACCCATCTGTTCATCCATCCTTCCCTCCCTCTGTCCAGATGACCACTGCAGCGTCGGTTTGCCAGAGACGTGCAGGGCAATTAACCACCCACCCGCTCCACGCTGAGCATCAGCTCTGGGCTTGGCAGAAAAACACTCACAGGACTCCGTTGTCCTCCTCCTAGATCTCACACACGGATCAAGACAATGGCAACAGGAAGAGAAAGACTTGTGGGGGCAGTGGGGCTAAAGCCCCCAGCAGGGCACAAGGGCCGGCTTTGGGGCAGGCCCCAACACCCTAGGAAAGAGCCAGCAGCCATGGAGTGTCATGCCCGGCTCCCACCGGTGCCCTTAAGTCCCGCCCTCACCTCCTCACCTCCTCCATTTCAAAGGCAAGAAAGAGGCTCAGAGGCCAGGTCCCCTGCCCAGGGCCACCCACCTGCTCCGGGGTGGTCAGGACTCTAACCCGGGGCCATGCTGGGCCTGGGCTGTGAGCCCTAGCTCGTGCTTTCAGGGTCAGAATGCCAGGCCTGCACACACACCCCACGGCCTGTGCCCTGTACACCACAACGCTTCCGCTATTGACAAGGTGATGATGGGAAGGAGGAAGGTTTGAGGGAACTGGAGAAGCCCCTCACCCTTGCCCCACAACTTCTGCGTGCGCACAGCTATGAGCCCGACCTCCCCAGGAGCGGCGTTCACTGGCAACTGCCCAGGTGCCCGCTGCCGGCCCTGCTACTCCACTTCAATCAGCAGCAAAGCGCCTGTCTTTGCTTATCGCATCAGCGAGGGAGAAATGGATGCCCAGGATTCCATGGGCCTGAGAAGGAAGTGGAGCCGCACGGCCACAACAGCAATGAGCTGCCACTGGGACGGCTCTCAGCTGTGCTAACAGATGGACGTGGGGAGGCCGCAGGAAGGACAGCTGGACGCGGCGAGGCCGCAGGAAGGACAGGTGGACGTGGCGAGGCCGCAGGAAGGCCTCCCAAGCAGATGCTGGAGGCAGCTCTGTGGAGTGTAAGTCACGCAGGCAGGAAGCAGGAGCAGAAAGGGAGGTGGGCCGGGAATGGACACAGACAATGGGGAGGAATGGCCAGACAAAACCAGCACCTCTCAACTCGAGCGGTGCCATGAGGAAGGAGGAAACCAAGTCCCTGGCTGGCTCCTCTTCATCTCCATCAGCTCTTCCAGAATGAGCAGCGGCGGGCCGACTCGTTCCTAACTTGGCCAGGTGAGACTTCAGGATCCACCATGTGTTCCCACCACCATCTTGCTTTTTTCCCAAAAACAGTGAAAAGCACCCATCTTTTTCTGCACTGTGGGTCCCTGTGTGTCCTTCCTCCTCTCCTAGCAGCCAGGGGTGCTGGGGGCTTGTGTCAGGGATCCTTGCCCAGAGCCCAGAGAACTGGCTGCTACCCAGAGGCTCTGAGCAGCCCAGGGAGGAAAGCGGTTCTCACACAGAGTCTAGTCCCTGCGAAGCCGGGTGACTGATGAGTCAGGTCCTCTCCCAGCCTGTCTCCTCTTCCATACAGTGGAGAAGTGACAGCCCATGGTAACAGCTGCCCTTCTAGAGCATTCCCATGTCCTTGGTTCAATTCCATTTCTTAGGATGGCTGGAGCTGCAGCTCACAGAGCCCCTTCCTGTTGCTCCTGGAAGACAGAATGTGCTGGTACGCCTGTGCACCACAAGGCAGCAAGCAGAATCCAGCCCAGTGCCTGCAGGAATCCAGCCCAGTGCCTGCAGGAACCCAGCCCAGTGCCTGCAGGAAGCCAGCCCAGTGCCTGCAGCGCAGAAGGGCTCAGCCAGCGCCAGCAAATGTTATGCTGTCAGCCGATTCAACAAAATGACTAACGATGGTCCTTAGCCAGACGAGCTTGAGGACATGTCGTGAGTTTGCCCCATACCAGCCTCTCAATCTCCGCCTGTGCGCGGTGTCCTCCCTCCTCACTGGCATCTCTGGTAGCTTAGTCCTTCTGCTCTCCTGATCCTTGCAGGCCTGGGAACTGCTGCCCCAAGTGGGAGAGAAGCACCGCCCATCTCCTTCAAGGGCTCCGGGAAAGCAGGCCTCTCCGTGGGCCTGACAAGGCAGCCCTGCGTCAGGACACCCTGCTTGCTGGTCCTGCAGGCAGCTGTGACCTCCAGAGAGGAGGTGCCCTACTGAGGGGGACTAGGAGAGCAAAGCCCCAGACTCGCCCCCTCACCTTGTCCACTGCAGAGCTGAGAAACAAAGACAGGCCCACCGCACCTGCAGGCAGGGAAGGAAGAGAGCGGAACGCGAGGCGGCGCCAGGTGTCGGAGACCCCACCCCCGGGCTGGAGGGGAGGGGCCCGAAGCAGTGAAGCCCTGGGCTGCTGGTGGGCACGATGCTTGGGGCAGCACTCGGACACAGTGAAGGTGCCAAAGTCAAATGACAGAGGCGTGACAGTGTCCACACAGGCAAAGAAAAGGGAGCCATTGTACAGGTGTACGGAAGCCCAGCCAGTGGCCCAGCATGTCACGGCTGCGTGGCATCCAGGGTTTCCACCAAGACCCCAAGACCATCAAGAGGAGGACACTGGGTCCCGCAGAGAACCGGCCAGGCGGCCGCGATGTACTGACAGACAGGTCACCGCCACATGGTGAGCCTGGAGTCCCTGACTGGGGGCAGTGGCCTGGAGGGACAGGAAGACGCCCTGAGGACCATGGGAGGCCGCCCTCCTGCGGTCCTGGCTGCCCCACAGAGCCTGCACAGTGCTGTGTATGGTGACAGGAGGATCCTGCTCAAGATGGACAGAGCCTCCGGCCACTGCCCCTCAGAGCAGAGGGCCATGGTGTGGCCGGGCAAGCACAGGGCCATCCCCACAGAGAAGCCTGGTGCAATACTGGCAGGCAATGTCCTGGGCACACCACACTGCGTGACCCCAGGTAAGCCCCCTCCCCACTGTGGGAGGGTCTCCAGGTCCTCTCTCTGTACATAGTGCATCCCAGGGGGCACGTCCATCAAGCCGCCTCCTTCTAAATGGGCCAAGCCCATCTTCCTTCCCAGCCTCCGACCTCCTCACCTTAGGGGTCCCTCCCAGGCATCCCTGGGCTCTCCCGCTATGCCTGCCTCTCCGAGGGGACTCCCTGGCTGGTACTGGGAGGCCACACAGGCCGCATGGCCAACGGGCACCTCATCAGGAGGGCACAAGCCCGACTTCTGGACCACGGAATGATTCAGTATTTCCTAATGGACTCAAATATTCAAAATGAATGCAAACTGCTGTAAAAGCAAGTTAGAACACTGAAAACATCCCATTCTAACTCCAGACTTGGCTTTCTGGGCTGTCTGCTGCTCTCCAAATGAGGCCATGTTCACGGTGACGGAGGACCCGTGGACACCTTGCCGGAGGGAGGCCCAGTGAGAGGCAGCCCTACCGCCGAAGAGGCATCCCGCCAGCTCTGTGCTTTCCGTCCATGCACGCAGATTCCCTGGAGGCTGAGAAAGCACACTGTGAGCTGTGCTTGTGGCAATGCCCCCCGCCTCTGTTCACCTCCACACAGCGACCGCCTTTCAGGGCGAGATTCTGGAAGAGCAGGCACCGCTGAGGCAAACTTCATCCCAGAAGACAAACCAGAGAAGAACTCTTCCCCACCCATCACAGAATACAGCGGGAGCAGAGGAACGAGCGCGGTAGCAGGGGAGCCAGAGGGGAGCAGCCCTGGGGCTGTCAGACAGCGCTGGCCGCCCCCCCCCACCCCCGCAAGCAGCTGGGGCTCACTGCCCCAGGTGGGCCCACCTGCTCCTGCCACAGAGGGTCTCCTCCAATGGAGCCCACAGCCTGGCACAGGCCCGCCCTTTGAGGGGACCTGAAAAGCACGGCTGGCCCAGCCTTCCAGGAGAGTCACCAGGCCCTCCACGGGAAGGGCGTTTTGAGATCCACGATGTCCCAGCTCCCTAAGCCACGCCTGCAGCACCCAGGGCCGGCCCTGAAGCAAGTCCAGGAGGGGCAGAGGCGCACGGCTGAGGACCATCATTCCACAACCAGACCATCCTTTAAGGTTGGAAAGACAGTATCTTCCAAATGTGTGCATTCGGGAATAGAAAAAAAAAGTCTTACAAAGATTTAAAAATTAAATTGTAGTAATTATGTATAACCAAGTACCTTCTCTGAGAAATACAATGATAGGGAAATTTGCTCCAGTCTGGAAACTGGAGGTTTACGCATTTAGAAACAAGGTTACTGGAATGTTCTGCTGAAGCAGAGGTGGGGGCTCCTCCCTGCTACCGCCCCTCAGCTCCTTTGCTACTAACTACAGCCCTGAGGGAAGAACGGTCCCTGCACTGACCCAGCCTCCCACAGGGTCACAACCCACGGAGCCCCCTGGGGAGGCCCCAGAGCCACCGCCCCAGGCAGGTCTCCTTAGCAGAAAGCACTGCTGTCCCTAGGCAGCTGCGGAGGTCCTCAAGGCTGCCACCCTCTCTCTTCCCTCCCCCGCGGTGGTGTGTCAGTCTCCTCATCCAGTGACACTATGACCAGGAGCTGCCACCCAGGGTCAGAGCGGAAGCCAGTCCACCTGCCCACAGCATGGCAGACACAGCACAGGCTCCTTCCGGGCTGCCCCGGCCACTTCCCCCTCCACCGCTGCATACTTCAGCCTCCTCCCCCCACCCAGGTTCTGCCCTCACTGAGGTCCTTGCTGAGCCCTCCACGGCCTGCAACCCGACTCCGGGTCCCACACGTCTCTGGCTGCTCTTAGCAGCTGTCTCCCGGGACCACCCTGTATTCCGTGCAGGGGGCAAGCTCGTAGAATCAGGGTCCAAGCGGTTCCTGGAGACGCCACACGTGCGGTCCCAAGCAAGTGCTGGCTGCAGCAGTTAACAGTGAACCGATGCTCTCCAGCTTAGACACCACGGATAAAGTGACAAGTTACCTAAAAAGCACGGCACAGCCAGCTGCGAAGAACATGGGAAGCTTCTGAAATTAAATAGCACCCATGGAAATAAAAATGGGACCAGGGTGCTTCTGTCAGTAGACAGAACCAAATCAGAACAATGAGGGGGAGGAAAACGCCCAGTCACGGGAAGGGGAAGGAAAACGCCCCTCGCGGACTGCTGGCCGACTGCGCCGACCTCCTCCAACGCGGGGGACTGTCCACCGGCAGCCCGTCTCCTCAACACTCCTCTTACAGGACTATTTCTAAACACAGGAGAAGCTTTCAGTGCAAATATATCATCCCTCAGTCATAATGACACTGAAAGGTCACCCACCACATCTAAGTAGACTATCATCCAGCCAGAGGCCAGAATATTGTGCAACAATTTGAAACAAGAGCTACAAAGCCTCCAGACTGACACGGAAAGCATTACGACCGGGCACTGTGACGGAGGCAGAGAGAAACGTTTCCGTACTGTTTGATTTGTACTACGTTTTACCAACACTCGTAGAAAGGGATAGAAAAGAGACATGAACACCTGCTTCAGTGGTGGCCATTCGTGTTGGGTTGGATATATTCAAAGGGGAGGGTTTCCTTCTTTAATCTGTCAAATTTCAGCAATATACATGCACTCTCGGGATGAAACTTTTAGAATTAGCGTTTTAGAACACAAACAGTGAAGGAGACCAGCGGAGAAGTGCATGGTGTCTGCAGGTTTACCCACACAGGGTCCCTCCGCCCAGCGCCCCAGAGGTGGGAGTGAACCCAGCCCGGGGACCTGCTCCTCTTTCCCACACGCACTTCCGTGTCCTCAACAATTAAGTTCCAAGAGGTTCGTCCAGGAGCTGGGAGGTTAGTACCGGGAAATGTCAATACTGGAACAGTGGCGTGAAGCTGACGTTGGCCCAGGACACTGTCCTAGCATCACAAGCCTGGTCACAAAGGGCCCAGAAAGGAAGAATACAGTGCGCTCAGCAGAGCTGTGTGTGCCACACTGGGGACCCAGGCCGGCGCCGGCCTCCTCTTCCCAGCCATTAACAAAAGGTCACGGAAAACTGGACTGGAAACCTGGAGGATGCTCCCCATGCTGGGGACACACAAGGCCAAGCTCCTCAAAGCAATTCTAGGTTAACGTTTCCTGTTTGGATTTCTTCCAGAACACATAAAAATGAAGGTGATTACCAGGCTACAGGAGAGCCTGAAAGAAGAACCTATAAATCCAGGGCTCACGTGGGCAGTCAGCTACGCCCCTGCATGGGGGCCGCCCTGTCCAAAGGGTCCTGTGCAGGCCCCTCACCCGCACACTGCTCCTGATAATGGCACGGCAGGGGTCCCACCTCCCCCCAGAGCTGGGCAACAGCAAGACAGCTCTTCCCCGTCCCAGCCTAGGCAGGACCACAGCAACCTCCGTTCACCAGAAGCGATGCAGGAGCAGCCTGCACAGGGGCGGCAGAGGAAGGGCAAGGGACGGGAGCTGGCGGGAGAGGCCTGGCCTGAGGGAGCTCTAAGTGCCTCCCATGGCTCTGTCTGCCCCATGCTCCTAAGGCCCAGTGGCAGCCACTATGGACGTCTTCACCCCTTACTCCTTGTCCTCTGCCTGCCGAGGAGGCCTCTGTCACCAGGGACCCTGGCTGGAGACTCCTGAGCATCGTCTCAGCAAGTGACAGTGGGACTAGATGTGCTGGGGCCTCACCACCCTGTCCTGGAAGGTGACGCGTCCTCCACGTCCCAGCCTCTGGCTGGATGCCACTCTTTCCCTACCTGACAGAGACCGTGGGTGACCCTGGGCTTGGACTGACCCAGTAAATGCTAAGGGGGTACCCTGAGAGGAGCCTTCCTGCACTGTGAAACCCTGAAGCCATACCTCACAAATAAGATGGGTCCACACACACCTCTCAGCGGCAGGGCCGGGCCTGGGCTCCTCTCTCAGCTGCACCCAGAGAGCAGAGTCCCAGGATCCACAAACACAGCAAGAACAGCAGAGCTGGGGCAGCCTAGGGTGGACTGGCAGGCACCTTGCCTCCACTGGGACCTGCTCTGGCTTTTTTCTTGTGCCTTTCATTGAAAGAGCACCAACTTGCAAAGAGGACACCCACCCACATGGTCTGGGAAGGAGGCCGTGTAGAAAGACGAAGGGGCTGCCCTTAGCCTCCGGGCTGGGGTCAGCACTGCGCTTTGGAGCAGAAGTCCTGTGGGCAACTCAACACAGAGATGGGAGCAGAATCTGCAGCAGAAAATGGCACAGCTCAAGCAAAGGCAAGAAGTAGGGGCAGACAGCAGGAGCCTGGGGAACCGTACAGCCTCCACGCCTCTCCAGGGCACCCGACAGGCTCTGAAGACCCCACTCTAAATCCTGCACAGGATGGTGCAAGCTTCTTCCACCATCAAGGAGAAGGTCTATTGAGTGTTCATTCTCAAAGTCCCGTCAAAATGCAGGCCTGGCCTCTGGTCACCATCACTGGTGGCTCCATCTCTCTGCCAGCCCAGGGCTGTCTACCTGTTCCCAGCACACAACTGTGCTGAGGGTTTGCACCCCCCCCCCACCTTCAGCGCCCAGCACGCTGCCTGGCACAGGTGATCCACTCAACTCTTCAGGGATATGATTTCAATCACCAGCCACAAGATACGATTCCATCATTTTCCTAAGTGTATGATTTTTATTTAATATGCAACTTTCATTACTATGCTTTGTATATTCCCTTCTCATCTTGTCAGAAACCTTCCCAGGCCATGCATTTCTAGTGAGAGGGGAGGAATGGCCTTGGTACATCACAGAATTGCGCCACGCGGGGAGGGAAGGTCCCAGAGCCCTCCTCCGCCACACCCTCTCACTAAGAAAAAGCTAATTTTCAGGAGAAACACAAATCCTCAAAGCAAGCGAAAGCAAGCCCTCCTCTGGGGCTTCGTCCCACAAGAGGCCTAAAGCAGTCAGACAAGCTGCTTAAGGTCACACTGCAGATAACATATTAACGAATGTATCATCTAAAAGCTTAGCAAAAATGCCCTATATAAAGTAAACTCTTGTGGCCTGAAGTGGGGCAGCCCCACCAACCTTTCTCACAGTCTTGGGGAACACGCCTCCAGGCGGCCTGCTCAGGCCCTGCACCTGGCATCCCGCTGTTCCCGCAGCCTTGGTCTGGGATCTGAGGGGACCCAGAAAGGCCCCTGGAGATAATCAACTCAGGCATCAACAGCTGACTCCTCTTCAGTTAAAACCTGGACACGTGCAGGAAGGAGACACTGCGTCAGGGGCCTGCGCACTATGGCAGCAGCAGGTCCGGTGGAAAGGTGTGTTTCACATTCAGCCCTAGTCTCCCTACCCACAGACCCCAGTTCCACACCCAGTGCCACAGAGACCAAGTCCAATGCCCATTCCGGGGCCTGGCTCTCAAGTGTGAGTGGCACTGTGTCCCTGGCTTCTCTCCCGTGGCCACACCTTCACAAGGCCAGGTGGGAGCAACCCTCCCCAGCTGGCCCCTACCACACCCTCACTCAATAGGTGTTCCCAGACGGTCCCCCAGCACAAATCCCAACCAGTCCCTAAGGGAGGTACGGGGCTCTGGGGCCCATAGCGTTCCCAGCCTGCCAGGGACCCAACAGGCCTATGACTCTCCTCCAGGAAAGCAGCTGGACCTACTGATACCCCACGTCCCAGAGGGAAGCCCCACAGAGTGGGGGGCAAGGACTGTGCACTCCGCTCCCCCGAGCTGTGACCTGTCAGAAACAGCTGGCCATCCCACTCGGGGGCCCTCCCAGCATCCTCTAAGTTACGTGGACACCCTCCTTGAGGGGGAAGGCCTTGTGTGCCTACACACACAGACACCCACAGGTGGACCCACTTCATGTCCTCCACCCAGGGAGCGTCACCCAGTCCATCTGAGGGGCTCGGGCCCTGTCTGCCCCTCACCAGGGCCCATGACAGGGAACCTTCTCGGCCGGGTCTTCTCACCTCCACCTCCGCCCAGGGCCGTCCCCACTAAGACTTGCTGCTTTCTCCACTCGCCTCTGAAAATCAGAGGTTGGGGGTGCTGTAGGGTGTAGTGCCAGGTGTGGGGAGAACGTGGAGACAAGGCTGCAGCCACCAGAAGGGGCATAGGCTCTGGGACCAAGACCAAGTCCCGGTCCACCCGGCAGAGCACCCGCTTCCTGGATGCATGGCGGGAACCAGCCGCTCACAGGCCACCGCGGTTGCAGATCACAGCCGGTCCTCACATGTTTGGCAGCTGCTTTTTATATGGACAGTCCTGGTTCACACGCTTGGGCCTCAGTAAGGGGCTGGTGAGCAAGAAATGACCTCAGTGGGAAAAAACAGTCACAACAGAGCCTGCTCTGCTGCCTGTTTTTACTATTCAAAAAGACTCTCTGATCTCTCCTTAGGAAATGTCATTGCCGTTGAATTCGAACCCTGGAGCTGGCCAAGGATTCTTGTATACTTCGGAGCAAGTACAAGGAGATGTGTTTGGACCGGTCACCCACTATCGATGACAGCGGTGCCGCCTAACACCTCTGCATGGCCACTTCCGGGAGGAGCCGAACGTCTGTGAAGTGGGGAGGCCTGGACCGACTCCTCAGAGGGTGGACCGCCAAACCGCGGAGTACAGCCGCAACCACGGCTGTGCATCACAGTTGCCCAGAGTCCGCCTGACACGAACACGGAGCCGCCCGCACAGCCGGGTGCCAGCTGCCGCGGTTCACAACCCCCATCAAGTAACTTCAGAAAGGACACAGATCTTCTCTATTGTAAATTACAAGAGGGGCCCACAGACGTTACACAGATCTCTTTTCTTGCTCCAAGGACAGCTCGGTATTTTGTCCGCAGAGCGAGGAGAGACTGCCCCACGTGAAGGACCATGGAGGTTGACGGATCCTAAGAGCCCACCTGGGGAGTACTTCCCGGAGGCACCCACACCCCAGACCTTGGGGTCCTCACACACCTGTCCAAAGGTGCTGGAGCGTGCCAGGCCTGCGGAGAGAAGAAAGCATCTCCCGCAGAGTCCTGGAGCCCCAAATAAGCTCTGATAAAACCCAACGTGATTGAAACATGAAGCAAGCAAGCTTAAAGTTGCTAAGGACCTGCCAGACACTTCTTTAAATACGGCTCTAAATCCCCAGGACACTGACTTCATGGCAACTCTGAAGGAGTGGAAACATCCATCCTGCAGCTCCTCCCTCCAAACACAGCAGCGGCAAGCCACGTCCTGCTGAACATTCGCAAGTCAAAATCCCTCCCCAGCTGGCAGTGATCTACGCCTAATTCCTGTGGGTGGGTGGGCATGGAAAGCTTACAACCTCAAATCTCAATGGGCTCACGAGAAAGCACCATGTATGGAGACCAGCTTCTCCAACTTTACTAAATTAACCTGGTCATCAGTTTCACTGACACCTGACCCACAGAATCCAAGCTGTGGCACCTGGGACATTCAGGAGAGCCCCACGGGGTGTTGCCTGGCACACAGTGTGGAGGACCCAACAGGTAAGCTACTTGGAGCACACTGTCCACCCTCACCCAGGCTTCCAAAGGGGCTGGAACAGCAGGTCCAAAGGACTCCTGGGAAATGCAGGGCTGAGGACACCCAGATGGCGGAGGAAGTGAGTGACCAGCCAGTAAATCTCTTACATGCAGCACAAATCCTGAGCGACGGGAGCCAGAGGGAGGGTCTCAGCATAGCACGGCACAGGACAGAGGCACAGAGCAGAAGGTTCCAGGAAGGGCAGGGCCTGAGACAAACACAGCAATCAGCCCCCTACTCTGACCTGATGGAATGTGGGTGAGGCGAGTGCCAGGCTGCACAACCTTGACAATGCCCTTCCGCCCAAGTGCCCGGCTCCCTGGGCTGAGGGTGAAAGGGGGACCCCTGCCCTGCTTAGGCTCCTCCCCAGCATCAGCATTTTATCTCCAGATAAAATGCAACATCTGGGCAAGGCACGCAGAGCCTCCCACGTGGCCCCACCTGAGTCTGGCAGCCTCGGTCCTGCCCTGGCATCCAAATACCCTGGCACAGCCACACTCAACCGCACCTCACATAGAGCATGCTGTACCCACCTGCCCCTCAGAGCCTTGGAATGCTCTTTCTCAGGGCAACCCAGCTCTCACTCATCTTCTGGACACCTGCTCTGTGCCCTGTGGAGGGACCTTCTTTGCACCCTTCCACCCTCCTCCTCCTGCTCAGTTGCAGCTCAGCACCAACCCTGCTCACATCTCCCCAGGAAGCCTCCCCACCCCTGGGAAGATGAGGTGCCCGCCCACATCCCCAGCACACCTGGGCACCTGTATCACATTCTTGCTATCGGCCGCCAGCCAGACTGTGAAATGGCAGGCGGAAGGGGCTGCTGCCTTAGATAGGGCCCCCACTCGCCGTCTCAGTCCCCACAGAGGCTTTTCCTGATCACACTGAGTCTCTCAGTGGAGCACCACAGGTGCGCTGCGCCTCTCCAGCCAGCCCGGGGGCAGCTGCATCCTGGCCCTGACCTCGGGGCCCCTCACCCTGCCCTGCCTGCTGCTCCCCACACGCTTCACCTGTTCTGTTCTGGCCCAGGCACTTGAGACCTGAAACATCCTCCCACTGGAACCATCACGTGGCGCAGATCTTAATTCAGGGGCCCTCCCCCACCCCTGGCTACCCTCCCTGAGGGCCGGCCTTCCTGGCCTCATCACTGGAAAAAAAGTGCCTGAGAGATGTTGTTGGTTTGCTGTCAGCATCCGTCTCTGGGAAAACTGCCCTCGACAGCAGGCCCAGATTTCCCATGGCTGTGCCTGAGTGCTAAGAACAGAGCCTGACCTGGAGCAGGTACCGATAATTGCAGGTGGGCTGAGTGATTCTGGGCCCAAGGTGGCCAGGATCAAGCTCTGCCCTAAGAGATATGAGGGACGTCAGCAAAGTGCAGGCCCCCCGTCCAGTTACCTGCTGAGGCACCCACCCCAGGGATGGCAAGGCTTATACTGGTCATGCTGAATACAATGAAGAGATTTCACCTAAACTAGTGAACAAGGAGCAGGTGCCATGAGGGTGCATCAGTGGCAGAAAAGGCTGCTTCTTGATCGAAGCTACCTCTAGGAGATGTGTGTCCGGGCCTGCAGGGATCTGTGTGGGCTCTCAGCAGTGGACAGACGGGGGTCTCAGGCAGCCAGCATTCCACATGCTTGGAGGCCCTGGCCCTGGCCCTGACCTCTACCCCATTCCCCTGGCTGGCATGACTGGTGTCCTGGACTGTGGGGCTGCATCTCAGTAATGGCACTGCCAAACTGCCAGACCCACAGGGCACAGGAGGAACGGAATCAGAGAGCTCCTCCCTCATGGAAATCTGAACGCTGCGACACTGAGTCCCAATGTCAATGTATCATATTCTCTCTCTCTTTCTCTGGAACAGGCTGACAAGGTACCATTTCCACAGACCGGGAGCCACAGCGCCCCCACTGCCACAGCGCACTGACAGCAGCTCTGGCCAGATGGAGCTGTGGACTGGCAGTGGCAGCCCTGGCTCCCGGCCTCTGCTCCAGCCATCCATGGCCTGGAGTAACCGAGAGACCGGAATCCCATTCGCGTGGTGCCTTAGCAGGGCCCTGGAGCCCAGCATGCCTCATGGGAGGCAAAAATACAAGCAACTGGGACACATGAAAGGGAAGGGGACCCTGGGCAAAATGCTTATGCTCCCAGACCCCCAGTTACACTTTCTATAAAAACTCAGTAACAATCACTACCTGGCAGTAAAGCCCAGAACGTGAACGGCAGCACAGCTGGCAAAACCCCAGTGATAAGGGCTGTGGGGAGACAATCTTACCTGACGCCTACTCTGTGTATAGTGCAGGGCCAGGCGCTTGCTACTGGTCAGGGCTGGCAAGCAAACCTTAGCTCGCTGGTGCCTCAGGAGCAAGTCTCACTGGGACACAGCCACGCCCGCTGGCCACGTCTGTGGCTGCTTCCATGCTATGACAGCAGAGACGTTGTGAAAAAGTCCACATGACCCGCAAGCCTGAAATGTTTACTATCTAGCCTTTTAGAGAGAATTGGCCAGAAAACGTCTGCCAATTCTCACAGGAAAAACCTTCCTCGGTCCCAGCAGCAGCCCCTCGAGGTGAGCATCAGGAACTTGCTCGCCCACAATGCACAGGTAAACACCGAACTAGGGCAGAAACACCCTCCGTCTGAGCTCAGGACGCTGCAGAGAACACAGACCCACCAAGGCTTCCATGAAATACTCACATAAACCTTTTCCTTAAAGGATCCAGATCTGTTTGGCAACCAGTGGGCAATTCGGAGCCTCCATGTGTAGAAGCATTCTGGCCACAGATTCTCACGCTCCACGCAACTCCGAAGCACCTGCCCTGGGGCATGGAGTGGGAGGACTCCCCCTCAGTAGGAGTCCACCCTGACCTCGGTGTGGTGTGAGGCCGCCCCGACCCCCAGGAGAGGAGGCAAATGGTGGAGGAATGACCAGATGCAAAGCCCAGGGAGACAAGTGCCATCTCTCATCCCTGTAATTTACAGCCAGGCCTGTGTGAGGAGCAGGGAGTGGTGATTAAAGACACGCTTCGGGACATGGGCAGTAGAAGTGTCACGATTAAAATGCAAGTGGCCTTCTGGATATCACTAGAAAGGAATTTAATAAATGTCATAAGTCAAATGAAGTCATCTTGCAATACTCACCTGGCAAAAGTAAATGTATCCTTTTCTTAGAAAAAAGAATCAAATCACTGGGGGATAGGAAAAGCACAGCTTGGAGATGTTCACCATTCACCAGAGAGTCCCTCCCTGCCTGCATGGGATGCGTGTGACGAGCCACTCTGAAGCCGAGTAAGTAACCGATGAGGGTGTCCCCAAGGCCCTGGAGGCAACAGGGGATCTCAAACGAGAGGTGGCCTTCACCAAGCTGGAAATGGAAACTCCCAGGCCCAGGAGGCCGGCTTCGCTGAGGCTCACTTGCCAATCCACAGAGGCCAGGGACATCCTACTCAGAGCCCCGAATGTTCCCTAAGTCACTGGAATGTAGGGAAAAGAGCCTGGCTTTTGCATGTCCTGTCAGAACCTGTTCTTTTTCATTCCACGGCTTACCCCGCCTGCCCCTCTGCTGCTGAGTCATAGCCCTGCACAGGGTAACGTTGCACAGGACCCCGCATCCTCACCTCTCCTACACTGACAGACAATCCCAGCAGCCTCACGCACCCAGGGATCACCGCTGGGGGATCCCCCACCCCGGGTTCTACCTGCCCCCATCTGAGCTTCCCTCTCTCCTCAGAACCACACTTCTCAGACTTACTGATGCCCTCTGACCCCACTTACTCGATGCTCCCTCATTCTGGCTGAATTCAGCCCCATGTACCCCCACGCACCTGCTCTCAGCCATCAGTGACCACTGCTGACACAGGGTTTGGGTCTGTGTCCCCACCAAATCTCCTGTGGAACTGTAATACCCAATATTGGAGGTGGCAATTAGAGTCTGACCGCCTGGTCAGACTCACATGAATGGGTTAACACCACCCTTCAGGGTGGTGTGAGCCCTTCCTCACTTTCTGGCCCTGCGAGATGCTCCAGGCTAGCTTGTCCACTCCCTGCCCAGCCCTAGTCAGCCCCTTCTCCACAGAACCCAGGTTCCTTTTACTGGAGAGCAGAATTGGAAACCAAGATCCAAGTAGCAGGTGCGCTCATTACTCCCGGGGTGTCACTGCTTCTAGGCCCTCAGCTGACAGCAAGAAAATGCACATGTGAGATGACACACATGTATGTACATGTCTCTGCCTGCATCCACGTGTAGCCACCTGTACCCACCTCAGTGAGTGAAGCCTGAGTTCACAGAGGTGTCTCTGACTTTACTCCCACCACATCTGTGGCTCTGAGGAGACGATCCTCCAGGTAACAGTGTCCCGTGTCCTGGGTGCCCACAGCATCCTCTGCACAGGCTCTCTCCCTGCACCTTCGCCTGCCTCAACCCTCCCTTCACTCAGGTTCCAGCTCGCACATCCACAGAGAGGCTGTCCCCACTCCCTACCACTAAAAGCAGCCCCCAAAGCCCTCTGCCCCTTGAACGTGGCCCCCATGTCCATCCCGCCAGCGTCCCTGCCTCTGCTCCTTCCACACCAGGGGGACCTCAAAAGCGGGCTCAGCCCTGCTCCTGGGTTCCAGACGTCTCCCTCCATACCCATCTGCGTGACTGTTTTAAAATGCCACTTTCCTCTCATTCTTTACTCAGAAACGACCACTGGCTTCCTGACGTCACTGTCTTTGCAGCATCTGTGACTCCCTGGCACAGAGCCCTGCCGGCCACAAGCACATGTGGCCTCCGTTCCTGATCTCCCACGAGAAGGTAAGCGCCGTGAGGACAGGGACATCCCTGTCTGGCGTCCCGGGTCTCCCCAGTCCCAGTATGGTGTAGCGCACAGCAGGATCTCGACGCTTGCTTCTGGAATAAATATTCACATCGAGGGAGGAATGAAGCTGCTGATCAGAGACAGGCAGGCAGCGCCCAGCCACGCAGTTCCCCAGGGAGCTGTCCAAGGTGCCTGCTGACCAGGCCTTCCGACCCACTCTCAAGTGGCAGCTACAGAGGCTGTTCCAACTTCACCCCCATTCCTGACCTTTAAAATTACAAGTTATTTCTCAATTAATGAAAGAAGAGAACACGAGCTCATCAATATCAGGCCCACCTGCCTCCTCAGAGCAACTGATTACTGGAACACTTTCCCTCATGGCTGACGCCTGGCCTCAGACAGTACAACAGAGGTCACACATGTGGCCTTGGGACACTGCTGGAGGAATGATGCTGGGGAAGTTCATACGAGCAAGGCATCCGCGCTCTGAAGGCTGAGGAGCTGCCGGGACATTCCTGCCCTCGATGTACCTCTGACCTTAGCAAACTGCAGCTCTCAGAGAACAAGACTCTGCTTGCCTGGAGCCCAGACAGCCAGAGGGTTCAGCACAGCCCACGGCCACCCTCCCTCCAAAGGGGTCATCCCACATGGGAGTGAGAGGGCATCCCGTAGCCAGCACCCAGGAGCTAGGGCCATGGTGAGGGGGTGCCGTAGGGAACCCTCATAGAGGCAAGCTGCCCCAAAACCATCAGCAGCACGGACTGGGCACTGCATCCTCAGACCCAGGAGCAGCCTAGCTCAGCATCAACTACTCAAAACATAGCCTGTGCCCCAGCAGTGAGACCTGAAGCACCCATCTGATCATATTCCTGGCAACTTCACACTGCTTTTCTCCATGCACTGTGCAGCAAAGCCCCACATGACGATGGAAGGACGTATGTCCAATACACTGAGGACATATGTCCACCGTGTTGAAGAACAGGTTAAAGAGCAGAGCACTGAGGACTGGGGACAGGGAAGTGGAACAAGTGCACCTGGCTGAGTAAGTGGCAACAAGGAATGTAAAAGTGGACCCAGTCAGCTCTCCAGCTGCCAACCAATAGCAAAGGAAAGAAGCCCAGAGATCTCTGTCTTGCTGAAGGTGGGAGACATGCAGAGATCTGAGAGTAGGGTCTGGTTGTATACGGCTGGGTGTGTCTTTGCTGCTGTCCAAAATGGGGGCAAAAAGGAAAGCTGGCATCCATGTTTGACAGAAGACTCAAACTGGCTCTCACAGGCTAGGGTTCTTCCAGGAGCTGGAACTGCCTCCCCTTGGCCACTGCAGGCATCCATGAGGGGCATGCGACCCCCAGGGTGGAGGGTCATTCTCTTCCATCTGGACTATCTCAGCATAACTGGCCCTTCTTCCATGCCTCGTCATGCTCACTACAATGCACCTCATTCATTTTTATATACCAACTAGTTCAGGGCCTGGGACAGCATCGGTGCTTATAAACAACCTTTTATTGACACGTCTCCCAAGAGGATTTTAAGTTACCCTGTAAGGGGTTAAAGAGTAACTGAAACCTGTAATGGCTCAGCTAATAAACACCCCAGTTTAGGGGAGAGTAATCACCCGATTGCTTTCCTATGATTACTATGTATTTTCATTGCCAAAAGATGCAATACAATTTCATGGTTACTTGGCCCTGTAAAATAGAAATACCCCCAATTTTTAAGATATGAAGGGGTTTATAACCAGGGTACTGTCAGTTCAAGAATGAGTCCCTGGTACAAATGAGTCAATTCATGACAAAATTTAATTTCAAGAAAATTAACTCAATAAAGATGCCACAATTGTGCTGAAAGTTTTAATACCTATTAGGAGTCTGAGGAGGTGGAGCAGAACCACGGGCAAGCCGATCCATTTTTTGGCTCCTCAAAAATGCGACTGACTTAATACCTAATTTATTCGTAATGGGGACAGTATTACAAGGAACTCTGTGTTTAATGAGGGAGGTCTGGGTCTCAAACAGCCTAACCAATCACAAAAATGGAGAGCATTAGCAATTTACAGGATATTAAGTTTTGTTTCCTGTAATATTACGGAGAGCCAATTAATAGCACTCAACTGACAGCTACTTTAACCAGACAGCCCAAGGTAAGGCTTTATGTCCCAGCAAACGCTGCTGGCCAGAAATTCTGTAGCTGCCAAACACTTAGAAGAACAAAACCCAAGTGCGGAACTTCAATGACAGTCTGCTGACTGGTGATCATTTCCGTGGTGAGGTCACTGGACTGGACAAGAGGCACAAAGGAACAGCAAAAGTCAAAATACAGGACTTCGGAGGCACGAAACACGCACACCCACCAAGGGGCAAACTGGCCAGCAACCGGTGTCAGGAGCAAAGCTTGGGGGCATCGTTCTAGAGGACTCATACCAAATCAGGCTCAGAGTAAGAGATCAGAGTATAGAGGCCCAGCAGGCACCAAGTCCTGCAGGAAGAACGCATCCAGCCTGAGGCCCTGCAGGGAGGGGCTGGTCAGAAAGACCCCCAGGCCCTCCCCAGCTGCTCTGGGACCTCCGGCCTTGCCCACCAACACCACGGACACCCATGGGAAAGGCGCCAATGTTGAGACCAATGCAGTGCTTGGTACCTATGCAGCCTTAGAAAAAGCCAGCCGCCTAGAGCTCCCCTTTACAGAAATCCCCGCCCCCAGTATCAGCCTCCAGGGGCAGCTGCCCCCCTTCAAAGCTGGAACGCACAGCCCATGAAAGGCTGCACTCACTGCAGTAGAAAGCCTCGCTCTTGAGACGTCGGGATGAAAACCACCCATATGCGTCTCTCTTTAGCACTCTGTAGAGATTTGATTCCTAATCCCACATAATGGTGCCTGCTATTTGTAACTGATGATGAAAGGCTGGCACGTAAACCCCCCACAGCACCGCCTCCGCTTCAGCAAACATCTCCAACAAAATGAAAAGGTGCTAGAATAAGTGACAGGACACTCAAGGGAACAGAGGTGGCTTCTTCCAGAAAACTCAATCTCCTCAAGAACTGAATTTCATCAGAACTGGTGAAGAGTAGAAAATTTCATGCTGCACTGAATCTGTGATTTTAAAAAATCTTTATTATACGCAACTCAAAATATAGACAAGGTGTGAGTCCCGAGCGTGAGTTTTTTTGGCAGAAGTAGCTCAAACTCACAGCAGTCACCAGCACCCCGCGCATGCTCCTAGCACCCTGCTCAGAACGTAACTTGCCAGTGAGCACACTGCCATGCAGGCAGAATGAAACTCAGCCACAAAGAGAACAGCCTCAAGTTCTTTTCCCTGTTTTACATCCATTTATTTATTTATTTTTTATTTGTTTATTTGAGACGGATTCTCACTCTGTCTCCAGGCTGGAGTGCAATGGCACGATCTTGGCTCCCTGCAACCTCTGCCTCCCGGTTGCAAGAGATTCTCATGCCTCAGCCTCCGAGCAGCTAAGACTACGGGTGATTTTTTGCATTTTTTGTATTTTTAATAGAGACAGGGTTTTGCCATGTTGCCCATGATTGGTCTCGAACTCCCGAGCTTGGGCAATCCACCTGCCTCGGCCTCCCGAAGTGCTAGGATTTACAGGTGTGAGCCACCATGCCTGGCCAGGAGCATTCTTTCTAAGGATCACATTTCAATGGAGAGAGTGCTCTGAAAGCAAAACCAAATGCGGCACACAGGCCCAGGGCAGAAGGCGAAAGGAAACGGCCAGGCTCCTGACACCCACGGTGGGGAAGGGGCGCGAAGCGGAGCTCACCTGGTAGGTGTCCCACAGGCGGATGGTGCAGCGCAGGGGCACCTCCCTCATGAGCAGGTTGTTCATCCAGCGGAAGGCAAACTGCAGGTATCTCACCTCGTGCTGGTCCAGGTGCCGATGCACTTGCTCTGCACAAAACAAACAGAGGCCCCGAGGCTGTCAGGGGAGCCCTCCAGAGGCACTGGCTCCCAGTTCATTTGTGCCCCCAACGCCCTGCACCTGCCTCAAAGCCCACTCCGACAGCGAATCCCAAGCAGCAAACCCTGAGGAGCAAAGAATGGAATCTATAATGAGAGACGACAGCGCTCCCTTCCTAGAGGAGAGCGAAAGAAGGTGGCGCTGCTGATGTGATGACAGTAATCATGGCCAGGTTTGGGCGCTTCCTGCCCTAACACCCAGGAAGATGGTGGGGGGCCTCCGGTCAGCGTGTCCATAGATAGGTGCTCTTTCCCCCACTCCACAGAAGCTCCACAGACCCAAGCTGGTGCCCCAGGAGGGACTTAAAGACACAAAGGAGATAAGCTTGCCTGCTTCCTGAAAGGGACCCAATCTTGTCCAGGGAAATGCTCCACCTGTGCCCGGACCCAACAGTTGAGCGGCTGAGTGGGACACGAGGGCGGCGGGCCAGGTGGATGACACCCCTGCATTCCAGGATGGGACACATCTGAAGACAGCTGCACCTCTGGAAAGAGCCAGGCTTTACCAAGCACCACTCCCAGAAGCACACACTCCACACCAGCCACGTGTGCTCCTGTCATCAAGCTGCGGTGGGCAGCAGCTCTGGGCCCTTCACTCCCTGCCTCACCCACTACTGAGTCCTGGAGCTGTCACTCCCGGAAGGAAAATCCCGGTGATCATGGTGCCTACGCTCCTCTTTCCAAGGTTCTGCCCATGAAGTCCTACTCTAAAGAGCCTAGAAGAACGGATGCTCCTTTATACAAATGAATAATAATAGCTGATGACTGCCAAATTGAGCCGGATTGTGGAGCCTTAATTTTTAAAACACAGGTGCACCCCAGGGCTGCTGACTGCCCTCTTTCTGAGCTCACTTGCTTACCCCTACTTCCAAGTTACACCTTCCTTCTCTCCATGCTTACCTCACCCTGGCTTGTCCTGAGAAAAGATCCTATAAGACTTCACAGGGATCTCTATTCATTCCCTCAAAGAAAGTTCTAGAAGTGACAAATACCAGAGAAAAGCTAGTGTTCTGTGGACTGGTTTGTTTCTCTCAAGTCACTGGTAACTTGCAGTATTTCAGCAACAAGTGAGAAGCAGAGGGAAGAGAAAAAGCAGGGTCCATCAGCAACGCCGTGAACCCGGTGGGCCAGGAGCTCTGTCAAGACATGCGAATGCCCTCCTGGACATCAGGGCTGCGGGACTGGGAGCTGCTGTCCCTTAAGGACAGGGGCTGGTTTCCAAGAAGGCTCCGCTAGGCTGGCCCTGGGAAAGCATGGGCAGCTCTTTTCCCCATGATGGGACCTTGCTATGACGGGAGCTGGTCCCTTCACTGTCTCTGTCTTCACTGTCCCCCACCTCCCCTAAACCCTGCTGTACTAGCTGACCAGAGCAAGCATGCTGGGGCAGGACTCCCGTGGGGCTGGGTGTCCGGAACACCTGCAGGATGAGGCCCTGGTTCACACGTCGGGGTAGATGCAGCAACACACGCTCTACTCCCACACCGTCGTGAATAGTTAACTGCGGAAACTGCAGAACCGGGAGAAGCAGAACAGCAAACACTCCCCTGGGCCCCGGGGGTAAGCCAGGGAGGAAGTTACAGTAGGCTGGACTGCCTTGCCACAACCCCACAGGACTGCCCATCAGGAGGCTGCCTGGACCCACAGGCACCAACACCCACCACCGTGAGCTGCCTCTGCACTGGCAAACGTGAGCACCAGGGCTCCGGGCCCTGCAGAAAACAGGTATGAGCTGGCCACGCAGGCTGGGGAAGCAGGAGGAGGTGGGGTCCCCGGCAGCAGGGCAGCCTGCACCCCAGCTCCTCCAGCTGGCACCTGCTCACTGCAGATACTCAGTTGCTATGACAGGGGGTTGGTCTGCTCTTTGCTGTATGAAAAGGCCTGGCACACACCACACAAACACGGCCGTAGACGTCTGCCTTTCTTCATTAGCAAGCCCACCTGTCTCCCCTGCCCCCGAGAGAGCTTCGAGGTGGAACATTTTGGTGGATGAGTGGCTGGGAACACTGGTGCCTGATGTGACGCAGGGAACCTGAAGCTTCAGTGCTAGAGTCGGCTGCAAGCAGAGAGGGTCACATGTCAGGAGCAAGGGCAGCTGACTCACTGTGAGCGACTGAAAATGTTATTTGTGTATTAAAACCAAAACCAACACACAATACGCCATAAAATCAATTCTCGTCATTAGCTGTTAGGATAAAATCTACGATTTCAATGAGACGTCATATTGTACTGGGCCTCTTTGAGCTCCATCGCCCAAGGCCCCCAGCACGTAGGCCAGGATTGTATCCCCTGCCTTGGAGCATTTCTGAAAGGGACTGTGTGAAAAACGTTGGAGGAGCGAGGGCCAGGGCACAGGAAATGCGTGCGCCCACTGTGGGGGCGAGGAGGGCCTGGAGCCAGGGTACAATGGCCTTGGCAGTGACCTGAGGCAGTAGCAAATAGGGCTGGACATCATCATGTCTTCAGCTTCCTCCTCCCCCTCCTCTTAATCGTTGTTGCCTCAGGAGCTGTTAAACGCAGATTCTCATCTCGACTCTCTGCAGCAGACTCTTGCAGGTGGTATGTGAGAGGCTCCAGAGAAGATGCTGCCACGCTGGTCAGACCTGTGCACTCGGACCTCCTCGGAGGGCAGGTCACACAGACGTGGCACCACGCAGGCTCACAGGCACAAGACGGAGGGTCCCGGTGGCTCATGTGGGACACCACGCCAGGAGCTCCACACAGGGGAAGGGAAGGAGGGGGGTAGGGAGGAGGGGGAGGGAGAGGCAGAGGGAGGGAGGGAGGGAGGGAGGGAGGGAGGGAGGGACAGACAGAGGCCCAGAGGCGGCACCAGCTCGTGGTTCACTTAACAGCTTCCTTCTCATCAGCTGGCACTCCATTAAAGACATTTATTTTTTAAATAAAACTAACTTCACTACCAAGAAAGGCTCCCATAGTCTCTTAGTGAAGGGTAGTTCGGCGAGCGGAGGGAACAGAGCAGGGCTGCCTGGGGGCCCGAGGCCACAGCCCCAGCAGGATTGAATCTCAGGGCTGCTCATCCCCCATGGGACGAGCAAAAGGGGGTGCCAGGAGGTGTCTCAGGATCCACACAAATGGCCCACAGAATGAAGTTAGAGTGCCTCGAACATCCGCCAAAATGTTCAAGGTGGAACATTTTGGTGGATGAGTGGCTGGGAACACTGGTGCCTGATGTGACGCAGGGAACCTGAAGCTTCCGTGCTAGAGTCGGCTGCAAGCAGAGCGGGTCACACGTCACCACACCAGACTCCTCGGCCTTCACTGCTGCCCGCCCCTAAACACCGTGTCTCCTGAGGCGGCACAAGGTGACCACCCACACCCACGCCACCACACAGCGAGCCCCGGGCTCAGCTTCATGGCAGGCTTCCAGCAGGGCACCTGTTCCTGCCCAGTGCCAGGCTACCCGGACATCAAAACTCCTAGATGCTTCCAGAAACACCCCACGCAGGGAGCCTTCCCCTCTTCTTGGTTCTATGCCCACCTCTACAGAAGCATTCATCACGAAAGGGGCATAAGTGCTCAGGTCCCCTGCCCACCCTGGGGTGTGAGCTGGCAGGTGTGGGTCCAGGTCTGTGTCACCTTTGTTTCCCGGCCCCCAGTGCACACAGTGAGTGTCCCTGAGTGTCTGTCAGGTGACTGTGATGAATGAATGAGTGGATGTATGTGTGCAGGGAGCAAACCGGTGACTGGAAAATGGACACATTCCCAGCTTGACCGTCCTCCTCCTCTACTTCTGCTTCTAAACACAGCAACCATGAGGAGTTCTCCGGCAACAAACACCCAGAACGGAATGTTGTTTTCAAAGAACTTACAGAATCCTTTCCAACTTGAAGTTCATCTGTGGCTCCAAAACTAAACCAACAGAAAGTCCCAGGAGACCCTGAGGGGGCTCCGCCGTCCAGCCTGACCTCTGCCCGTGCCCCTCGGAGGGCACAAGTCTGCCTGAGCTGCCACCAGCCTCAGCTGCCTCCAGCGCACTGACACGGGGCACTTTGATTACTGTGGAATTCAAGTCTGATGAACGCTTAAAGCCAGCCATTTAGAAAATGACTACATTTACTCAACAAGGCCCTTTGCTCAGAAAAAAAGAAAAATGAGCTTCCGTGAATATGCAGTTGGCGACTGGGGAAGAGCAGCCAGAACAACAGTGACAGGGCCAGAGGAAAAACCACTCCTGAAACAGAGCGCCTGAGGAAGAAGGGGCCATGCAAGGCGGCCGGGACAGCAGCGTGACAGCAGCGCTCCAGGACAGGTGCCTGGCCTGGCAGGTGAAGCTGGTTTCACTGGTTTCTCCCAGCCCACAGCTTTGTGTGGACATCTGGGCTGCAGCAAGTGGGTGTCACTTTGCACTGGCATGAGTGAGGCTCTGCAGTGGAGATGGGCTGAGGTCAGCAGCCTGGGGTCCCCTGGATGGATGTCCCATGTGCTCCAGAATCAAGCCGGCTTGGCCAGGCTGTGTTGGGTCACCCAGTGGAGTACTTGCCATGGAGCACCCTGCCGTGGCCACCGTGGTCTCCTGCTGTGACACATGGCCACACCACGCATCCCTGTCTGGCCACTGCTCTGAAGATACTCGAGTGCTGCCAGGGCAGAGCCCCGGTGTACCAAGGCCGCAGTGGGACAGTCACACTAATAACCAGGACACAGGTGGGGAGCCCACGCTTTACAAAGGAGGCTTCAAGCAGGCTGCTGACAGGGCTACAGAGCCTCAGTTCTTCCCTGTGGATGTGTGTTCCCATCGGCTCGCTCTCCTCTCACTCCGGGCACCAATACAGTGAGAACCAAGGCTGGTGTGTGATGAGGCCTCTCAACCAAGCACTCACGGGGCCAGGCCCTGGACCCAGCCTGGGGGACCCAGTGTGAGTGGGACTTGCCAGAGGGTCTTATCCATTAGATGGTCACTTCCTCCAGGGCAGGGACTTTGCCTGGGCCCAGAGACTGGAGCCAAGGCAGGACGCAGCCCATCCTGCGTGTGATGCATGCAGGGCACACATTTGTTAACCGGGCAGCCTGGTGCCCAGGGTGGCCTCTGCCATGGATGAGGACAAGGTGAACACTGGGGAAGGTGAGCACCGCAGAGGCACACGCAGAGGAAGAGCTGCAGCTCACCAGACCAGCTGGTCCCTGACCTACCTACAGCAGCAGCCCACCTGCGTGGGGGGTTGGCATGTCCCCACCCGGGAAAACAGACAGCCCTGTCATGGGCCTGCGAGGCAGATGATGCTTTCCTACCACAAACCAGCAAGAAGCAGATTTGAAAACTTAAACACACACTAATATTTCTGGAACACCTGTCACTGCAATAACTAAACAGAGTAAAATTTAACCCTTCCTGCCCTACTTGCAGGGACTTGGGGGCAGAAGGCACGGAGGTTGTCAAGCCCTCGGCCCCTCCATGAGGGACGCTGCCTTGAGGAGAAGGAGCCCATTGTGGCCGGAGAACAACGGCCAGCCGACCTGCACCGAACTCCACTGGACAGGGGGCCACGCTCCTCACGCCCTGACCCTGGGGCCCCTGGCCCCTTCCGTGCGAGGTGAGGCAGGTGAGGGACCTGTCTAAAGGTGCACACAAGGATGCAGCCAGGCCACGATGGGCCTGAGGACTGTCCCACTCTGTCCCCTTGAAATGACCCACACCGCCAGAAAAAAGCATGGGCCCACCCTTGCCTCTCTGGGCACCTGCACCCTGGGCACAGCCACCCACCCTCCTCAGGGAAAGCCCAGTACATCTGCAAGAGCACCCAGTCATGAGGAATGACCAGAAAGCCGGGCACTGTGTCAACCTCACAAGGGCACAGGCAAGGCCTTTCCAGGACAAGAGGCTCCTTATTCATTGGTTCCTTAAGGAAAAATTTACCAGAGGTCTCCAGACCCCAGGGCTGCCTCTGAAAGCAAAGCTACAGGAAAGACAAGTCCTGTTTCTGCCCGCCGGGAACTCAGCAACTCATAGGAAACAGAAAAGGCAACGTAGCCTAGAGGCACAAAGCCTTACACTGCACCCGAATTACAAGCTCTCAGTGTCCCGAGGGCCTGCCCTTCTGCCTGACACAGGACCCTGAACTCATGAAAGGAGCTAAAAGGCAAAACCCACACCCACCCAGAGGCGACGGCAGCCACAGCAGGAGACCACGGTGGCCACGGCAAGATGCTCCGTGGCAAGTGCTCCACTGGGTCACCCAACACAGCCTGGCTAAGCTGGCTTGATTCCGGAGCCCATGGGACATCCATTCAGAACCCACCGGGGAGTGTCCTTTTTCACATGGAAGTGGTCACTTCCCATGATTCTGTGGCTTCTCTGGCAGCGGGTCATGACAAGTGTGGATGTGGCCAGCCAGCGCCTCACACCCCGTGACGTGCATCCTCCCATCTGGGCCCAGTGAAGGATGGGCTGCTAAACTCCAGGCATTACTTCCAATCTATACACATCAGAGTTGCAAATGTACATGCCGAAAGGATTCATTTTTCTTATTTTATAAGTAATTGCAAGCAGATGCTCTTTCACTGATAAAGGTAATTTGGTTGGCAATAATTCTGAATTTGAAATTTCCATTTCGCTGGAAATAAGAGTATACATACAATGAATGAGCAGGCAGATGTAATTACTGTCATATTTCAGGCTGAAAAGGTTTTTTTATAAAGCCCTTATGTGGCAGGGCAAGGCAACGTTACCATCGAGTCACCAGGAAGAGGGGTGTCATATTGGGAAGCCGGAGAAACAGCCACAATATTTGTTGAACACTTTCCTCAGCACTTTAAACAGCAGATCCACAGACCAAGAATTTGGCTGAAACATCTTGTCTTCTTGATTAAAAATAAAAATAAATTATGCAAACACACTGTGTCCCAGGATTTATGCTAAAAAGGAAAAAGCATGTATCCCATTGACTTGGCATAAAAAGCATACTGTTTATGCAGGACCAGACACGACTCGGATTTATCGCCCAAACAGGAGCATGACTGCTCACCCTTAGACACCTACAAAGAAAACCTTTCACCCCCTGCACACAGCCAAGAACAGACACGAATACATCACGCGTTGGCTGGGAGGGGCATGAACAGCCTTTGATTTGGGGGAAAGATTGCAATTCTCTAATCAGTTAAAAAGATAAAAAAGAACAAAAGCAAAAGCTACTCTCAGTGAGCATGGGCCCCTCAGCACCAAGAAGCCCCTCGCCCTCAGCCCACCCTCCTTTCTCAGTTGCAGAGTTTGGTTTATGTCACCAACAGCTAAAAAAGCCAGCCCCCAAACAGGCAGGGTCCAGTCATGCTCACCAGCCAGAACACCACGGGTGGGGCAGGAGGAGGGAAGGGCTGAGACCAAGGATAAGCAGCAGCCCCAGCCCAGCCCACTCCGGGAGGGTGGGCGAAGCAGGCCTAGCCCAGCCCACTCTGGGAGGGTGGGCGAAGCAGCCCCAGCCCAGCCCACTCAGGGGGGTGGGGAGGCGGGGAGCAAGGGAGCCATCTGGGGCTGAGGGCTCAAGACAGAGCACAGGCCCAGGGCTGCACTGTGGCTACTCACGGAGGCCTCCAACGGGACAGAGGGTCTCACCCAGAAGGGGACGGGGAGAGAGATGGAGCTCAAGAAAGAGCAGAATCCTGGACCCACGACTCCAATTTCCTGGCATGGGACACTCACTGGCAAATCCCTGCAGGCAAACAGGCAGGGCTCCCCACCCCCTCACCAGGAGTGGCAGCTAAGAGACCCCAGAGGTCAAGATCCAGGCTGCCGACAGGTCTTCTTCAGGCAGCAGACGAGTCTGGGCTAGACACTAGTGGGCACATTAAGGCCTGAGGCTGTCGAGTGAGGTGAGCTCCAACACGTGGCCCCCATTCAGTCATCTGGCCTACACAATGAACTGCAAGAGAAACCCCAGGCACCAAGCTCTGAAGGGCCTTCGCGTTGGTGAACACATTGCTATGGCAGGGGAGTTAGTGCCCTGGCCCCATGGGGAGGGGTATGGAAGCTCTGTGCCCAAACGGGCCCCATGGGGAGGGGTATGGAAGCTCTGTGCCCAAACGGGCCCCATGGGAGGGGTATGGAAGCTCTGCGCCCAAACGGGCCCCATGGGAGGGGTATGGAAGCTCTGTGCCCAAACGGGCCCCATGGAGGGGTATGGAAGCTCTGCGTCCAAACGGGCCCCATGGGAGGGGTATGGAAGCTCTGTGCCCAAATGGGTCCCATGGGAGGGGTATGGAAGCTCTGCGCCCAAATGGGCCCCATGGGAGGGGTATGGAAGCTCTGCGCCCAAATGGGCCCTATGGGAGGTGTATGGAAGCTCTGCGTCCCCGGGACCCTTGCAGATTTCACCCCATGCTTCTCTGCAGTTGGCTGGTCCTCCCCACCTGTACATAAAACTGGAATGGTAACCACTGTGCTTTCTTGAGTTCCACAAACCATTCTAAGGAATTATCGAACCTGGGCAAGTCATGGACACCAGTGAATTTACAGCCGCTTGGGCAGAGGTGCAGGTGGCCTGGAGACCACTGAGGTGCAGCTAGTGTCTGAAGCGAGGGTGCTCTTGTTAAGGACTGAGCCCTTAGCTTACAGAGTCTGACACCAACTCGGGGATATTAGCGTCAGGATCATGCACTGAAGTCCCACATTTGGGGACAAACAGAAGCTCCTGCCAGCAGCAAATGGCCCTCAGGGCTGAGCTCCAACCAGACCACAAGGCAAAGGCCACACACGGCAAACACAGTCCCTGAAAACAACTTCTCCACTGTTCATTCTAACGTCAAGGTTGTGCCACACGACTGCTGTCTTCTCACACACTCAACACAAGGATGGGCTGAAGGTCAGCCCAAGGTCAGACCCAAGACGCAGCTCAGCGTGCACAGGCAGGTGAGACAGTGGCTGCCAGTACAACCCCAGAAACAGGTCACACCAGATTCGTTCCTGGCCCGTGAGGGACAGGGGCTGAGGGACAGGGACACGACCACTCACTCTCAGAGTCTCAGCAAACATGAGCTCGGAGTAAAATTAAGCGTCCTGGCAGGTTGTGAAGAAATGGTGTTTATCTGACCCCACAGCACGCAATCTCTGCATCTCCAGAGACGTACTGAGGCCTATTTCGTGAGGGTGACATAATCTAAAATACGACTTCTTCTAGAGTTACATGGAGTTGAAGCAACGAGGTCCTAAATCACCTTCACTTCACAGATGTGCTCTGAGCTACTCAGCAAACCCCTCCAGAACAGGGTCATTTTCATACAAGGAGGCAACAACAAATCTGATTCACTCCCTTTAAAAATGCAGATGACAGAGCTGCTTCCCTGGGGCCCTCAAGCTGCAGGGGCCCCAGGGAACCGCAGTTCAACAGCTGCCCCGGGAAGAGGGGCAGGCGGGACAAGACAGTGAGAGCTGGAAAGCCGGCCTGGCCTCAGGCTCTGTCCCACCCCGCACTTCTGGAAGGCTCACCCAGTCTGTAGGTTGTCTTTTTATTATAATAACAGTATCAACTAAAGAGCAGATTCTAATTTCGGTAGAGTCCAATTTATTTGTCCAATTTTTCTTTGATTGTGCAGATTTTAATAGAAAACGAAGACTTCTTGTTTTAACCTATCAGGGAAATGAGCAGAACGGTCCCAGCCCCATCTAAGCTGACAAAGCTAAAGAAATAAAGACAATCCTTACACTTGTTTTCCAAACAAGTGAGAGAACTTGCTGGACCACAGAGGATCACTGAGTGGGTGCCGTCTCACCGACCCGCGCCGCGTGCGCGTGAGAACAAGGTGAAGGTGAGGACCTCGCCCTGGGTCTCTGCTGTGCCTTCTATGTATCTGTGGTTTGCTGGCCTGAAATTTTCTTTCGTGTCTGAGGGTCTGGCCATTATTACAAGAAATCCCATGTGCCTAGCTTAAGGCTACACAAAGACGTTCTATGTTTCCTTACAGAAGTTTTATAACTTTAGGTTTAAAACAGCTCTCTGAGTTACCTCACTTAGAATAATCTCCAACCTCATCCAGGCTAAGCACCAAGTAATCAAAGGCATAAGAATCATACAAAGGACTCTGGGGACTCAGGAGAAAAGGCTGGGAAGGGGCTGAGGGATAAAAGACCACGAATTAGGTTCAGTGTATACTGCCCGGGAGATGCGTGCACCAGATTCTCACCAACCACCACTTAAGAACTCACGTAACCAAATGTCACCTGTTCCCCAAAAACCTGTAGGAATATAAATAAATTTAAAAAAACAAAACAGGCCGGGCGCGGTGGCTCAAGCCTGTAATCCCAGCACTTTGGGAGGCCAAGGCGGGTGGATCACAAGGTCAAGAGATCGAGACCATCCTGGTCAACACAGTGAAACCCTGTCTCTACTAAAAATACAAAAAATTAGCTGGGCATGGTGGCGTATCCCTGTAATCCCAGCTACTCAGGAGGCTGAGGGAGGAGAATTGCCTGAACCCAGGAGGCGGAGGTCGCGGTGAGCCGAGATCACACCATTACACTCCAGCCTGGGTAACAAGAGCGAAACTCCGTCTCAAAAAAAAAAAAACAACATAGGTCTGGCGTTCATTCGAGGTAACTTTTTAACATGGTACAAAATATGAATTCAAACTCTCCTCATCTGAATTGTCATTTGCTCTATATATACAACTATAATACACATAACAAATACATGCTTTTGCCACTGAATTTTTTTTTTCTTTTTGAGACAGTCTCTGTTGCCAGGCTGGAGGGCAGTGGTGCAATCTCCACTGACTGCAACCTCCACCTCCTGGGTTTAAGCAATTCTCCTGCTTCAGCCTCCCGAGTAGCTGGGATTACAGGCACCTGCCACCACGCCCAGATACTTTTTATATTTTTTAGTAGAGATAGGGTTTCACCATGTTGGCCAGGATGGTCTCGATCTCTTGACCTTGCGACCCGCCCGCCTCAGCTCCTAAAGTGCTGGGATTATAGGCTTCAGCCACTGCGCCCGGCCACCACTGAATTTCTTTTGCACCTTTCTGGAAATCACCGTGCATGTATGCACGGCTCCATTTCTGAGCACTGTCTTCTATTCCATTGATCTCTCTCAATGGCAACAATATTCATTACTGAAGTCTTCTAATTCTTGAAATCATAAAACTTGATCAAAATAAAATTCAAAAAAACCTGAACAGAGTCCTTCAACATTGTTCATCTTTTTCTGTGTTGTTTTAGCCATCCCAGGGACTCCGTATTTCCATATCAATTTAAAAATGAGCTAGTCAGTTTCTATAGAAAAGCATGTGGGGATCTTGATAGCAACTGAGTAGAATATATGCTGCGTTTGGTGAAAACTGACATTGAATACTCCGGAGTCTTCCCACGCCTGAACGGGATTGCTTTCTGTCAGCACTGTTCTGACACAGCCGTGCTTAGAGGGAATCGTGCAGGACTGAGTGTGTGAGGACACGGCCATGCTTAGAGGGAATCGTACAGGACTGAGTGTGTGAGGACACGGCCGTGCTTAGAGGGAATCGTACAGGACTAAGCACGGCCGTGTCCTCACACGCTCAGTACTGCACGATTCCCTCTAAGCACGGCCATGTCCTCACACACTCAGTCCTGTACAATTCCCTCTAAGCACGGCCGTGTCCTCACACACTCAGTACTGCACGATTCCCTCTAAGCACAGCCGTGTCCTCACACACTCAGTCCTGCACGATTCCCTCTAAGCACGGCCATGTCCTCACACACTCAGTCCTGTACGATTCCCTCTAAACACGGCCGTGTCCTCACACACTCAGTACTGCACGATTCCCTCTAAGCACAGCCGTGTCCTCACACACTCAGTCCTGCACGATTCCCTCTAAGCACAGCCGTGTCCTCACACACTCAGTACTGCACCATTACCTCTAAGTACATCTGTCTCCTCATACACTCAGTACCGTATCTTTTCCTCGAAGTCCTGCTTAGTGCTGTGCGTTTCCCTCTACGGGAAGTACTGTGCATTTCTGAGTACTGCTTTTTTGCATCCTACACATTTTGAAATGCTGTATTTTATTATCATTCACTTCAATATACTTTCTCATTTCCCTTTTGTTTCTTCCATAATCCATGGATTACTTAACAGCATGTTAATTCATTTAGAAATATTTGAGGTTTCCCAGCTATCTTGCTCATGGTTGCTAATTTAATTCCATCGTGCTCAGACAACGTAAAAAAGAAATACCCTGTGTTTCTTGAATCCCTTAAGATTTACTGAGACTTTTTTAATGGCCCCAAATACAGTCCATCTTGGTAAATGTTACATGTGCAGTTAAAAAGAATGTGAGCTTTTGGAATTTGTCATAAAAATCAATTAAGTCAAGTTTGTTGACAGTTTTCAAGCTTCTAATATCCTTCCTGATTTTCTACTTGTTCCGTCACTTACTCAAAAGGGGAGAGGTTGAAATCTCCTGTCCATTTCTTGTTGCATTTCCATCTGATTTTGCGATATATTTTGATGCAGTCTTATTAGACACATATCACTCAAAATGACGTCCAGTGGATTAACTGACCCACTCAGTCCAAGGACTTACACGATCCTCTTTACACTGAGAATGTTCTCTATTCTGAAACCTACTGTTTGAAATTCACACACACCTTTCTGCTTTCTTTAGATTGGTGTTAGCAGGAAGTATCTTTCCCCATCGTTTTCCTTTTAAACTACTTGTGTCTTTATGTTTGTGGGCTTCTTTTTTGCAGGTGGTTTTTTTTTTTTTTTTTTTTTTTTTTTTTTATTCCAGACAGGGGACAGGGTGTTGCTCTGTCACCCAGGCTGCAGCGTGATCACAGCTCACTGCAGCCTTGACTTCCAGCGCCCAGGCAATCCTCCCACCTCAGGAGCCCGAGTATGTAGGCCCACGGGCACACAGGTGCTACTACACTATGCCTGGCTAGTTGTTTCTTAAGAGACAGGGTCTCACTATGTCGCCCAGGCTGGTCCCAAACTCCTAGGCTCAGGTGATCCTCCTCTGCTTGCGTCTCCCAAAGTGCTGGGACCATGGGATTGAGCTACGATGCTCCAAAGTGGGCTTCCTGCCTGCAGCACCTAGTTGGGTGTTGCTTTTAATCCATCTGTCAAGATGTGCCTTTTAACTGAAGCATTGAGATTATGTGCACTGAACACACGGACTCGCGTGGCTGAGTTAGACCCTGCCCTCTACTTGTCTCACAGGTGGCCACACATACTGTCTGCCCATCTGTTCATTCTTCCTTTTTTTTTTTACCTTCTTTTTTATTAATTGAGCAATTTATATAATCTGCTTCATCTACTGTGTTAGCTTATTAGCCATAACTCTGTCTGGTGACCTTAGCAGTGAGTGTACGGCTTCTGATAGGTGTCGTTACCTCACTACAGTTTAGGCCCAGATGTGATTACCTCGCTTCAAGAGCAGCACAGCTCGAGGGGCTCCTTGACACCCACTCCCACCTCTCCCTGCCTGTGTGAGGCCTCCCCTCCACCCACTCCCACCTCTCCCTGTGTGAGGCCTCGCCTCCATCCACTCCCAACTCTCCCTGTGTGAGGCCTCCCCTCCACCCACTCCCACCTCTCCCTGCCTGTGTGAGGTCTCCCTCCACCCACTCCCACCTCTCCCTGTGTGAGGCCTCCCTCCATCCACTCCCACCTCTCCCTGCCTGTGTAAGGCCTCCCCTCCACCCCCTCCCACCTCTCCCTGCCTGTGTGAGGCCTCCCTCCACCCACTCCCACCTCTCCCTGTGTGAGGCCTCCCTCCACCCACTCCCAGCTCTCCCTGCCAGCGCATGTGTTTCTGTCATGTTCATCGCACTGCAACATGTTAGAAAACCTGCAGTACACTGTCACTGTTTCTGCATTAACACATCTGATTGCTTGTGTATTTATTTCAGTGAATTCCAGAGGTGCCAGTGTGGGCACCCTTCAATCTCTGTGAAGATCCATGTGGTCACCTAGGGCCATATTCCTTGGACCTGCAACCTGACCTCTTTCTTGTCATGCAGGTATCCTGGTCACCTGGTGATGAATTCCTTTACCTTTCATAGTCTAAAACAGCATGTATTTCACCTTCACTTCTGAAAGACACTTTCGCTGGTGAACAGGTTTCTCTGCTCTGCTGTTCTTAGATTAGTCCAAAGCGGCTGCTCCCCGTCTCCGGGCCTGATGCTTACCTTTGTAACACAGGGTGTCTTCTCCTCTAAATGCTTCTCATGTTTTCTTTATATTGGTACTTTGGGGAGGCTGGATTATGATATGTCTTGCTCTCCTTTCCTTCATATTTTCTGCTGGGTTCTCAGCTCTACAGGTTTACATTTTCTGTACAATTTTTTTAATGGCTATTATTTCTTCCAGTATTTTTCCTGTTTCGTACCTTAGGGGATCACAGATTACAGGTGTATAAACCTATTGAAACTGTCCCGCCGCTCACTGACTGTTACCACAGATTACAGGTGTATAAACCTACTGAAACTGTCCCGCCACTCACTGACTGTTATCACAGATTACAGGTGTATAAAGCTACTAAACTGTCCCGCCGCTCACTGACTGTCACCACAGATTACAGGTGTATAAACCTACTGAAACTGTCCCGCCACTCACTGACTTATCACAGATTACAGGTGTATAAAGCTACTAAACTGTCCCGCCGCTCACTGACTGTCACCACAGATTACAGGTGTATAAACCTACTGAAACTGTCCCGCCGCTCACTGACTGTTCACCACCGATTACAGGTGTATAAACCTACTGAAAGTGTCCCGCCACTCACTGTTACCACAGATTACAGGTGTATAAATCTACTAAACTGTCCCGCCGCTCACTGACTGTTCACCACAGATTACAGGTGTATAAATCTACTGAAACTGTCCTGCCACTCACTGACTGTTATCACAGATTACAGGTGTATAAACCTACTGAAACTGTCCCGCCGCTCACTGACTGTTCACCACCGATTACAGGTGTATAATCCTACTGAAACTGTATCGCGGCTTACTGACTGTTATCACAGATTACAGGTGTATTAACCTACTGAAAGTGTCCCACCGCTCCCTAACTGTTCAGGTTTTTCCTCTTTCATTTTCAGATTTCTACTGCGATGTTGGCAGGTCCACGAATCTTTTCTCGTACAAAGTCTAATCTGTGGATAATCCAACACAGGGTGTTTTTCAGTTAAGACACGGCATTTTCCTCTCTGTAAGTTCAGTTTGGATCATTTTCCTATCTTCCACATCTTTATCCATTTCTGCATATTTTTAACATATGAAAAAGAGTATAGCTGCTTGAATGTCTCTGCCTAACTGACGAGTCTAACATCTGGGCCATTTCTGGGTCAGTTCTCATTATCTGCGATCTTTTCTGCTTCTGTGCGTGCCTGACAATGACTTTGGAAGCTAGATGTTGTGTCCTTTATCTTGCCGGGCACCTGGTATTTTGGTATTCCTATAAATATCTTTGATTTTTTGCTGGGATGCAATTAAGTCATTTGGGAACAGACCAGTTGTGTGGCATCCTGTCTCTAAGCTTTGGGGACCGTTTGGGTTTCTACACCACCACTACTGAGCCAAAACCCTTCTGAGTTCTCTGCCTCTGCCGGGGACTTGTAAAGGTTTCCGCTCCGGCTTTGGGGAACAGGCACAGTTTCCACCCCGTAAGGGCTCCAGGGCCTTTTCCTCTCTCATCATTTCAGCCGTTTCTTCCCCAGCCTCACATCCGTGTACTGATTAGTCCTCAGCTTCATCCTGGACAGGAACCTGCAGAGCTTTGGTGCTGAGTTGCTTTCTCCTCTCCCAGCCTCAGCCCTAAGAACCCCAGTTGCCATGGCTTCCCCAGACTCCCCACTCTGTCTACACTTGGGGAGACCCACAGGCGCCTCCCCGTACCACGGTCCAGGGACTCTCTCCAGGCAATGGGTTCGGGCAACGGTGGGGCTCACCCTGTATTGTTCCTCACTCCCAGGGATGGCCCAGCTGCCTTATGTCCCATATCTTAAAAAGCATTGTTTCATATATTTTTTGCAGCTTTTATTTTATTCAAGCAGCAAAGTGAGTCGCACCCTGAAAACACGACCTAGAGCACTGGGTGTACAGGCTGTTGGCAAACCTGAAGTCTTTGTCTGGAGATCGTTCACTTCAGTGTGGATCGGGAACAGGAAGAGTTTCCAACATGTGGTGCTCATTTCCCTGATCAGGTTTAAATGAACTGTGTGGCTGTTTTTTTGTTTTTTTTTTTAATCATGATTGCATTCTTTTCTCTATTTGAGGGAAAATGCCCAGTCCAAGGAGGGGAAGGGTGTTGGGATCCTTCTGGGACCCTCACTGTAAGCCCCTCAGCCCTGTCTACACTTACCACAGCCAGCAGCGCCAACAGTGGGCAGAGTGGCAGGCGGGTGGCAGTTCCCGACCCAGGAGTGTCAAAGCCGCACTGAGGGGAGAGGAGCAGGCCCTGAACCCCAGTGCTGGAGCAGGAGGGAGATGGGGACTCTGTGGGATTAGTTGTCCTTTGTTCATTTTATTTGTTTTCTGTTGCTCTGTAACCAATCACCACAAACTTAGCAGCTTAAAACAACATCTATTTATGCGGGTCCAGGCCACAGGTGGGGTTCTGCAAGGTTCCCCATTCAGGACTTCACAAAGCTGCAGTCAGGGCTGAATCCTCATCGGGAGGCCTGACTGGTAAGAATATGTGTCCTGGTTCACTCAGGTAGCAGGCAGAATTCACTTCTTGGCGGCCACAGGACTCAGCGCCCCAATTCAGGGCCAGCTGTGGGCCGGAGGTTGCTGCAGACCCCTGCATGGGGACCTCTCTGGCCAGCCCCTTACTTCAGGAGCAAAGGGAAATCTCTAGCTCCCCACTGCCCAGATGGAATCTTACATAATATAATTACAGGACTGACATCCCACAATCCCACCTTACATGACTAGAAGTAAGTTCGGGTTGTATCTGAACTCCAGGAGAGGGGGTGACACCAAGGCAGGGGATGGCCTAGCGCCTGTCCACTGCGTTCATTCGCTGCATTTGGCAGAGGAAAGCCGCCGACCCCACTCCTCGGACCTGTCTCCCATTTTCATTCACTGCATTTGGCAGAGGAAAGCTGCCGACCCCACTCCTAGGGCCTGTCTCCCATTTTCATTCACTGCATTTGGCAGAGGAAAGCCGCCGACCCCACTCCTCGGACCTGTCTCCCATTTTCATTCACTGCATTTGGCAGAGGAAAGCTGCCGACCCCACTCCTAGGGCCTGTCTCCCATCTTCATTCGCTGCATTTGGCAGAGGAAAGCTGCCGACCCCACTGCACTCCCCTTTGCAGTAAGGCAAGGAGGCGGCGGCTAAGGATTCCCCCAAACTCTGGCTTGGAAACCCAGGAGTGGCAGAGAATCAGGAGAGGAACAAGCGAGGGATGGATGGGTGGGATGGATCATTCTAGCATGTCTTCGGGGAAAAGCACTTTCCAAAGTACGTCCTTCCCTGCACACCCCTGCTGCCCACAACATCTCTCCCCCACATGCCCCATACCCCTGCCCTGCCTGCCAACAGCCCCCCACTGCTGATTCTGCTGCCCCCATCCTCCTTCCCTGTACACCCACTGCTCCCTCTGCCCCCAAACACGTATATGAGACTCAGCACCGATGTCCCAACCACTGCACAGCTTCCTCTGGACACTTCTTCAACTCAGTCCTTCACAATCCCTGTCACAGAAACGACAGTGACTGCTTCCATCTGTCCTCCCAATCTGCCATCTAATCAGAGAAGAGCTCCCTAAGAAGGACCTTGTCTAGCTCATCACTGTCCCCTCAGGTCCCAGCAGACAGCGGACATTTCACAGATGCTTGCCGAAGTGTGAGGGCACTTATGTCCCCAGCCAGAAGCCACCGGGCTGGGAGGGGTGGGAGGCACGAGCACATGCTGGGACCACTGGCCTGTGGAGGGATGCTGTCTGCTCTGCTCAGTGCACTGGTAGGCCACTCCGCAGGTGATCTGACGCAGACTCCATGCTCCTTCCCTGCACTGGCTGTGAGCGCAGGGACAGTCAGGAGGCGCTGGGGTGAAGAGGGGCTACGGCTGGCCTTGCCCGCCATCTCCTGCGCCAGGGCCTCCAGCACAACAGGGGCTGGATGAGACTTGCTGAGTAACTGACTCCAAGGAGCACAGGCGCTGTTGGGGCCCCACAGTGAGTGCTGTGCTGACGGGAGAGGCTGGGAAAGGCAGGAGGAGAACGAGGAGGAGGAAAGGAGAACTGCTTAAGTGTGCCACCTACTTAATTCCTCCAGATACATGTTTGACAGCGAGGGCCCTGAGGATCCCGTGCTGCTGCTCATCCCACCCAGGATCCCACGCACCTTCATTTTGAGCAGCCACTGCCCAGCCCACCACCAGGACCCACACCTCACGGCGATGCTGACCTGGGAGTGGGAGGCACGGCGGTGGGGAGTGCTGAGAAGCTGGTTTCCCGGTTCACGCATTTAGAGCCCAAGCCTGATGTCCTTAACACCTCCTGGCCCTCAGCGATGTGGGCCAAGTGGCCGGCCATTCACTAAGCAGCCACTGACAGTGACTGACTCACATGAATGTGTGCAGTCCCCCCAAGCAGGGAACACTGGGACGGACAGACGGACAGTGGTTCCAAGAGGTGGGACGGCAGAGCCCAGCGGCCGGCAGAGAAGAGGAGGCGTCAATGAAAAGCAGCCTAGCCAACGTCTATTTCCTCAGATTCCATTAACGTGGGGGCACCTGTACTCTCTACACATTGACTGATGTCACTGAAACAACGAATCAAGGACAAAACTAGAAATGAGACGAGATGAGCCTGCACGTGTGCCCAGCGCAGACCAACGGTGCAGATCCACATGCATCCAGCGGAACAAGTAGAAACTACACTGCAGATGGAACGCAGGGAAAACTCCACCCCTCCACAGGTGGCCTTTCCACGGACAGTAAGAACAGAAGTGCCAGCAGCCACACTGATGCAGGGGAAGCAGGAGCTGCAAGCCAGGTCGCTCTGGGAAGCCCGGCCCCCGGCCCCCACCGCTGGCACAGACCTCAGTGCCCAGAATGAGGTGCTTGAGCAATGTCTGGGGCCCCTCCCCACTCCAGAGCTTCCCAGGAATGCAACCTCCCATCACAAACTCCTTCTGCTCCGCCTCCAGATCCATAAGCAGCCCCACCACTGCTGAAGTGTCCGGAGGTGGCACACAGGAACAGAACGTGTTAAGGGAACATTAGCAGCTGCCGAGAGACCAGGACACAGTTACCTGGGCACTTAGCTCCAAACCTTTTAAATCATGAATGGAAGGTGTTTAAAAATGAGATTCCTTTATCCAAGGGCAAATTTCAAGCAAAGTCTTATTTATCACCATCACTTTCAAAGACCCAAGAAGGCCCCTTACCCCATTCTGAAAGAAATGAGGGGTTTTTTTCACATTTCTAGCACTGAAATCTAACCACAGAAACCTGAAAAATTCTCAACTTCCCACCAGTCCTTCAACTAGGAGCAAATCGCAGTTTACTGTTTTCTGATGGATCACGAAAAGCCTGAGTGTTCCCACCTGACTCCCTCCCACCTGGCATTCCCATGGCACACAGAATTGGAGGGAGGGCAGAGCACATGTGTGTCTCAGAAGCGGCTGGCTGTGCCCAAGCCCACCTCCCCGCCAGCATTCCACAGCCAATCCCATCATGGCACCCACCCACTGCTTCACCTCTGGATTCCCCCAACACTCAGGGAGGACATCTCCCACATCCCCAACCCCATCTCAGAGAAGAGGGCGTCCCTCACCTGTGCCCAGAGCCAGCAGCCTTGGACTCAGTCCAAGGCTGAGCGTCACAGGCGGCGCTCCTGTCCTCTCCCATCTCCCGGCACAGCTCCTCTCCTTGGCCTTCCCAGGCAGTCATGTGACTTTCATACGAAACGCAATTTTCCTTTTTAGAGCAACTCTATTACCACCTTCTTTCCAAGGAAAACTCCTTAAAAGGTCTCCCATGCCAAGCTTGGGGAATGGAGAGCATCAACACCATTAATGACAGTGAAGACTTGTAACTGGTAATAAAGTGAGAATCCCCAAGTCCCAATAAACAGAAGGAAAGCTTCTCCTCACAGTCAGAAAGCCAACTAACAAATGGGGAAAACTGTGGAGTTAGAAAGCCGCCATCCGCAACCACCGAGGGCCTGAGTGCGTCAGACAAAACCATCAGCAGATGCTGGGACAGGTGCGTCAAGCCTGAGGGCAGTGGGAGGCTCGCTGGGCCCCCGGGGGCAAGAACCTGGCCCAGGACTCTGGGGAGCACAGCAGCCACGAAGCAGCTCTGTAGGCGGGAGGCCGACAGCCCCCTCTGCACACCACACAGGCAGGCGGGACGGGCAGAGACACGAGGACATCCGCAGCTGCAGCTCCCAAAAGGATCTCGGTTGTGACTGGAAGCAGAGCGACATGAGGCCCAGCTCCACCTGAGAGGACAGCTGGGGAGACACAGGAAGGACTGGTGCAGCGGACAAAGGACAGGAGCTCAGGGGCGGGGGGGATTCTGGCTCCTAAGCGGAAGAGCCTGGGGATGGCAGAGTTCTGGAACCTCCCACTGACACTACCGGGCAAAGAGCTGGGTGCCCTACAATCTCATACTGTCCTTCCCAGCCCAGCCTGCAGGATGAGCCAACGGAGAGGCTGGTTTTCCAGGGACACCTGTGCAAGTTGACTGGGGCAAGGACCATATTTAAAACATTTAACAGTGAGTATCATGAAGGCAGCTTTCCCAGGGCACAGGAGGGTTCCTCGGGGGAGGGCCAGCCAGCCGTAGGCACCCCCCACATGAAGCAGGGGAGGTGGAGGATGAAGACCAAGCACATGCCCACCAGGATGCCGGCACCCATGCCAGTGTCTGGGCTACTCTGCTGGGCTGCCTGGCACATCACCAAGTGCTAAGGGGGCCTCCCTGAAGGCCCACCAAGGTTCCCAGGGCTGAGACAAAGGGAGTGCACTCGGGAGTTGAGGGTGCCCGAGCCCAGTGTAAAAGCTTCTACACTCTCAACTACCAGGGAGCCTAGCATGACTGGAGGGCTGGACTGGCAGGAGGCATGCCGGGACAGAACCAGCACATGCCCATCAGGTGGTCTCAGCCAGGAGGAGAAGGGAGCCACGCTCCTCAAGGCAGCCTGGAGTCTGGAGCATTTCAGGGTCTTGGCCTTCTACGGCCCTGTGTAGCCGGGAGCCAGGCCAGCCAAGGAGCCTGGGCTTCTCTTCCCGTCCAGCGCCCACCGCAGATCACCGGAGTTTCCGCTCAGTAGAGGGTCAAACCAAGGGTCTCAGGATGGGGGGACCCAGGCACAGCAGAGTGGGAGGACTGGCCCTGTGCCACAATGCAGGCCTCTGACTGCAGAGGGAGGCCTGCATGACTGTGGGGCTGAGAAGTGTGACAACATCCCTCACCCTGAAGGGCTGACCCAGCAGGAACCCACAGCCCAGGGTCTGGAGGACCCAGGGGGTAGAGAAATGAGATGTGCCCTTCAACGCATGGGACCAATGCCTTTTATTTCAGGTCCAACAGCTTATGGTGCGGAGAGGAAAGTGAGCCCATGATGATGAACTGTCCTCACCCCCGGCAAGCCCTGGCACAGAGAGGCTGTGCGTTTCCAAGTGCAGTGCGCTCCTATCCTGATCTTAAGAGGGACACGGGTTCCTCAAAATGAGGAAGAGAAAAGACACAGGCTCTCTCTCTAGCAACTTGTAGCCATGATCAGTCACTTCAAAACCAGGTTTGACGACCCACATTTGAAACCACGACAGCTCTTTCTTGCTACGGTCAAGGAGAATCGCTTTATTTGGATGTCTCTACTTACAATTTAATTAACTAGTCTCAGTTTGGCAATAAACCCCAAACATCAATCTCGGTGTGGAGAGTCACAAGCCCATGATTAGGGAGAAAAGCGCCTGCATTGTGAGCAGGGAGGCCCCATGTGTTTGCACCTCATTACACGTAGGATGGTGTCACCGCTTCCCGGTGGTAAACACACTCCATACTTGAGCAGCTAAACAGAAAACTGCTCATCACGATTTTGTGGTTCCCACTCCCAGCACCTCCACGGCTCCAGGAAGCAATTGGTACCGACGCAGAGGAAGAGGCCATGCCCAGCAGCTCCGCAGCAAGCTCTGGGTCCCGCTCTACTCCCCCGCAGGGTGGGAGGCTGCAGGGCCAGACGCAGGGAGCCCTCTCCCGGTCCACCCCAGCTCGGCTGTCACAAGAGCACAGTGGCTTTCCAAAAGCCATTAAGCAGACTGGGTGGGGATGGCCAGAGTGTCTCAGACAGCCCTCCACTCTGAACAGCTTTTTATGATTCTGTGCTAAGTACAGGCCTGGAAGGAAGAACTCTAGGAACAACTGTTGAGGTTCTGTCTTCTAACGTAGAGCAGAATGTCCTCAGCAGTCATGAGCCAGCTACACATTGACATGAGTTCTTAAAGAATAAGCTATTCCTTCCGACCTGCGCGGGACTGACGCATGGCCCTACCTGAAGGCCACTGGACCAGAAAACCCTATCAGTCCAAAAGTGGGAGGAAAGCTGTCCCTCGGGTTGAAGAAAATGAATCTCTCTCTACTTGCTCAGGGGGAATGCCCTAAAGTGAGCTGAAACTGTGAGGAATGAAGGAAGCGCCGGGGAGGCAGCGAGACTCAGAAACAGCAGAGAAACAGGTGAGGGCCACGGAGGACCCCAGTGACAAGGCCATACCCCTTTTCCAAGGCACCACTCTGGGCACAGAAGCCTGATTCCAAGGGCCCAGGATGACAGTGAGGGGCCTGAGAGTAACCTCCTGGGGCCTGGGGACCCCAAGGAAAGGCTGGCAGGTTCAGGACAGAATGCACCAGTGCTGGGCTGGGCTGGGTTTTGACGGCTTGCGGCGTGGGGGGATGTGAGCCCCAGGACCCTCTGACTCATGGAATCTTCCCTTCAGGCCTTTGCCAGCTTTTCATAGTAGAACCAAACATCTCAAAGCATGCTGGCAGGAGTCACCTCCTTTGACTCCTAACAACTCTGAGGTGGTAGAAAATAAATGTGGGGATTGTCACTCCAGATCAAGGCTCTTCCAAAGAGGAAATGCAACCTCTCCCCCCAGCACAGCTGTCAATTGCGGGCAGAGGCCAGCAGACCCGAGGGGCCCACAGGTGACTGTGCAGGAAAGGGCATGCAGAATCAGCTGGGGGCGGGCAGGTGGGGGAGATTTACTTCGAGGCGAGACAATTCTCTGATGTACGCAAGAGAGTCAGCAAGCATCCTTGTCACTTGTGCTAGATATGTAGACGTGATGTGGCAGCAGCCTACACTGCACTGGTAAAATTATGGAGCTTTTCTGCACATCCGGATTCTCTAAGTATACAAATTAAAGGGCAGTAGGATGGGGATTTGAGATCCTCAGGGAAAACCCAAAGGAAATAATAAACACCTGGAGGCCGGGTGCGGTGGCTCACAACTGTAATCCCAGCACTTTGGGAGGCCTCGGCGGGTGGATCACGAGGTCAAGTGATCGAGACCATCCTGGTCAACATGGTGAAACCCCGTCTCTACTAAAAATACAAAAAATTACCTGGGCACAGTGGCGCGTGCCTGTAATCCCAGCTACTCGGGAGGCTGAGGCAGGAGAATTGCCTGAACCCAGGAGGCGGAGGTTGCAGTGAGCCGAGATCGCGCCATTGCACTCCAGCCTGGGTAACAAGGGCAAAACTCCGTCTAAAAAAAAAAAAAATAAAAAAAATAAAAATAAGCACCTGGAGATGAGACCACCACCACAGAAACAGCTTTAAATCCCCACTCCAAGCACCCTCTTTTTAAGCAGGGAAGTGTCATCCATGAGCTCTACTGAAGCTACAGGAAGCCACGCGGGCTGCTGGAGCCCTATCGTGCAGGCTGCTCCATTAAACACTTTATCTCCTAGTTCCAACATCTGCTGAGGCCGCTCTACAGACTGGGCATTGATACAGGGGGATGTGGGATGAAAATGCAGGCATGTGTTCAAAGCCAAACAAGAAGGAATGACCACTCCTGATTTCAAAAGGGCACATTCGACCTTCGGATCTCCTCCCACTTCTCAGAGTCAGGGGGAGAGTGGGGCACCCTAAGGCACAAGATGCTGGTCAGCAGTCCCAGGAGGAAGCGTGGAGAGAGGAGGAGGAAGCGTGGAGAGAGGAGGAGGATGTCTGGTGGAGGCCGTAACCACAGGCACAGCTGCAGGCCACGGCTCCCAGGGAAACCCTGGGGCAGAGACAGGCAAGGCCCCCGGGCTCACAGGACACCCTGGGGCCGCCCAAGTGTGTAGGAGGGACCTGAGAGAGCTCTACCCCGTGCACCAACCCACGACAAGCAGTGCTGGAAGCAACCTGGAGATGATGCAGCCTGCGGGGGAGCTGAGATCAGAGATGGAGGGCTCTGAGCATGGGGATGGGGCCCACCTACGCACCCGATCAGGCTGTCAGGAAAAGTCAGCACAAGGATACCCATGAAGAGCTGAGAACCGTGCCCAGTCCACTGCAGGCACTTCATCAACGCTCGCTGCCATTACCATCACCAGCAGCCCAAGTCCACAGTCAGGGGCCAAGGCTGAACTAGAACCCAGGTGTAAATTCCTCATATGTTATTTTTGAAATTACACTAAACTTCCCTTGCTTTAATTTTTTTTTCTATAGAATGCATCCCTCTTTCCAAAAATGCAACAAAATATCCATTTAGATTTTCAATGGAAAGCACAGTAAATCAGCTTAAGGATCTCAGGATATCTGTCCACGGAGAGAGCAAATTCCGGCCCGGGGTAGTCTGGAACCCAGGCTACAGACAGGTTCATCTCAACGATTCTGACAATGATAAGCAGACTCACCTGGGTCACTGAATAAACAGCCACATTCAACTGTCAAGGCCTGCTAGGCAGAAGGCCCACGGGGACAAAGTCTCTGCCTGAGCGCGGAGACCAGGAGCGCAGGAATGCAGCCCTCACCAGCACACAGAGCACGCCTCCCAGAAGGGCAGCATACGCCTCAGATCTCACAGAACTGCAATCACACGTGTGCCTTGCCATTGCCATGTCCGTACGTCTCAAATGAAATACTGCTATCATTTCCAGCACTCAGATCAGCTTTTCTGGGGCCTAATGAGGACGCGGGTGGGGGTGGCGCATGCTGCCTGTCCCCGGGCCTGGGCTGCACTGCTGATTCATCCTCTGCTCCCCGATTGCTTACTTTGTAGGGGTAATAAAAATATTTCTTCCTGGGTGGTAATAAAGCTGAATCTAGTTGCCTAGCTGTAACTGAATTCTAAGCTGAATCTAGTTTCCTAGCTGTAACTGAATTCCATCTTAAAAGAATAAGCCAATTTTAACCTTACAAGGTAGTCAAGACAACTTTCAGAGAAACTTCATTAAAATCACATTTACCCTGAATTAAAGACACAGGAAAGGGAGAACGTTCAAGCTCAAACCGCCACTTTCCACACACAGGTGGGACCATTCTCCCGTACTGTGTTCTGGCATTTTCTTCCTTCCAGGTGAAAGTGTAAGATATGACTAATGATAATGGCCACCATCACCTTGGTGCCCCTGAGCCCAACCAGTGTCTTCCACTCCAGTCGACTTCCCTGGGGGCTGGACAGAAGAGGCTGCCTCAGGAGTGGGCACGAACAGGGATCTTGGCAGCTCAACAACGTCCAACGCGGGTGAAGCAGAGCCCCTCAAACTAAACTTCCAACACTCAGCCCCACCATGGCCCATCTGCTGTACAGTTTGTTGATGATGGTGATGGTGATGAAGATGACATGAACATAGTGAAGATGGTGGTGATGACATGGTCGTGGTGATGGTGATAAAGGTGATGGTGACAGTGATGAAATGAGGATGGTGATGATGGTGATGGTGATGAGGGTGGTCATGACGATGGTGATGGTGACGATGGTGATGATGATGATGGTGATGATGGTGATGGTGATGAGGGTGGTCATGACGATGGTGATGGTGACGATGGTGATGATGGTGATGGTGATGAAGATGACATGAACATAGTAAAGATGGTGGTGATGACAGGGTGGTGGTGATGGTGATAAAGGTGATGGTGACAGTGATGAAATGAGGATGGTGATGGTGGTGATGATGGTGGTGATGGTGATGGTGGTGATGGTGATGGTGGTGATGATGGTGGTGATGGTGATGGTGGTGATGGTGATGATGGTGATGGTGGTGATGGTGATGGTGGTGATGGTGATGATGGTGATGGTGGTGATGGTGATGATGGTGGTGATGGTGATGGTGATGATGGTGATGGTGATGATGGTGGTGATGATGATGGTGATGGTGATGATGGTGATGATGGTGATGGTGATGGTGATGATGGTGGTGATGGTGATGATGGTGATGGTGATGATGGTGATGATGGTGATGGTGATGATGGTGATGATGGTGGTGATGATGGTGATGGTGGTGATGGTGATGATGGTGATGATGGTGGTGGTGATGGTGATGATGGTGGTGATGGTGATGGTGGTGATGGTGATGATGGTGATGATGGTGATGGTGATGATGGTGATGATGGTGGTGATGATGGTGATGGTGGTGATGGTGATGATGGTGATGATGGTGATGATGGTGGTGATGGTGGTGATGATGGTGATGGTGGTGATGGTGATGGTGATGGTGATGATGGTGGTGTGATGATGGTGATGGTGATGATGGTGATGAAGGTGGTGATGGTGGTGATGGTGATGCTGATGGTGATGGTGATGATGGTGGTGTGATGATGGTGATGGTGATGATGGTGATGGTGATGAGGACGCTGATGATGATGACGGTGATGACAGTGATGATGGTGATAGTGATGATGGTGACAGTGATGAAATGGTGATGGTGGTGATGGTGATGGTGATGACGGTGATGTCAGTGACGGTGATGAAATGATGGTGATGGTGACAGTGATGAAATGAGGATGGTGATGGTGATGATGGTGATGGTGATGAGGGTGGTGATGGTGATGGTGGTGATGGTGATGAGGGTGGTGCTGGTGATGGTGGTGATGGTGATGAGGGTGGTGCTGGTGATGGTGATGAGGGTGGTGATGGTGATGGTGGTGATGGTGATGAGGGTGGTGATGGTGGTGATGGTGGTGAGGGTGGTGATGAGGGTGGTGATGGTGATGGTGGTGATGGTGATGAGGGTGGTGATGATGGTGATGGTGATGAGGGTGGTGATGGTGATGAGGGTGGTGATGAGGGTGGTGATGGTGATGGTGGTGATGGTGATGAGGGTGGTGAGGGTGGTGATGAGGGTGGTGATGGTGATGGTGATGAGGGTGGTGATGGTGATGGTGGTGATGGTGGTGATGATGGTGGTGATGGTGATGAGGGTGGTGATGAGGGTGGTGATGGTGGTGATGGTGGTGAGGGTGGTGATGGTGACGGTGATGGTGGTGCTGATGAGGGTGGTGACGGTGATGATGGTGATTAAATGAGATGGTGATGATGATGGTGGTCTTGATGGTGATGGTGACAGTGATGACAACATGATGAGGACATAATGGTGGTGATGACGGTGTTTATGATGATGGTGATGACAATCATCATGATGGTAAATATGATGATGATGATGGGTACTGACACCACATGAGACTTACAGGCACTCGTGTAAGTACTTTACTCCAATGACCCTTCAGGCATGGGGAAACAAGGGCTTGAGTGGGGACATTTCTCACAAAGCCAGTCCTCCAGTATGTGACAGAGCCAGAAAGTCAACCCAAGTCTACCAGCCTCCAAAGTCTAAGCTGTTAACTTACAGAGCTGACAAGTACATTAGAATAAGCGAGAAATGTTCAAGAAATACTTTAAATAAGTCCTTTCCTCCTGTAAGCCACAAACTAGTCCCTAAACCAAAATCTCCCATTCCTGCTTCTGGCCAGAGTGGTCAAGAAGTCCTGAGGTAGCCTTTCAGAGAATACAAATAAGGCAGAAACGGGCCAGAAATTCACAAAAACGAATGAAGAACAGCTTCACTTCAAAGCAGCCACCTGGTGAGCAGCCTCACCGCAATGCCTGCACCAGGAAAAGTTAAATGAGAAAAGTTTATTTATAGCTCAATCGAAGCCCTTAGCCACCAACAAGAATCTCTCCTGGAGACAGACTGGCCCTCCTCTGACACATCAAGCAACAAAATATGTGACCAGTGTCAACACGTTCCCCAGGAAAATGCAACATAAATGGCCTCAAATGCAGTGGCCATGTCAAGGAGATAAACCATGTCTAAAGTGGATGTGTCTAGATGTGTCTGTGTGTAAAGGCAAGTACATAGCGGTGTGTGCATGTATAGGCATGTCCGTAAGGATGTATATATGGAACTGTGCATAGGTGTGTGCATGTATATGCATGTGCGTATGGATGTATATATGGAATTGCGTATAGGTGTGTGCGTGTATAGGCATGTGCGTATGGATGTATATATGGAACTGCGTATAGGTGTGTGGGTATAGGCATGTGCGTATGGATGTATATATGGAACTGCGTATAGGTGTGTGCATGTATAGGCATGTGCGTATAAATGTATATATGGAACTGCGTATAGGTGTGTGCATGTATATGCATGTGCGTATGGATGTATATATGGAATTGCGTATAGGTGTGTGCGTGTATAGGCATGTGCGTATGGATGTATATATGGAACTGTGTATAGGTGTGTGGGTATAGGCATGTGCGTATGGATGTATATATGGAACTGCATAGAGGTGTGTGCATGTATAGGCATGTGCGTATAAATGTATATATGGAACTGCATATAGGTGTGTGCATGTATA
>CM052648.1:2937649-2956908 GCA_028533165.1 Leontopithecus rosalia
TGTGTGTATAGGCATCTGTGATGGGGCATGTGTGTATGTATATGAGGGTGTGTGTATAGGCATCTGTGATGGGGCATGTGTGTATATGAGGGTGTGTGTATAGGCATCTGTGATGGGGCACGTGTGTATGTATATGAGGGTGTGTGTATAGGCATCTGTGATGGGCATGTGTGTATATGAGGGTGTGTGTATAGGCATCTGTGATGGGCATGTGTGTGTATATGAGGGTGTGTGTATAGGCATCTGTGATGGGCATGTGTGTATGTATATGAGGGTGTGTGTATAGGCATCTGTGATGTGCATGTGTGTGTATCTGAGGGTGTGTGTATAGGCATCTGTGATGGGCATGTGTGTATGTATATGAGGGTGTGTTTATAGGCATCTGTGATGGGGCATCTGTGTATATGAGGATGTCTGTGTGTATAGGCATCTGTGATGGGGCATGTGTGTATATGAGGGTGTCTGTGTGTATAGGCATGTTGTAGGGGTTTGTGTGTATATAAGGGTGCATATGTAAGGTGTGTATATGTCTATCTGGTGGGTGTTTACATAGGCATGGGTGTGTAGGGTGTGTGTGTATACTTTAATTTCAAATAACAGATTACATTTAAAGCCACATTCTGGTCATCTGTAACCTCAAGGAGGAAAGAATAGCCTGGAGCTCAAGCCTAGGTCTGAATTCCACTTCACTGCACTCAGAACTTACCCCTGGAAGGCTGAGCAGATAAATCCAGAAGACCCAGTGAACACTGAATTTCAGCGTATGCCAGACACTGCTCAGGCACACTTACACTAAATAATGGTTTGGTGTTTATATGAAACTGAAGTTTAGGTGTTCTGTATTTGTATGTGCTCAGCCTGGCACCCCGAGTCCTTGGAGGTTCTGTGGGGTCAGAAGAGAGAGAGACGCAATTGTTCCCATTTTTTACTAAAGAGAAGTGGGGCACAGTGGGAGGAGGATACTCGGGAGGCACATGGCTGTTGGTCCATCCTCCACTCCCTAATTGGCCCTGGCGACGGCTTCGAGGCTACTGTTGGGAAGGCCTCTGGGAGGCCATCCCTTGCAACCTAAGTTCAGATCGGCTTAGCCATGACAGGGTTTTGCCAGAAGCTCCTCCTGACCCATGAGGGCCTCCCAGCCTTAAGTACTCTCAGAACAACGTGAGGGTGGAGTCCACCAGAAACGGGGCCCCAGGAACAGCTCGGCCTACTCCCCTCATCCCTGGGTGCCCTGGTGCCATCACCAGAAACGATCCACCAGCTTCCCTTTCGGTGCCAGCGTCGTCCCCAACATGGGACAATTCTCTGATGTGATCTGAAATCTGAAAAAACCAACAACAGACATAATCACATGGACACATCTGCTGCGGTTTCAAATATTATTTTTAAATACTGAAATAAGTTCTCCATGGCTTTTTTCTTTAATCATAATGTGGCAAAGATCTCACTGGCAAAGACATCATCTATGTCTCAAAAGATGCATGGCACTGAGTAGCAGGTGGGGCTGGCCCCAGAATTCAGACAGCGGGACTCTGACTCCAGCCTCTGGAAAGGCAATGTGCTGAGAGCCCACCCCTCTGGCAACTCTATCTGGAGGGCAATCAGGGATCATGTGATTTCAGAGGTTAAAATCCGACGTGACAGGTGTAAAGACAATACGCAGAGGGTGTCACTGGGATTCACTGCAGGCACATGGTAAAGACAATATGCAGGGGGCGTTGCTGGGACTCACTGCAGGCACATGGTAAAGACAATACACAGGGGGTGTCACTGGGATTCACTGCAGGCACATGGTAAAGACAATACGCAGGGGGTGTTGCTGGGATTCACTGCAGGCACATGGTAAAGACAATACGCAGGGGGCGTTGCTGGGATTCACTGCAGGCACATGGTAAAGACAATACGCAGGAGGTGAAATTCTCTCAGCTGGAGAGTAAATGCATATTTATCATTATAGCAGTAAATTACTGAATAATGCTTGTGAACTGTTGATTTTATATACAAAACCCTCTGCTAAGCAGGGAACAGATGGACAATTAATACAAATATTGAGAACTTATTAGCTAGATAATGTTAGAATAAACAGCATATCCTCTTCGAGCCTACAAATGCTTTTAAAATTTTAAGTAACCCAAGACAGGATAACAGGGATTGCATGACACCCTAATTCCATTTTCTGTGGAGTTGTTGAACACATGCCCTGTTCTAACATAAAATAGACTCTAAGACTGACACTTAAGTTTTAATTATTTAATTCCACTTAGCCATGAGCCTTGTTTCGGGAATTTTTCAGAAAAATTATTCTTCCTGAAGAAAAATGTCAAGCCCTTAAAATACACCATAAGAGTATAGAAAAGAATTCAATTTGGGGGAAAACTGCAGGCTGCGCCGGTGACTGTGGGGCTCACCGGCACGCTCCTTAGAATCACCAAATACTCACTTAGAATCACCTATAGGTTCTTGGAAGCTCTGACCTGAAGCAAAGCAACATATAATAAAACCAGTTTCGCCATAGGCTCAATGACAGAAACAAGAGTTCAGTTCCTACGGCATATTTCTGTTCACAAAAACATCACCCGACTTCTTTTTTTGAGACAGAGATTCATTCTGTCACCCAGGCTGGAGTGCAGTGGTGGGATCTCGGCTCACCGCAACCTCTGCCACCCAGGTTCAAGCAATTCTCCTGCCTCAGCCTCCTGAGTAGCTGGGATTACAGGCATGCACCACCATGCCCTGTTAATTTTTTATTTTCAGTAGAGACGGGGTTTCTCCATGTTGGTCTCCATGTTGGTCTTGAACTCTTGAACTCAAGTGATCTGCCCACATCAGCCTCCAAAAGTGCTGGGATTACAGGCATGAGCTACCACGCCCGGCCACATCACCCAAGTTCTAAATAATGAGCAAACATTTCTAGTATTAAATCTGGAAATCCATGTGAGCTATTAACTAATTAATCTACTTCAGAAAGATTAACACCAACAAGGTAAGTACTCACTTTTCGGCAAACCGGCGGGTGCTGGCGGCTGTAGTGGTGGTTACAGTGGTAGCTGGTTAAATCAAAGAATAAATGCCTGCAAAGTGAAAACTGTCAGGAGCACCTCCTCCCACCAGGCAGTCTGCAATCACAGACACGGAGGGTTACTGAGCGCCTTCCTCCCACACTGCTTATCGTGCATTTTTATCATATTCTTTACGAATCTTTCCAGTAATTTATACTCATTCATTCCTTTTCCAACATTCTTACTCCACTTCCGGGTTGCAGCAGCCAGTGTATAACCCAGGAGCTCAGGGCCAGGGTGAGAACCAGCCCGGGCCAGGACGCAGCTCCATCGCAGCACGACTCACGCGTAGCCTGGCACAGACCCACACAAACACACCAACTCCTGTCATGAGCACATCTCTGGGATGTGGGAGGAAACCAAAGTACCCAGAAAAAAACCCACAGAGACAGGGGGAGAAGGTGCCCTCTCCACACAGATAGTAGCCCCGGCCAGGAACTTTTTTTCTTATTAATGTTATGATTAAAACAATGTGGAACAAAACATTATTTGAGGACCTGCTGTGTATCAAAATGAAACAGCACAGCATTTGACACAGAAATCTGAACATCAGCCTCCTCCTGCATGGTCCAGGCCAGCCTGCTCACCCAGCCCACTCTCCAAACATACCCTGCTTGAGGGTCCCCTCGAGTTCTGCAGACACGGACTTAAGCAGCCCAGGCTTTGCAGGGGCCGGTGCAACAGCAACAAGGCCCCCCACTGCTCCCAGCCTCAGAGACATGATGGCAAAGACAGTCACGTGCTTTCAAGTCACACTCCACGCAGGCAGGAGCTGCCTATTTTATGCATAAATGCTCTGTCCCAGGTACCCGCATCAGCTCTGATGGCAGGTGGTCTACAGGGTCAAATGGCACTGATGTGGATTTCTCTAATAACTGCTTCTGTGCATGGCTCTTCCCAGAAAAACTCTGACCACCATGCTAGGGATGGGGAGATTCAAGAGCCTGCCCCAGGCAGGGCAGGAAACTGGAACCACACCCTAACAGCAAGGCTTCCATCTATTTCTCCCAAGACAGAAAAAAAGAAGCCACTTTTGATAACAGATTCAGAAGCCAAATAAATGCAAAATTAAAAAGTTATTAGGTGAAGTTTTAAATGAACAATAGCTCCATAAAGTTCTCAAACACAGCCCTGCTTCCTCAACACTCCTGCGCTGGCCTCTCTCCCCTGAACTACGCAACAGCACCTTCTCCCTGGACTCCCGGCACCCAAGCTCAACCCCTTCATTTCACCCTCCCACCAGCCACCAGAGTGCCCCAAAGAGAACCCTCAACTCCTCCTACCTGGAGGGGAAGGAGGCTGACAGGCCCAAAGCAGTAACATTTGCACAAGAAGCTGCTTGTTCCACCCCAGGGCCAAAATAAAATGCTATTTGGCAACCATGAGAAATCTAGTCTGGCTGGGCCCTCACCAAAAAACTGTGACCTAAGACTTCGGTTCCCACAGGCCAAGGGACTGTTGAGGGGTTTCTGCTGAGGTCTCAGCTGTTGCCTCTCCAGGAAATCCCAAACCCTTTTCCATTTGCCAGCAGCCAGGGCGCTGAAGGACCAGCTCTCAGAGCTGCTCGGTACTTTCCCATCCTGGATTCTAGGGCTTTGTCTTTCTCCGGTGGCTTCCTCTGGCTCTATTCCACCTAAACTGCTCACGTACGCAGTCCTTTTTCCTAGGTGTTGGCCTTGGATCCCCTGGGCTCTCCCACAGGCGGGACCGGGTTATAATATGCCCACTCACAGGGAATGTGTCATTTATAGCAAGCCCTGCCCCCTGGTTATGCTGCAAGGGTCATTTATACATCGCTTTTTTTGCATTCCCTCTTGATTTATACAGTTTGTCTGACACGCTGTGGAACAAATCAAATTTACATGAACTCCTGGAATTTCCAACTCACTCCTGCAGGACGTGTTTGCTAGATATACAGTCTAAGGTGAAAGTCGTACTCTTCCATCACACTGAACATATCCTCCTGTACTTCCGTTGAGAAACATTTTCTCAAATAAGCAGCCATTCTTAGAAAATTATCTTTTCTTCTAATTGCTTTAGGAATCTATTTAGTTTAATTAAATTTACTGTAATGCGTTTAAGTATAGTTTTGTTTTTGTGAGCGCTCCTCATGAGGATTCACTGAGCCTTGAACCTGTGGTGTATTTTAGTCGGTTTAGGAAAACCTCAGCCATCATCTCTCATCTTCTCCCACTCTCTTCTCCTCCTGTGACTCCAAACAGATACACATGAGGCTTTCTAACCATATCCTCCATATTTTTATATGAACTCTCCAGGTTTTACTATGACTATTTCCTTCCAATCCATCTTCTAGTTCAGTGGTGTCCTCTTCAGCACTGTCTAATTTGTTAAACTTGTCCACTAAATTATTAATTTTGGTTATTATACTCTTCAGTTCCAGAAGCCCTAGTTGGTCATTTTTCAAATTTCTTATGCAAAATTGTACTGTTCCCTATGCTCTGCAGACATTCTCGAGCTTCTCTTCTTTCTTCATATATATAGTAGGGAGACTAGTTTTATGGTATGTGCCCAAGAATTACAAAAACTCCACGTTTTGTGGGCCTGTTTCTGTCATCTTTTTTTGTTTTCATGTAAGAAGTCTTGAATGTATGATAACCTTTGACTGTGTGTAGGTCATTTTATTTTTAAAAAGTGTTTGGGGTTTTTTAAAAAAAAACACAATTTGAGTTGTAACTTCCTCCAGAAAAGATTTTGTTAAGCTTCTCACTAGCATTCTAGAGAACTCCAGTAGAGAATCACCATAAGTGAGGTTCAAACGACCCTGGTCCTCCCATGTTGAAACGTGGATCGCAAGATTCTGAGGGCTGTGTCACTTCCACTTTACCCTCCCGTGTCACTATTCTGGGTCTCAGAAACCACATGCGCATTTCTCAGATTCCCTTTCCTGACTCAATGGGTTAGACCCATGTACTACATGATGTAAGGTCTTTTGGGCTGACAGACTGACTGCATGGTAACCTGTGACCTGTACATGTATCTTCAGATGAGTTCCTGGAACTAGAAAGTCTGAAGTAACTGGAAAACTTCAAAAGGAGAAGAAGGACCAACCCCTGCTGTGCCTAATTAACTTTGAGGCATTCTTCTATTGTTCCTTATTCCTGCCTCAACTGATAATGCAAATGGACTTTGTAACTGACCTTGCTCAACTGACAGGTCAACCTCCTGACTCCAGACCCTCCAACCCCCTTCCGGCTTGCAAAAACCGCCCTGAACTGAAACTTCTGAAATTTCCAATGCCAACCCCAAACCTATAAAACCAACTCCTAGCCCACTGCCCTCCGATGACTCCTTTTCAGAGTCAGCCCACCTGCACCTGGGTGAATAAACAGCCATGTTGCTCACACAAAGCCTGTTTGGGGGCTGGGGGGAGTCTTCATTCAGAGTGTGTTTTAACACGAGGCGCTCAGACTACAACCAGCTTTGGGATGGTTTCTTCTGCATCACTCTGGCCCAGGAAGCTTCATTTTGCAGAGAGCAGCTCGATGCTTTTAAATCACTTATCCTTCTTTCCTTTTTTTTTTCCAGGTTTTTGCTTTGTTTATTGGCTTTAAAACAAGAAATCTTACCCAGTGGGAAACGCGGTTGAAATCATCTAGCCTGCCAGGACTAAAAATGCACGTTCCTCCTCCTCTCACCTTTTTCTTTAATTCTGAATTCAGTGGCTCCGATCACCATCTCCGATTACGTGGGAAGTCATACAATTTCTGTCCCGAAGGCTAGATTCCCGGGGAGCTTCCCATCCCCAGGCTTGCCTCTCTCTTTACCCCTGCCCAGAACACACCCTCGAAGGCTGCTCCCCATCCTCCTTTCCACATGGCTGCATTACAGACGCAGCCCTCTCTCTTCGGTCTCAGCATCTTCGTGTTGCCATGGTACATGTTTATGAAAGGCTTAGGGATGACGGAGAAGGGTTACAGTGCTACTCAAGACAGGAAGAAACCACTTACAAGTGCTTTTGAGAGATTCTTTCACAACTCCTTACCACAAGAAGACAAGAGTGAAGCGGTCCCTCCTCCAATCTGCCCTCTCACCCCATGCAGGGCTTTGCTCCATCCCCAAGGCCTCCCCCTCCTCCAGCTCTCTGCTCTCTCCGGATGAGCCCTTACCCTCAGGCCACCATGGCTGAAACTTCAACTTGACTTTGCAGAGCAATTAAGCTGTTTTCTGAACTATTCCTGCCTGGGCAATGTCCTCAAAACCTCTCCATTCTTAATGGCAAGTCCATGAGGATGTCTTCCTTCACTGAATTATCAAAATGTTCTGAAATAAATGTCGGCCTTCACTTCAAACGCAGAAATGAGGAGAGGCTTGCTTTTTCTTTATAAAGCAATTTTTTCTTCCTCTCCCCTTAATAAAATCTTTACAGTCGCTGCAAAAGTTTCGAGCCACAAATCCTTTCTCTAGGAGGCAAGAGATGAAATAGAGGGAGCTTCACGTGGCTGAGGCCTGCAGATGCTTCACCCCAGCTTACTCAGGCACGATGGCTCCCACCAGTCCGAAAGCTCAAACTCAAGAAATTCTGTACCTTCACTGCTTTAGTAGCCTGGGTATTCTTATTTTGAGGCCGTGATAGAAATTCTTTAAGGTTTCATTCGAAGAACAGGAACAAGTTCTACAGTTTAACCTCTTACACACATCTTCTCTGTTGTGAAGCACTGATCCTTTAAACAAAATATTGCCACATGAAATTGCCCTACTCAGAGGCTGCACTGAAAATAAAGCTACGATTTACTAAGAAGTACGGATTTTGTTGGGTTCCTCTGGTTCTTGCTGCTGCTCTTTTAAACAATCATCCAACAAATCTGCAACGTGCTTCTTTCTAAACTACAGCACCAGAGAAAATCCATTCAAGTATTTCCCAAATGAGCACTCACCACAACTTTCCAACCTCCGAGAAAACATAAAAGATGCCTTCCAAGAGACACAGAGGAGGGGAAGAACCTGCTAGGAGCGTGTAACTCACATCTACCGCAAACCGTATTTCAAAGAACTAAACGAGGCTGGGGAACACTCGTGGAGGTGCAGCTAGGGAAAGGAATGCATCCACACCCAAACACGGCCTCGCCGTGGGGAGCACGATGAGCGTATGTTAGTGCGCTTACAGCGGCAAAAGTGGAATGTTTAACCGATGACAGACTAAAGAGCAGAGAGACGTCACACCGCAAGTATTATCGGAAGACCTGCATACAACTTCATAATATGGAAATTAGGTAATAACCATTAGACACAGAGGTAAGAATCAGATTCAATCAAGGAAGAAAATGGAGTCTGTCATTTGTAGGACTCCATTTTAGAATATCATTCAGCAATTTCCCAGGCCGAGTGCCTTCCCCGAGAAGATCGCTGTTACGGCCTTCCGTGCTGAGGGCACGGTGAGGGGAAAAGGCAGGTGACCCGCAGTGCTGAGCGGGCAGAGCACTGTGAGGCACGTGGCCAGGGCTACGTTTTCACAAAGTGCAATTTCTCTCCACATTTTGTGAAAGAATCTGCCAAGCTCATATGGGACCCTTTGTGAAAGACCATGTCTCTTTTTCATACCTCATCACCGACCAGCTGGTATCACAGATCTATGCCTGGTTCTGCTTGGCATCACTTTGTTAATGCTCTGTTCATTAATTTAACAAACTATCAGGAGAGTATGCCTGGAATGGGCAGGCATTATCTCTCAACTTCCATTTAATTAAACTCTGCTATTGTAAGGTGACAGTCAGAACATCACAGGGGGAATTCTTTTAAAGACGAAGATGAAAAGTGTTTCAAAGCCCCCACTTAAACATGGAGACATCATCTAAAATTACCCAAGCACCCACACTGTAATTTTTCTATAATATTAAAGATGTTATTTGCAGACTTGGTAATTAATTGGATTCCATGGAGAAATTATTCTAGCGTCCTTGATGGAGAAATGAGGCACAGAGGCAGGGAACAGGGTGCCATAGGACCACCATAAACAAGCACCTGTCACCCGGATTACGGCAATCGCCAGGCTTACTCGGGACAGAGCGCTGCCTGCTTTGGGTGCACGCTCACTGCTCAGCTGCAAAGCGAACAGACTGAATTCTGATGACATCGCCTTAATAAGAAGAAATGAGAGCAGCTCACACTTCAGCAGCTGCCTCAGAAGGATGCCCATGAGGGATCCTGAGTGGGCCAGAGCCGATGGGGACGGCACCCTGCCCCACCAATGGCTGGGAGCCACCTCCCCCCGCCCACAGAGAGGGGCTGTGTGGGAAGCTGGCTTACCATCAATCCGGCTCACGAGTTCTTCTAACATTTTCACTTTCATTTGAATCCCGGGTTGGGCAAAAGTGTAGTTGTCCTAGGAAAAAAATAATAATGTGGATCATATGCATATACAATACAACACACTTTCCAAAAGGGAAAAAGGCAGCTGGGGTCAGGGGAAGAGCTTTACGACAGGACGAATTCACAGAGATTCTGTCTTGGTCACATGCATATAAAATACAACACACTTTCCAAAAGGGAAAAAGGCAGCTGGGGTCAGGGGAACAGCTTTATGACAGGACGAATTCACAGAGATTTTGTCTTGGTCACATGCATATAAAATACAACACACTTTCCAAAAGGGAAAAAGGCAGCTGGGGTCAGGGGAACAGCTTTACGACAGGACGAATTCACAGAGATTTTGTCTTGGTCACATGCATATAAAATACAACACACTTTCCAAAAGGGAAAAAGGCAGCTGGGGTCAGGTGAACAGCTTTACAACAGGACGAATTCACAGAGACTTTATCTTGGGAAACAGATCAGTGGATGCACACGCAGCCCGGCCCCGGTACTGCTGAGTACTGTTTTGAGAAGGGAAAGCCCAGCGTCTCCTGATGTCAGGTGATGAGCACGCACATCTCAGGAAACACCAAATGGTCCATTTCTATTTGTAAATGTAAGACACTTATATTTAAGTTGGAAAATAGACGTCCACGCGCAGAGCTCGCTGACTAGAACCGTCTGCGGTAACTGACCACCTTACTGGCCACCTGGACCCCGGGCACTCAGCCCTACCAGGAGCCAGTGGGAAATGGCAAATGTGCCTGGTACTGATGGCACCATCATCGTGGCCACAATCCAAGTGCTAATGACATAGTCGCTGCATGCGTGAATAACACGGATGTGTGATTTCACCCTCAGAGAGACCGCTGGGTGAACTCAGGTGACGCTCAGACACTAAGATAGGAAGGCCTGCATAGCATCAAAGGGAAGGGGGCCTGGGCAGTTTCAGATCACACAGCCCAGGAGTGGGGCACTAGCTCTAGGGCTCAGGAGCTGTGTGACCTTGGCAAGTAACATAACCTCTCTTGGCTTCAGTTTCATTATCAATAAATGAGAGCAGTAACACTGCCTTCTAGGACTGTCTCAAGTTTCAAGGAAATAGGTAAGTGGAATGTTGAAGAGATTTCAAGACACAGCAGGGACTGGGGCAGTGACAGGTCTATTATTCCTGCTGTCACCAACCAAGAGAGGAGCACACACAGAACACTGCACGGGGGCTGCCAGAGAGGACTGGTCACACCACCCCATCCTACAGCAGGAACATGAAGAGGCAGCTCCCATCAGGAAGAGAGGGCCATTCCCCACAGAGGCTGCCCTCTGGGCCTCAGCCAGTGCTCAGGAAGCATTTTCAAAAGGAGGGTTTCAACCAGACTCGTGGTTAACAGACTTAATCTGTACCCAACAGCAGTGAAGGCAAAAGGCAGCGTCAAAGATGCCCCAGGTTCCAATCCCCGGAACCTGTGGATGTGTTGCCTCACATGGCAAGGGGAACTAGGGTTACATGTGGAACTAACGTTGCTAATCCATGGATGGCAACAGGAACTGACCCTGGATTCGCCAGTGAGTGCAACGCAATCCTAGAGTCCTTAAAGGTGGGCGAGGCAGGCAGGAGAGTCGGCAGAGTACTGCCCTGTGAGAAACCCCACAGCTCACTCTGATGATGGAGGAAGGGCGACAAGCCAAGGAACTGGAAAGGACAAGGAGCGGATCCTCCCCCAGGGCCTCTAGCAGGAACACAGAGCTGCTGACAGCTCGGTTTCAGCCTGCCAGACCCACATCAGACTTCTGACCTCCAGACGTGAGAAGAGAAATCAGTGTCACCTTGAGGACTAAGTCTAAGGTGACTTGTTGTGGCCGCAATAAAAACCAATTCAGGACGCTTAGAGGATGCTCTTTACTGGAGCCCCTAAGACTCACTGAGACATAAGAAGCAAGGAGAATTGGAAGGCAGCCAAATGATGGTGCTGTGCCTGGAGCTCCTGCGCCTGGGGCTCCTGCGCCTGGGGCTCCTGCGCCTGGGGTTCCTGCGCCTGGGGTTCCCAGGCTTTGAACTCTTTAGTGAGCACAAAGGGCCTCTGGCCTGGCCAGCGCTGGGAGATGACTGCCTGGGTCAGCTGTGCCCTCAGGGACTGACACTGGGAATGGCCCCAGAGCCTCAGCTAGGGAAAGCCAGGCAGGCCACTGGCCTCAGTGAAGGCACAGCTAACACAATCTTGAGCCAAACAGGAGGTGCTGGGCACAGGCAGCCGCAGCTCACCAGATAAGACAAGCGGGGAAACAGCACTCACAGAACCCCCAGCTCCGGAACCCAGGAGGGGCCCAGGTAAGACAAATGTGCAGCTGAGCCACTGCCTTCCAGTCAGCAGCACTTCCAAGTCTGGAAAGTCAAACGTGAACGCATGCAGCCAGCACTCTCTGTTTCTCTCCCTCTCCCTCCCTCTTCCTCTGTCTCTCTCTCTCGCACACGCAGGCACACCCCACGCACGCAGAGCACACACGACATCTAACAAGAGCAGGCACAGCAGCTGCCGTGGCACAGAACACAAAAAAATGCCTACAAGGCACCGAGGATTTTTCTTTCCTCAGAAACGAAAAATGAGTCGAGACAGACCTGCCCGCTTGCTGGGGGATTTCTCCCAGGTGAATTTCAAGTGACAGGCTCTGGACTCCAAACTGTCACATCTCTGTGCGGGCAGAACCGCAAAAAGCTCAGATTGCCAACTTCACTTAGAAGGACGCCGAGGCCCTCCCATGACCCTGGACAGCGGGAAGGATGGGCTCTGGGGAAAGGATCTCTGGAGTGACTGCTCCAGAGGCCTGGGGCTGATGTGTTTTCTAGAAATAATGGGCTGATTCAGGGATAAGCTTGGAGGCCTCCTGAATTTGGCTGTCCAAAATACGGTGTTTAACGGGCAGGACTTTCAGGCCCCAAAGGGGCTGCGCTGGTGCCAGTGAGACCCAAGCGCCTGCCCGGCTGGGATGGAGCAGCAGTAGCAGTTAAGGACAAACGGTGAGCTTTCATATATTTGAACCTGAACGGGAGTAAGAGATTCTGGCTCTGGACATTAATTCCTATGACTGCACTGTCTTTGGACCTGAACTTGCAATGGTTAGCCTTTAGGGCTCAATTTCTCCTGGGGGACTGGCTAACAGAAGCAGATTTATGTTAAAATGTGGGGCACACTGTGTGTGGCATGTTTATGTCAGGTCATCTGACCTCGTGGAGGAATTCTGACGAGCCCGGCTGAACAATATACCTGCACGGAATTAAGGGTGAGAAATAAACCAGAGTAGCATGGCAGCCTGCAATACAGAGAGGCCTGAAGATTATTTAATGAATGTCCTGTTCCAACTAATTCCAGAGCGAGCACAGTCCAACGACCCCACTGGTCTGCCTGGAGGGACCGCTAACTCTTCCACTCCAAGGGAGGCCACGCCCCCGGCTGGCCAGGGCCTGACGATTACGTGAATAACAGACCTGGGCTCCGCTTCCATGCGGAGGGAACACGGTTGGTGCCTCTCCTGTACTTGCTCTATCCCCAGAAACGCTCGCTCCACGGAGGCTAAAACAGGGAGAGGTTAAGGTTCTCGGAGGCTCCACAGCAGTGGGGCAGGGCCCAGCCCACCGCAGGGGCTCTGATGGGATGGGTGAGCCTGATGGGTCCTGCCATCGGTCAGCCACTTCGTGTGGCTCTGCCAATAAGACAGGATTTCAGGCTCTCATTTAGCAGAAATAAAAGTTATTCTTTGGCCTCCATCTGCCACTATTTCCCTTGTTTATATGTTCAAAACCCAGGTAGGGAAGATGGGTTCTCAGAAATCCAAACAATAAGAATGACGCCTGAGAGCCAATAAAGAAAAGGTCTACCTTTTTTTTTTTTTAAAGGCAAATATAGTAATTTTATTTTATTTTTATTTTTTTTTTAATTTTTATTGCATTTTAGGTTTTGGGGTACATGTGCAGAACATGCAAGATAGTTGCATAGGTACACACATGACAGTGTGTTTCGCTGCCTTCTGCCCCTTCACCCATATTTGGCATTTCTCCCCATGCCATCCCTCCCCCGCTTCCCCCCCCCCGGCTGTCCCTCCCCTATTTACCCCAATAGACCACACACAATAGTGTGTGGTACTCCCTTCCCTGTGTCCATGTGTTCTCATTGTTCATCACCCGCCTATGAGTGAGTATATACGGTGTTTCCTTTTCTGTTCTTGTGTCAATCTACCTTTTAAAAGGGAAAAGGTCCGCATTTTGAAAGCCCTGCTAAGACTGACAGCTGTGGCCTGGGCATTCTGGCTTCAGGCTGGGGGCGGAGAAGACCAGCCTTCTGAAGGCTGCAACACAGATGACAGGCCCCACCCCCAGGGGGCGAGGCACCAAGGCTAAGGCATGGGGGTCCGTCTGGGCCATCGTGGCTTGGAGCCCAGGCTGTAGAAGGCCCTGCTCAGCAGCCAGAAAGCCTTCCAGGGTACTTTAAGGAGGCAGACACCATGGCCAAGGAGTCCAGAGCCAGGCAGCTGAGGAAAGGAGAGAGAGAACGCCCCACAGCCCTTGCAAGAGCTTGTCCTGGGGAGGCACTGACCGCACAGGCCCTCCTAGGGGACTGCTGCCCACAGGCTCCACCAAAGCCCCTGGGCAGACCACAGGCTCCATCTGCTTAAGGCCCAGAAAGCAGATTTGCCCTCAGGATACCCCAGCCCAGCGCCCCACCTCACACACTGGCACGTGGAACACCTGTGCTGGTGAACACGCACCTGGGCAGCAAAACAGGAACTCAGCAAGAATCCTGCACACTTACAAAAACGCCATTAGTAACAGCGTCATTCCCTTCGTAAAAAGTGAACATGCGCCTCCTTTCAGATGGAGACCCTGGGTCTTTTAAAAAGGATATAATTTACAAAATGTGTGCATCGGAGGAAAGAAAGGAAGGGCTGAAGACAACAACGGCCTTTTGTGAAATGTTTTACAGAACGTGAAGTCTGTGAATATGTTTTCAATACACTCAGCTTGCCCTATACCTGCTGCCATCACAACGTCACACTCCCCCGATAACAAATAACACTTTCTGCACTTTTTGGGAGAAAAGTAGAATCACATTTTCTCAGGGAGCATTTTGGAGAAGAGTTGAAATATAAATTCCTATCAGCTCAGCTGGAAGTACCCACAGTCAAACCTGCCAGCACATGGAGAAGTTAGACTCCCTCCTGCCTCTCTGATAAAGGGCTCTTCCACCTGGACCAGGGGTCCGCCTCCCCATTAAGTCCAGCCCCCTCTTTCCAGGCTAATCTCACTGTAACACAGTGTCTTCCCCTCGCTGAAACCAAATGTGCCTTCCATGCCCATGCCTTGGCCTGCCTCTGAAACAGCTCAGGAAGTCCTCTGTGCAAGAAATGGCCTGAGAGGGACCCGAGAGGCAGAGGTTGCTGTGAGCCAAGATTGCGCCATTTGCGTTCCAGCCTGGGCTACAGAGTGAGACTCCATTTCCAAAAAAAAGAAATGGCCTGAGAGACTTCCGTTTCCCTCGACTCTTTTTTTTTTTTTTTTTTTTTTTTGAGATGGAGTCTCACTCTGTAGCCCAGGCTGGAGTGCAATGCCACAATCTGGGCTCACGGCAACCTCTGCCTCCTGGATTCAAGCGATTCCCTGCCTCAGCCTCCAGAGTAGCTGGGACTACAGGCACACACCACCATGCCCGGCTAATTTTTTGTATTTTAGTAGAGACGGGGTTTCACCATGTTGACCAGGATGGTCTTAATCTCCTGACCTTGTGATCCACCCACCTTGGCCTCCCAAAGTGCTGGGATCACAGACATGAGCCACCGCGCCCGGCCTCCCTAGACTCCTAAAAAACTGTCTTCCATGTCCACTCGGGGGTCCCTGGCTGCCAGCCCTGAACACAGGAGCCTGCTGGGCTCTGATCATGCGGAGAACCGAGCCAGGGAGCCTCCTGTCACAGCTGCACTCCACTTTCAACCATTAATACATTCGTGCAGTTAATGCGCCAGTACAGCGGAAGGCAGACCCACATCAGACCATTAGTTCTTTCATCTGTTCCACAAACACTGAAAGCCTCCTGCGTGCCGGAAAATCCAGTCCTGAGTCTCGATGCTGCACAACAGAGTCAAACATGCAGGCCTGGGAAAGCCATCCATCCCTGGAGTGTCCTGCATGCAAGGCCAGCTCCCGGCTGGTGCCTAGAATGTGGGTTTCGGGAGAGTTCCCACGATTCCCTGGCTAATCTGGATGACTCAGCGGGCCAACACTCTGCGGCGTGGCTCACCCCAGGCACCTGCTCTCCTCCTGGGAGGCTGCATTTGGGCACATGCCAAAAAGAGAGTGCCTGCAAGCCAGTCCCCAGGAACATCCTGGGTGCTGAGTCACTCATGAGCTTCCCCAACAGACAACGTTTCACACAGGTTGTCCCAGCCCCGCGCTGGAGGGATGAAGCGTGTCCTGTGTGACTGTGCCAGGAGGGCTTGGAAGCTCGCTTCACCCCCTGATGGAGTCTCCTCTGCATCCTTGCACTGTGAGGAGTCACAGCCAGGAGTGTGGCTCTGTGGGGTGGCCTTGGGGTCCCCGACGCAGACAGGGGGGAAAGTGGACAGGCAGACAGGGCCTTCTGTCCACAGGGATGACAGTCTGGCAGCCAAGCTGCCTCACACGTCAGGCAAGTGCACTTTTATTGCTAACGAGCACCTGGGTGGCCACGCCATCACAGCACAGAACCAGGGCTGGGCCCCAAAGACCACTTGGAGTATGTGAGGCCTGAGCAGAGATGAGAGAGGGGGTTCAGGCACTAGGCAGCAGAGCCCTGTTGGCCCAAGGGAGCATGTCACATCCCAGAAATGAAAGGGAGGCCAGGGCAGCTGCAGGGCAGCGAGGAAGCTGCGGCTGAGGCAGGAAGAGACCACTCTGAGGCTGTCGGGCCATGTGGGAGTCAGCGGGAGACCCAGGCAGCGCTTTCAAATGCAGTTAATGAAATGGAAATGGAGCCACAGCAGGTAAGAGATTTGCATCACGGAAAGATGGCATAGAAACAATGGAATGAGCCCAAAGAGGATGCAGGGTTATCATTCATGAGGCAGTCATCCAGGCAAAGTGACCACGGGCGATTCCCACAGAAGACAAATCAGCCCAACTGTCCACACTGCCTTCTGCTGACCTGCTGGCCAGCTCTATCCACACTGCCTTCTGCTGACCTGCTGGCCAGCTCTATCTACACTGCCTTCTGTTGACCTGCTGGCCAGCTCTATCCACACTGCCTTCTACTGACCTGCTGGCCGGGGCTCTGTCCACACTGCCTTCTGCTGACCTGTTGGCCAGCTCTATCCATACTGCCTTCTGCTGACCTGCTGGCCGTGGCTCTGTCCACACTGCCTTCTGCTGACCTGCTGGCAGGCTCTGTCCACACTGCCTTCTGCTGACCTGCTGGCGGGCTCTGTCCACACTGCCTTCTGCTGACCTGCTGGCGGGCTCTGTCCACACTGCCTTCTGCTGACCTGCTGGCGGGCTCTGTCCACACTGCCTTCTGCTGACCTGCTGGCGGGGTCTGTCCACACTGCCTTCTGCTGACCTGTCTGGAGAGCTCTGTCCACACTGCCTTCTGCTGACCTGACTGGTGGGCTCATGCGCCTGAACGTAGGTAGGGCTTGCCATCTCTCCCTGTTAGCTCATTCATTTGACTGGCTCCTGCTGGCCCTGCAGGCAGCTAAACCCGTTCTGAATCTCGACTGTGCCATCTATCACGTGTGCTGTCCCTCCAGGCTTAGAGGCCCTGGTCAAACGGATCCCCTTGATATCTTCACTACAGTCCCTGCAAAGAGGAGGGAGGGCAAGGCCACGGACAGGGCTCTGCTGTGCTCTCAGAAAGTGCCCTCAGAGCACAGCTGTATAAATTCTACAGAGCCTTGTTTAACTCTCTGCTTTCCTACCTGCCAGATTCATTTCTCTGCTCTTCTGCTTTCCCATTTGTGAAATGGAGTGAGGAAGGGCTCCATCGCAAGGGCACAGGGGATGTTAAGTGAATTGCTGTGTCTAAAAGAACCATCATACAACGTGCAAACCCAACCTGCCCCCATGAAACAGTGGTTTAAGGCTGACGGCTCCCAACCCAGCCAGGCCACAGTAACCAGTGCCTCTGTAAACCACTTGAAACATGGCTATCACCTGACTTCAGGCACAGGCCAACCAGCAGAGTGGAGCAGCACACCGGCAAGAGGAGGCTGTCCATGGTCACTTCCAGAAGCACACTGCGAGGAGCAGAGCTGCCACCAACACCGGCGTGGAGACAGGGAGGGAGGCAGACAGCTGGGAAGCCACCAGGAAGATAAGCAACCGTGCTGGAAGCAGCTGGGTTGAAGTCTCCGCACTGCAGGATTTCAACTAAGTCACATTCTGGCAAAGGCAAAACGATGGCAACAGTAAAAGGCCCAGAGGGTGGGTGGAGGGGGACAAATAGGTGGGGCGCAGGCATGTTCCGGGCAGGGGGATGACACCGTGCAACATTTCCTTGGAGGATTCATGTCACTGCACACCGTTCAAAACCCACAGCACAAACAGCACAAAAAGCCAACTCTGGTGTACACTATGGACTTCAGTTGATAGCAACGCATCAATACTGGCTCCTCAACTGTAACCCAAATGCCACACTAAAGTCACTGAAGTGACATGCAGATCACAGGGTAGCTGGGGCTGAAGGAGGATGCTGAGGAGCTCATGGGACCTCTCTAACTTCCTGCTCAACTTTTCTGTAAAGCTAAAACTGCTCTAAAAAAACAAACACCAATAATTTTCTTAAAAACTCCATTCAAAGAAGGCAGGGGATAAAAGAACAAATAAGAAAAGATGAAACAAATAGAAAACAAATAGGAAAATGGCAACCTAAACCCAACCATATAAATAATTAGGGGATTAGACGAATATCTCCACGGTCTAAAGATACACTAAAAGGATAAGAGGAGAACGATCCAAGATGGCCAATGGCTAACATCTCGGGATTGCAGCTCACAGTGAAATCTCACAGAACTAGAGGACGCCACACTTTCAGACAAATTCTGGTCGCTCAGGAGCAGAAGATTCCCAGTGGAGGAGCCACACGGGGCAGTGGTTTCGCCAGCACCTCTGCACAGAGCTGAGTAGGCAAGGCTGGTTCCCCTTCTGACCGAGGTTTGGAGGAGCCGCACGGGTTCCCAGCGCTGATTCCTGAGGCCGGCGCAGCAGCTGTGCCAGCACCTCGGCGCAGAACGAACAGGACTGGTTCCCCTTCTGACCGAGGTTTGGATCTCCGGGTAGACAGAGTCGCCTATTACGGACACAAGAAGGAAGACAGGCAGGAGAAGCCTGGGCAGAAAAACACCATCAGTCTTAACGCCACTGTTCCTGGCCCTGGGAACTAACATCTTGGATGTCCACTCAAGAGACCTACTGAAAACTGGTAATTTCAAAGACAACAGGAGGATAAATTTACAATGATGGGAAGAAACCAGCATAAAAAGGCTGAGAATACTCAAAATTAGAACCCCTCTCCCTCTAAACATGATCACAGTTCCTCATCAACAATGGAACAAGGCTTGATGGAGAACGAGCGTATCCCAATAACAGAATCAAACTTCAGGGTATGGATAATAAGAAACTTCCGTGAGTTCAAAGAACATGTTGTAGCCCAACGTAAAGAAACTAAGAACTTTGAAAAAAGTTTTGACGAAATCCTAATGAGAATAGACAACTTAGGAATATAAGTGAATTGAGGGAAATGAAGAATACAATACAGGAACTCCGAGAAGTATGCACAGGTTTAAACACTTGAATTGTTCAAGCAGAAGAAAGGATATCAGAGGTCGAATTCCAACTTAATGAAATAAAACAAGAAGACAAGATTAGAGAAAAAA
>CM052648.1:2957408-2978794 GCA_028533165.1 Leontopithecus rosalia
AAAGCAACAAAGATATAGTGGTAAAAGGATCAATGCAACAACAAGAGCTAACGATCCTAACACCCAGATACATAGAGACTTAGATTCAATGAGACAGAAAATTAATAAGGATATCAAGGACTCGAACTCAGATCCGGAACAAGTAAACTTAATAAATATTTATAGAGCTCTCCACTTCAAATACACAAAATATACATTCATGTCAATACCACATCACACCTACTCATGGGTTTAAATGAAACATTGATTGGTCATTATTAATACCCATTTTTTTTTCAGAATAAAGCAGTTATTTCCATTCACCCTCCCTCTTTCTCTTCCTCTTTCTTCCTCTCCTTTACTCATTTTTTTTCTTTCCTTCTCTCAAAAAAAGAAAGAAATCAACTTGTAAACCTCTAGATCCACGTCGGCAATGTCTCTCTCATTGCTTGATTTCCTTCCTTCCCTTCCCTCCCTCCCTCCATCCCTTCCTTCATCCCTTCCTCCCTTCCTCCTTCCCTTCCTTCCTCCCACACCCACCCCCCAAAAAAGGATAAGAAAGCAAACTCCAAGAATAAGCTATCTACATGAGTACATTTTAAATAAAACATACATTTCATAGTTGGGCATGGTGGTGTGCACCTGTAATCCCAGCACTTTGAGAGGCTAAGGTGGGCAGATCACTTGAGCCCAGGAGTTTAAGACCAACCTGAGAAACACAGTGAAACCCCATCTCTACCAAAAATACAAAAATTAGCCCAGTGTGGTGCCAAGTGCCTGTAGTTCCAGCTATTCCGGAGGCTGAGGTGGGAGAATCGCTTGTGCCTGGAAGGCAGTGGTTGCAGTGAGCTGAGATCACGCCACTGCACTCCAGCCTGGGCAACAGAGACCCTGTCTCAAAAACAAACAAACAAATATCTATTTGTGTCTCTGTGCCACATTTTGGTAATTCTCACAATATTTCAAGCTTCTTCGTTATCATTACAACTTTTTATGGGTATCGGTGATCAATCACCTTAGATGTTACCATAATGATTGTCTGAGGCACCACAATCCTCACCATGTAAGACAGCAAACTTAATCAACACACGTTCTGTGTGTGTGTCAGCTGCCCTGCTGACTGCAGCTCCCCGTCTCTCTCCCTCTCCTCAGGCCTTCCTATTTTCTGAGAGACAACAATATTGATATTAGGCCAAGTAAAATCCCTACAATGGGTTAAGTAAAGTGTTCTAGTAGGGAAAGAGCCACATGTTTCTCACTTTAAATCAAAAGCCAGAAAGATTACGCTTGCTGAGGAAGGCATGCAAAAAGCTGAGATAAGCCAAAAGGGAGACCTTTTTTTTTTTTTTTTTGCCAAACAGCCAGGTTGTGAATCCAATGGAAAAGTTCTTGAAGGAAATTAAAAGTGTTACTTCAGTGAACACGCGAATGTTAAGAAGGCAAAACAGCCTTCTTGTTGATGCAGATGAAGTTTCAGTGGTCTGGAGAGAAGATGAAAATAGCTACGCCTTTCTCCAAGCCAGAGCCTAACCCAGAGCAAGACCCTGAGTCTCCTTAGTTCTATGAAGGCTGAGAGAAGTGAGGAAGTTACAGAATAAAAGCTGGAAGCTAACAGAGGTCGCTTCATAAAATGTAAGGAACTAAGCTGTCTCCACAGCATGAAAGTCCAAGGTAAAGCAGCAAGTGCTGATGGAGAGCCGGTGACAAGTTCTCCAGCAAAGATCTAGCCAAGATTACTGATGAAGGCGGCTGCTCTAAGCAACAGATTTTCCATGTAAATGAAACAGCCTTCTACTGGAAGAAGAGGCCATCTACAACTTTGATGGCTACAGAGGAGGGGGTCAATGCCTCACCTCAAAGCTTCAAAGGACAGGCTGACTCTTGTTGGGAGCCAAAGCAGCTGATGACTTTAAGTTAAAGCCAGTGCTCATTTACCATTCTCAAACTCCTAGGACCCTTAGGAGCCATGTACTTAAGGGTACAGTACTCTCCCTGTGCTCTATAAATGGAAAGAAAGCCTGGACGACAGCACATTCATTTATAGTAGGGTTTACCAAATATTTTAAGACCACTGTTGAGACCTACTGCTCAGAAAGAAAGATTTTGTTCAAAATATTCCTGCTCATGGACAGTGCACCTGGTCGCCCAAGAGCATTGATGGAGACGTGCAGGAAGAGGAAAGTTGTGTTCATGCCTGCTGATGCAATACTTGGTCCATGTGCAGACCATGGACCAAGGAGTAATCTCAACTTCCAAATCATTATTTGAGAAATGTATTTGATAAGACGATAGCTGTCATAGACAGTGCCTCCTCTGATGGGCAAAGTTTGCTGAAAACCTTGTGGAAAGAATCTGCTTTTCTAGATGCCATTAAGAATATTTGTGAGTCATGGGAAGAGGTCTAAATACCAACATTAGCGGGAGTTAGAAACTGATTCTAACACTCATGGATGATGCTGAGGGATCCAATACTTCCGTGGAAGAAGTAACTGCAGATGTGGTAGAAACAGAAAGAGAACAGAACTAGAAATAGTCTGAGAATGTGCTTCAATTACTGCAATCTCACCGTACAACCTGAATGGATGAGAAGGTGCTTCTTACGAATGAGGGAAAACGTGGCTTTTTGTTTTTTGTTTTTTTCCCAGAATAACCGGACTCCAAGAAAGTGGTTTGAGATGGAAGCTATTCCTGATAAAGACTCTGTGAACGCTGTTGAAATGACAGCAAAGGTTTTAGAACACTCCGAAAGCCGAGTTGATAGAACCGCGGCCAGGCTTGAGTTCTGACTTGAGTTTTGAAAGAAGTCCTGGCGTGGATAAAATGCCATCAAATAGCACTGCATGCTACAGAGAGATCTTTCAAGAAAAGGTGGCTCCACTGACGTGGCAAACTTCAAACTGCTGTCTTAATTTAACAAATGGCCACGGCTCCCCCAACTTCGGCAACCACCACCCTGATCAGTCGGCGACCGTGCAGACGAGACGAGACCCTCCAGCGGGAAAAAGATCACTCACAACTTGCTGAAGGCTCGGATGATCATTCGCACGTTTTAGCAATAAAGTATTTCTGAATTAAGGTATACACACTTTTCAGATGCAATGCTACTGTACATGTAATAAACTATCATTTGTACATGCATCGAGAAAGCAAAAAACTTGCGTGGCTGGTTATATTATGATAGTTGTTTTACTGTGGTGGTTTCAAATCAAACATGCAGTATCTCCAAGGTATACCTATAAAAACCACTTGTCCTGCAAAGAAAGAAGAGTCTCTATCTGCTGCTGAGATCGCTGTGTACGGAAAATCCTAAGGCATCTACTAACAAGCTCCTAGCAGTAATAAATGACTCCACCAAGATCGCTAGAAACAAGTAGGACATTTTCCAAAAGTGGACACATTTTCTCACAAGGTGACCGTGCCACCCCGGCATCAAGACATGGAGACCAATTTCTCCCTCTTTCAATCAGAATAGACTTGTGACCACTTCAAGCAAAAGAGTTCGGGGTATGACTTCTGCGTACAGTATGTGACTTCTGAGGCGCAGTCATGAAAAATGCAGCTTCCAACTTGTTTGCTGGCAGAGTATCACTGGAAGCCATGAACCATCCAGTAAGAGGTCTGACAATCCCAAGGCCACCATCCTACAAGGACATTCAGTGCACAGAGAGGCCAGGACTGAGCAATCCAATCCAAAGTCCTGCTCTTGGACTCATGCAGGCCCAGGGCACCAGGCTCTGATATGAAAGGGAGTCTCACCCCAGATTCCAGACACCACAGTGCACAAATAAGCGGTCCATGTCGTGCCCTGATGGAGATCCTGACCCACAGAACGCGGGAGCACAAAAGCATGGCTGCTTCCAGTCAGCGGGTTGGGAGCCATGTGCTATGCAGCAGCAGTACCTTGAAAACTGTCAGTTTACAAAAATCAATGGTACTTGTATAAACCCGTAGTAAAAAAAATCCAAAAATAAAAAATACCAACAAAGCTATGCCATTCAAACAGCAACAGAAAAAAAAATCGGAAATAAAAATCAACAAAATACGAACAAAACCCTATGCCAAAAACTGCAAAATATCTGTGAGGATAAATTAGACTATCTAAATAAGTTAAGAAATATGTTGTGCTCACAGATAAGACAGCTTGATATTTGTTAATACTGTCAATGTGAGGGAAACTGACACACAAGTCCCACATATTCTCATTCAAAATCTCAAAAGGCTTTATTGGTAGGGAATGGCAAATAACAAACTTATGTAAAAATGCAAAGGACCAAAAATACTTAAGATAATGTTTAAAGAGAACAAAGAGGACTGACCTCACTCGACTCCATGAAAATCTGCAGTAACTAAGGCAGTGTGAACTGGATTAAGATCATTCGTACGTCACGGGACAGAACACTGTGTCCAGAAACAGACGCACATACTTACGGCATCTACTTTTCAGTGAAAGTGAAATAGGACGAAAGTGTCTTCAGCAAACGGAGCTGTGCTCACCAGGATATCTACAGAGGAGAAATGGAACCCTGACACCTTCCTTACACCACATCCAGAAATTAAGTCAAGCTGGGTCACAGTCCTAAAACTAAAAACCAAAGTGATAAATCATAACACAGGTGTATCCTGGCGTTGCGGAGGCAGGCGGGACATAGAAAACCATTACCGCAAAAGAAAACAATGGTAAATTAGATGTTATCAAAGCTGAAACTGCCGGCTCATAGAAGACATTGCTAATGAAATGAGCTGATAAGCCACAGGAGAAAATATTCTCAAAATATCTATCTTGACAAGGGTCCGCTATCAGAATCAGAATAAATGAAGAGCGTGGGGGGAATGCAGTGCTGGAGAAATCGTATTCTGACACGGAACAGCCAGAACCTAACAGGCGTCTAGAAGAAGATGTGGATGTGAATGGTCACGCAAACGTTATTCACAGCAGCCCAAGACCGGAAACAGCCTTGGCTGCCACCAACAGGACGGATAAACTGTGACATATTCACACGACGGAGTACTACTGAGTCACTAAGAGGAATCAACTCTTCGTTCAGGCAACGCCGTGGATTCTTATGGTTTTTCAATGCTATTGTAATTGCATTTTTTAATTTTCATTTTTAAATTGCTTGCTGCTCAATGATTCATTCTTAATGAACCTTCTGTCACAGCCCAGTAACTAACACATTCTTAGCTGTTTAATAAACCTCTCTAAAATCTTGGTAGGAGTCCTCAATTTTATCAACTGGGGCTCCAAAAGCACATATCCAAGATTCTTCCCCACAGGAGCACAGTTGAGCCAGCACCTGGGGCACGTGTGCATTTGGCCCCTCTAAACAGATTCGGTGCTCCAAGTATCCATTCTCCCTCCCCAGGCCTCCGCCAGGCGCTCCACTGCGCTGTCCGGGTGAAGACTCTCTTCTGGATATATACAACAACTGCCAAATCAGAGCTCAGTTGGAGTGCACTTTTTCCCTGCCACCTTCCTGGGCATCAGACTGGTCCTTCCTTTGTTATTCTCTTTCAGATAGTGACATCCCCAGGACCTAGTCCATTCCAAGTTCCACCTGCCAGAGCCCATGGCACAGGCTCCTGAGTTAGCTGCCTTTGGCTGACCCCTCTGTGAGCAGGGCCTGTAAGAAGCCGCACATCTCCCCGGCGTGGCTTCCCCCAACTACCCTGTCGCCTCCCTGGTGTTAATGACAATGGTCAACTCACACCAGCCCTACCTGAAGGAAGACACCTGCCCCCAGACAGTCCACTCCAGCCCCAAGCCACGGGCCTGCTCATTTCCTGACCTTTCTCTAAATGAGCCACAACGCCACTGCCTTTCTGGCCTTTTCTCTGACAAGTTCCAAGATAATTGAGTCACTTTCTCCAATATTCCCATCACTGCCGTGCCCCCAACCGGTTCTGAGAATTCGATAATACTTCCCCAAGGAAAGGAAATGCAAATGACTAATTATAAAAGGCAATGGTTCTTTTCCACTCAGAGAAACTGTCCTGTTAAGTAATGAAGCTCAGAGTAACAGCATGACTTCAGGGTAGGCAAACATGGAGGCTGTAATTCAAGAAGTCATAGCGAACCGACAACCTTGGCACAAGGGCTGTTAGTGAAATGAAAAGACTGGCAAAAGCGCAAGAATAATCCCCTAAAAGCCTGAGAGGGCCTCGTCCAGCCTGGAACTTCTTTCTTTTTTTTTTTTTTTTGAGATGGAGTCTAGTTCTGTTGCCCCAGCTGGAGGGTAATGGCGCGATCTCAGCTCACGGCAACCTCCGCCTCCCAGGTTCAAGCAATTCTCCTGCCTCAGCCTCCCAAGAAGCTGGGATCACAAGCATGCACCACCACGCTGGGCTAATTTTTGTATTTTTAATAGAGACAGGGTTTTAACATGTGGGCCAGGTTGGTCTCAAACTCCTGACCTCATGTGATCTGCCTGCCTCAGCTCCCAAAGTGCTGGGATTACAGGCCTGAGCCACCGTGCCCAGCCCAGCCTGGAACTTCTCACTGGAAACCAACCTTAAACCCCAGGGAGAGGGAGAGGCTGAAACACAGCACTAGGTCAGCAGCTTCCACTGCCCAGAAAGCACACCCTCAAAACCACTTATCTTCAGGTCCTGAAGACACCACGCTGGGATAAAGCAATCCCTCTTCAAGAAGTGCTCCTCCCTGGTATTGGCTCAAGCGTATTTCCGTATCTACACCAAAAACCATCCCCAAAACCATAGCTATAACACCAAAGAACACTAAAAAGACACAGCCACGAAACCACTGAAAGAAATAACAGCCCACCCAATTACTTTTTTAATTAAGTATCTGGCTAGAACCCTACCAGTGTACTTGGTGGGAAAAAAATAAAACACCACATCTTCTCATTCTGGCAACAGCTGCTCTGCCAGCTGGGCGAGGGAGCCACAAAGGGTTCTCCCTCCACCCTCACATCCCAGGTCACTCCAGGAAGCCAGAGCCCAGAACCCACACACAGTCAACCTGTGCACACCCAACACACATCACCCAGAGAACAAGACACACACACAGTGGAACTCAGAAAAGGGCAGAAAGAACAACCATAAAAGAAAGTGAAAAATAAAGACAAGAATGAAAGAAATTATTTCTCCAAATTAAACTTATCTGAACATGTTAAAGCACCTGTAATCAAAGCTACCACCCAACTGAGGAAGAAAACACAGAAAATCTCTGCCCGACATTGAGGATTGGCCCCCATGAAGCCTCAATGGGAGGCTCAAGGTCATCTCTCCCACACTTAGTGGTGGCCCACTTTGGGGGCAACCCACGCCCTGCACTGCCCCACATTCGTTTGCCTGCAAGCCAGCCTGGGCACCCTCCTGCAAGCAAGCCCGGGCACGCTCCTGCACTGTGGAAACCTCTGACCAGATGGTCTGCCGTGCCAGACCCAAGACACCCACTGCACCACAAAACACGGGATTTTTCTCACAACCTCATTCATTCTCAAGAGAAAACCAGCTGGAGTCATTCACAGGGTCACGCAGGTGGAACACGTTGAGCCCACATCTGATGACTACAGGTGCAGCACTCCTTCCACATCATGCTTCTCACTGCAGTGCCCATGAAGATTCTTCCCAGAAGGAACTGTCCATGCAGCAGCATCTCCCAACCACCAAAAAGCACTGCAGACATTTCCAAGCAGCCCTAATGAGGCAGTGACGCACCCCGCCACTGCCACCGCTGCACACCGGGCACTCCAGGCACCCCACCACTGCCACCGCTGCACACCGGGCACTCCGGGCACCCCGCCACTGCCACCGCTGCACACCGGGCACTCCGGGCACCCCGCCACTGCCACCGCTGCACACCGGGCACTCCGGGCACCCCGCCACTGCCACCGCTGCACACCGGGCACTCTTTCTGCATGGCCAACAACATCTACAGCCAGCCTCGGTGCTCTTGCACCTGCCGCCAATGCCTGTCCTGCCACCTCCTAGTTTGGGCTCCTGTTTGGTTCCTAGGTGACTCCTGTTTTTAATCCAAATTCAGCCCACATCCCTCTGCCAGCTTAGACATCCTTCATGGCAGTGCCAGTAACCTTAATCCATTGCTCACATGACCAGCAGACCAGCAGTGGCTTTCCAGGCATTACCTGGTGGACAGAGCATCCCCCTACGACCAGCACATCTGGAAATGTAGCTACTTTGCCTTTTCCCTCAACACCAAATGCCCCTGAGTAAAAAGACTGTCTCTGAAACACCTAGCAGGAAGGGCATTAATCTAGCAGACAAGAGTGACCAGGCCCAAGTACCTAGGGAGAGCCACAAGGACAGACTTTCTAGAGCTCCAAACATCAACCCAGCCTCCCACCCTCAGGCTCCAGCCCCACTCCTCCTCCCTCAGCACTCTGAGTGATCCCACACCACAGAGTCTCAGCTTAGTCTAGAATGCTCTTCTAAATCTGCTAATCCCCTAGCCAGACCTTGGTCTATCTGGCTCCCGGTAAATGTTGGTACCGCTGTTCTTACAGATGTTCTGTGCACACTGGAAAAGAACGAATATTCTCTGTGTGCTGGATATGGGGTTCTAGAGATGTCCATTTACCCAAAATGTGCAGTCCATGTGCTCCCAGATCTCCCTAATTCTTATCTGTTTGATCTACTGGTACATAGAACTGCCGGAGGCTGGGCAATTAATAGAGAAAAGAGGTTTAATTGACTCACAGTTCTGCATGGCTGGGGAGGCCTCAGGAAGCTTACAGTCATGGCGGAAGGCAAAGAGGAAGCAAGGCACCGTCTTCACAGGGCGGCAGGAAGGGGAAGTACTGAGCAAAGTTGGGGAAGAGCCCCTTATGAAACCATCAGATCTCATTAGAACTCCCTCACCATCAGAACAGCACGGGGGAAACCGCCCCCAAGATCCCACCACCTCCACCTGGTCTGTCCCTTAACACCAGGGGATGATGGGGATTCAATCCAAGATGAGATTTGGGTGGGGACATGAATCTTCCATAACCACATCACCTACTAATCACTGAGAAGCAGGAAAGCGAGTGCTAGACTGTGTGGGTCTAAATCCCAGTGCTGCAAGCACCAGCCGCAAGTGGGAAGTGCCTTATGGGTTGTAGTGAAGGAAAATGAACTAATACCACAGCAAAAGCATCAGAACAGTGCCTCCTCCATCACACTCGTGTACATGTACACAAACGTGTGGTCACCGTCACACATTCAAGACTCACTCTTCCCCAGTAAATCTATCCACTGGCAGTGATATGCTTTGTCTCTAGTAATGCCTTAAAAATCTATCTCATCTAGGGCCGGGCGCGGTGGCTCACGCCTATAATCCCAGCACTTTGGGAGGCCGAGGTGGGTGGATCACAAGGTCAAGAGATCGAGACCATCCTGGTCAACATGGTGAACCCCCGTCTCTACTAAAAATACAAAAAATTACCTGGGCATGGTGGTGCGTGCCTATAATCCCAGCTACTCAGGAGGCTGAGGCAGGAGAACTGCCTGAACCCAGGAGGCAGAGGTTGTGGTGAGCCAAGATCGTGCCATTGCACTCCAGCCTGGGTAATAAGAGTGAAACTCCGTCTCAAAAAAAAAAAAAAACTATCTCATCTAATAGCTCCATGACTACTACACAGCTACATATGGGCTAATATGTAATAAATGTATACAGCTATATAACTATGACTTTGCTTAACATTCTTCTGTTGCATTTCCTTCCTACCTGTCTCCTTGTTTTTACATGTCTTATAGGAAGCATACAGCTGGAGTCTGGTTTTAAATCTGATCTAATTAAAGAACTATTGTTCTTCAGAACATGAGACATATTATTCTGCTTTGTTCTGGCCCTTCTTCTTTCCTATGACACTTTCTCTTTAGGTAATTTGCTTCAATTCATCTTTCTGGAGGTTTGTTTATTAGATATTAGTAACAACGTCTCATCAATGCTGAAAAATTTCCAGCCATATCTTTACAAATACTGGCTTTCCTCCAATACAGTTTATCTTTCTAGTTCTATTTTTTAAATTCTATCTTTCATGTCTTAATGTGTCATACTTTCCGTATCTCTCTGCGTGGCCTAGTTGGTAATTTTCTCAGCACTACATTCAATTCTAACTAACTCTCTCTTCTGTCTAACGAGTTCTAAATTTCAGTGACTCTAATTTTGATTGCTAGAAGTTCTGTTTGGTTCCTGTGAGTTCTTTCTTCAGAGACTTTATTTTAAACTGTTTCTTTCTCCTTAATATTTTTAAGTTACACACTGTACTGTTCCTTTCAAATCGTTGTTCTAGTGTCTCACATCTGGGTACAAATCCTCCTGAGAGTAATCGCTAACATTTATTCCTGGCATCTCTCTCCGCTTGGTTTGTACTTCTTCTGCTGCGAGGTCATCTGCAGAAACCTCTTCCCATGGGAACGCCACACGCCTGTGGCAGGAGATCATCCCTCCTAGGCGGAAGTTCTCTGAGAGTAGACAGCCAACTGCTAGGGGTCCCCAGACCTTTCAAGGGGTCTGTTACATTGAAACTGCTGTCATAGTAACAAGAAGGCATGATCCACCTTCTTCATGGGGCTGACATTCGTGCTGGCAGTACACAGGCAGCGGTGGGTAAAACTGGGGGCACACTGGCAGCAGGCAGGGCAGTGCCCCCGCTGCATTCACAGTCCTGATAGCACACGCTCATGGTGTGAAAACGAAAGGCTGTTTCACTAAAGAGGCCCTGGATGCAGCGGGAAAGGTCACTGACCCTACTATTATTACCGTGCTCAGTCTCAGCCCTGAACAACAGGCGGGGAGAACAGGGAAAGCCTCTGAGGGGCAAACCCAGAGACAGAGGCTTCGTCAAGGAAAGCGCTTGGTGCGCTGGCTTCAGCTGTGAGCTGAACTGAACACTGTCATCAAGAAACATGTTTATGTGAAAGAACAGACAAACCCGTTATTCAAGGCTGGGCCTCTGGAAGATAGTTTCTCAAAAAGGAAGTTAGCCTGTCACTTCAAAGGAAACCAGGAATGGGGTTTGTTTCCAATGATAACATCTGAGCTTTTAAATTAAAATCTGAATTTTGGAAGACTTTCATCTGCCACCCTGCGCCTGACAGCTACTTCTTATGAGACAGTGGTAATACTAACAAACTTGATTGTGCAATGAAACGTACCAACATTTGGAGATCGGCACACCTCAGTCAGCCAGTGTTTTCCAAATCGTCAATGACGTTAGAGTCAAAAATATATGGGTAGAAGATCCTATCGATGTGTAAGACAAGCCACCAATCTTAATGTCATTGAGTACAAAACATTCACTGATGAGATTTCCGATTTCATATCGCAACTAACCTTTAAGAAACTACCACGTGTTGAATAGTAGTATAGTATGAACGAAAAAAGAATCCAACATTACCTGAAAAGGCTATTACACTTCCGGGCTCACACCTGTAATCCCAGCACTTTAGGAGGCTACGGCGGGCAGATCACTCGGGGTCAGGAGTTCAAGACCAGCTTGGCCAACATGGTGAAACTCTGTCTCTACCAAAAATACAAAAATTAGCCAGGTGTGGTGGCAGGTGCCTGTAATTCCAGCTACTCGGGAGGCTGAGGTGGGAGAATCACTTGAACCTGGGAGGCAGAGGTTGTAGTGCGGTGAGATCCCGCCATTGCACTCCAGCCTGGGCAACAAAGTGAGACTCCATCTCAAAAAAAAAAAAAAAAAAAAAAAAAAAAACCAGAACAAAGAAGCACTGCCTCTTCCAGCTAGCATCTATGTGCTGCTGGATTTTCTTCACATTCTTCAGCAAAACAAAAAACACCACGACAAACTGAATGCAGAGGTAGAAATGAGAATTCTTCTTCTGTTAAGTTAGACACTAAGGAGATTTGCAAGAAGGTGAAACAATGTCTTTCTTCTCACTAAATGTTTTGTTTTGAAAAATAGTACTTTACCATAAAAATGTTACTTATCATGTAATGGGTTTTCCATTGCTGTTTTTAAATAAATTACTAAATATTTTCAATTTCCTCTATTGAAATTCTAAAACGGCCGTTATCAAGAGGATTAACCCACACAAACAAAAGCTCTTCGAGTTCTTCACAATGTTTGGAGGGCAGAGTCCCAAGGCATAGGGGCCTGGGCATGTCCACGCAGAGCCCGTGTCTCTGCTCTGGGCAGCACCTGATCTCCCTGCACAGGACCAGCTTCTGTGACCACACCTCGCCAGGGCAGGAAGCCCTGAACTCCTAGCCATGAGCTGGTCGGACAGTTCCCTCCAATTCACTAGCATCAGCCAGCGGAGTCGGCGCTCTTCGCTCCTGGAGGACCTCCCTTTGCTGTTAAGGAGTTTCACAGTGCGCGTTAGACAGTCTTGGTTCAATACTGCTGATACGGTTTGGATCTGTGTCCCCACCCAAATCTCAGGTTCAGCTGTAATCCCCAGGGCTAAAGGCGGGGCCTGGCTGGATGTGGCCGGATCACGGGCAATTTCTAATGGGTTAGCCCCATCCCCGCTAGGGTTGCACCATGAGTTCTCCTGAGACCTGGTTGTTTAAAAGTGTGTGGCACCTCCCCCTGCCCCTCACCCTCCTGCTCTGGCCATGTAAGACGTGCCGGCTTCCCCTTCACCTTCTGCCATGATTAAGTTTTCAGGCTGGACACTGGTGGCTCACGCCAGTAATCCCAACACTTTGGGAGGCCGAGGTGGGTGGATCACAAGGTCAGTAGATTGAGACCATCCTGGTTAACACGGTGAAAACCCGTCTCTACTAAAAATACAAAAAATTAGCCGAGCATGGCGGCACATGCCTGTAATCCCAGCTACTCAGGAGGCTGAGGCCAGAGAATCACTTGAACCCAGGAGGCGGAGGTTGCAGTGAGCCGAGATCATACCACTGCACTCTAGTTAGGGCAATAGAGCAAGACTCTGTCTCAAAACAAAAAGAAAGTTTCCAGAAGCCTCCTCCACTATCATTCCTGTACAGCCTGTGCAACAGTGAGGCAATTAAACCTCTTTCTCTAAAAAGTACCCAGTCTCAGCACTTCTTTAAGCAGTGTGAGAACAGTCCAGTTCAGTGGCCTAACGTTTCCAGGCATTTGTCAGTGGAAGAGTGGTTTGTTCCTTTTCCTAGTGTCCCGTCTTCCTGAGGCTGAGAGCCTCCTCTCCCGGCACTCTGTCTTTGCCTCCATCAGCTGTCCTCTCCCCCTGCTCCATCCCACCAGGCTCTGAGCTTCTTGGGGACAGCAGAGTCATGCTGACTCACACACCCAAAGTCTTCCACCTCCCTGAGCACCTGTACAAGGCAGGTGCTTCACACATTCTGCAAGAACGACCAAGTTAATTACTGAAAACAAGTAGAATAGAGAATCTCAAATTGAGGATCCAAGGTAAACCAAAAACATAGTTATGAGCATCCAGAATATCCAGGGGTTAAAAAAATAGACAGATGTGGCTTCTGCCCTCTAGAACTTCTCCTGCAAATGGAACTCGCTTCTGTATTTCAGCTTGGAAAGAACACAGAGCAGCCAACTTGGGTTCTAGAACAAGCATGTCGCCTGGGCAATGGGCTTCATCTCTCTTGGTCTCAGCCTTGTGTGCACGGTGTCACCAAACCCCAGCCTGTTCTGAGAATGCCCATGCCAAGAACCACTGTCATGGTGGAGACAGTGTTAGTTCCTCATACTCATTCCCAGGGTGACGACCTACCAAGAGGCCCTTTAAGATCCTCCTCCTGGTGAGGAAGAGCCCCGGGCGCGTGGTTCTGGTTCAGCGGCTCCACTGCAGTCTGCAGCAATGGCGAGGACGGACACAGAGCTGATTTGAATCAGCATGGCCTTGACAGGACACTGGGAACGATGGGCGGAGGCCACGCTGAGAGCCTGCACTTCCGAAAACCAAGAAAGATCTTTCCCAGGGGTTTCAGTCAGGGCAGTGATGCGATGAAAGGGTGCTTGAGGAAGACGGTTCCAAGAAGGATGAAACGCAGTAAGACCAAGAGCAGGGAGGGGAGCTGAGAGGCAGAAGCGGCCAGGCCCCCGGGAGCTGACACGGTGGCCCGCGGGTTGCCTTGGTTTTAAGTGAGTACATGTCCTCACACTTGTCTGAACTTAACACAGCAGCAGTGCTTATAAACACTACCATCCCCAAGAGGAGCTGAGCTCTGCTAGGCGGCCCTACCTCCGGGATCACAGCCGAGCTGCGAGGGCCCTGGACGGTGGGAACGGACATCACTCAACTCTTGCTCCTGGGAGGGTCACGCGGAATCCGTCGTGGCACGTGAGAGAAAGATAAACAGCTGCCAGGGGCCCACAATGCACCATAAACACCCACGCCAGGAAAGCATGATCCCCTCCACCTGCCAGGCCTGCCAATAAACCATTTCATCAGACCACAAATCTCAGGTGAAAAATGAAAAGCCGGCATTGATTCCGTTGTACAGCGGATTCTATTTACAAACAGAGGCCAGATAATCTTGTATTTAAATGGCACAAGTTCCATCACTCACAATCAGAAGAGTGACATTTGAAATTTATAAAGTTTTACATTATGATTCAATCCTTTTTCTAAAGGGGCAAAAAGCCAAAAGGTCTAGGAGAAAGAATAAAATGTATGAAAATATTAGCAAAGCAGAGGAAATGATAAATTCGTGCTTGGGCCAAAATATGTCTCCAGTGGTGCATTTTTCTTTACAAGGAACAAAGTCGGTCACGAAGAGTCAGGATCAGCCAACAGAGACGAGGCCTCCAGTCTCCAACCGCACAGCAGGCTTCTACTTTCAAAATCTAACAGCAAACCACACATCTTTCCTCAACAGAACCTTTTAGCTAAAATATTCAAATTAAACTTGGAGTCTAAACCTGAGACCTCATTTATAAAAGCCGTATTAGACGATTTCAAATCAACTGGATCAGCTGGGACCTCTTCACATGGCAGAATCAGGAACAACCTTTACCACAGTGGCTCAGGAAGAGCCAAGTCCTGCAGGCAATGTAGGTGACAAGTGACGTACAACCACGTCTCTGTGTCTCTCAGCTGAGGGCCCCCCTTTTAGCTGGGATAAGAGGGATGCCGGCAGACACGGAGACACTCCCGGGAGGCCCCAGCTCTTGGCAGAGGGTCGCCGACCTGCAAAGACCCATGATGGCCTTGGCATTTGGTCCCTCAGGAAACGATTATCAACCCAAACTGTGCTCTGGCTTTGACCCTCCTCTGTCTGACAAGTCTTGCTCTGTCAGCAAATTCCCTGTCCCCTGAAATCTACTTTTTCCCACCTTTGGCTCAAGTGTCTGTCCCCTCGTGCCTTACCTACCCGTCTACCCTCCCTCCCCAGTGGGCTTCTGGAGCCTCACCCTTACTCGCCACTATTCGTGGGTGTGGAGCACAGCACCTCCCAGGAAGCAGGTGTCTAGAAAGATGTGCCAGCCTCAAATAAACTAAGATGCCCCCCACCCACTTGGGGGCCTGTCCATACCCCTCAGCTATTCCTCTGTAGTATCAGCTGGTTCCAGTCCTCATTCCTGATCGCCTACCAACAAGGCCCTTCCCAGGCACTGTGTGGGATTCTGCCCCGACACCATTCCATAGGATCAGCCCTGTCATGAGGAGCCCTGTGGCTCTTCTACAGAAATCTCAGCCACTAACCCAAGCTGACACAGAGACCCACAGAGTCCCCGCTATGGTGCAGGGGACCCCACCAGCTCATGTTGCTGTCTGGGGACAGGCACGGCGGAAGCGTCCCAGGCACCTGGAGCCCCAGCCATAGGAGGAGAGCTCACGGTTGCAATGTCCCACGCACCTGCAGCCCCGGCCACAGGACGAGAGCTGCGGTCCCCAGTCTGAGGCCATTTGGGTGGGGGGGGATCCCACTGAGCAGGAGCTGCGGTCCCCAGTCTGAGGCCATTTGGGGGGGGATCCCACTGAGCAGGAGCTGCGGTCCCCAGTCTGAGGCCATTTGGGTGGGGGGGGATCCCACTGAGCAGGAGCTGCAGTCCCCAATCTGAGGCCATTTGGGGGGGGATCCCACTGAGCAGGAGCTGCAGTCCCCAGTCTGAGGCCATTTGGGGGGGGGGATCCCACTGAGCAGGAGCTGCAGTCCCCAATCTGAGGCCATTTGGGGGGGGGGATCCCACTGAGCACAGCTAGCCACACACATGCAGCGACCGTGAGCTGTCCCATTTGGTGGTGGTGGCAATGGTCTGCAGGCAGTTGGTAGAGGGGATGAGACTCTGCAAATCGCCTTCCTGCAGCGCGCACAGCAGGACATGGTGACCATTCCTAGAACAAGGGCACACACCGTTTCTCACACTTCGTCAACCCTGAGGGGTCTGTGCTGGTCCAGATGTAGCAAAGTGAGGCTTCAGAAGAGACTCCACGGCCACGCTGAGACTCAGCAGCAGCCCAGGCACCAGGTTCTCTTCACCGCAGGAGCTGTGGGTGTGGGCCGGGTCCCCGCGGGCACCTCGGGCGCTCACCTGAATGCCGTCCAGTAGCTTGCTCATGCACCAGTAGGTGTCGGCTTCAATGTTGCGCAGCACCTCTGCGGGCACGCCGGAGACGTCCACTGTGTCCACCTCCTCTGCCTCTGGGCGGCGCCGAGCATGCAAAAGACAAGGAGACTTAGCCACACGGGACCACGACCCACGAGGAGGCCCACGGAGCCAGAGCGGCGCCCACATCCAGCTCCCTCCACCCGCCCTCATCAGTCTACTAAATGACTCGCGCAGTCCTCCAGCTCATCACTTAACGCTTCTCAATCTTAACGCCTAATTAGTTGCAGATAATTAATATTCTGAATCCTCTCCAATTAATTAACATAACTAATATATAATAAATTATTGCTTCTCAGACATTTCACATCCTAATAAGAGAAAACAGAATATATTACTTAATCCTCACAGAGATCTGCAAGGTTTTTCATAAGATTTTGAAAACTCTGCTTTGGATATATTTACAAATTCAATAATTTGTAAATTATTTTAGAGGAATTGGCAATAATTCCTCTAAAAACCTTTTCCCAAAGTTAAGAGTTTCCAAAACTACACAGTGTAAAGACTTCCATGCTATGACCAAAAACCCCAGAAAGCCGTACACAGATGTGCGTCCAAGAAAGCACAGACAATGGTGCTCTAAATAATTTCCTTCTTGAAGTATAAAAAAAAGAGAAAACAGAATCTAAAAGTTTTTAAAATGCAAAACAGATGCCTAATTCAAATGGCTCATCAGATACTTGAACAAACTAATTTTAGATCCTTACAGAACTACTGTCATCCAGCAAAATACTCATAAATGTTTAAAATTATCTACCCTACAAATGCTTTCTACTTCAGTTTGATTTGCATGGCATCTTCGCAGGGAAAATGTTCCTTAAGAAAAGAAACATTTCAGCCCAGAAGAGATTTAGAAAGGTTTAAGCAGATAAAAGTTACAATGAGAAGGGAAGAGACCGCTGCTGGTGCTGCCCGCAGGCTGCCGAGGCGCCAGGCCGTCTCCTGCGCACTATGAGCGTGCCTGCTGCTTTCAGCTCTGTCACCACTGCCATCGCCACCTGAGCCATCAACAGTGGGGTAAAGGGGGCTGGGCCGTGGCTATCCGGAGCAGCCTGACACACGTGGGGAGAAGGGTACGGAGGCAGCCCCACCTACTGGTCCCTGAACCAAGGTCCCTACCTGCTCCACAAGGATGCAGAGGCCCACCTCACGTTCGTGCTGCCTACAGTCCTACAGCACACTGGTTCCTCAGTCGCAGCCCCGCCCATCGCTAACTCACACTGAAGCCTGTGACTGGGAGAGCCGAGATGACACGCCACCCCACGGTTCTTGGTTCACCCCAGAACCAGCAGGATCAAAGGGGAAGAGCGCCTCCGTGTCTGACCCTCCAGCAGGAGTGAGCCGCTGGGCGCCTGAGGGCCTGGACAGGAAAGTGACAGCCCTGGACACATCCAACATGGCAGGGCCTGCGGGAACGCAGGAGGGTGGGCGGATCCCAGCCAGTTCGCACGTCACTCCTCTCTGGGGAGGTGGGGTGGATCCTCAGTCTCTCCGTGGGTATTGCCTTGATTTGGTTCTGGGTTGTGTAAACTGAGAGGTAATTCATCCACCATGAAATCCACTCTGTAGCATGTACAATGCAGTGGTCTTCAGGGGGTCCCAAGGCTGCACACATACCACACTAGTTCCAAAGCATTTCCGTCACCACGGAAAGAAACTTCAGCAGTCGCTCCCCACTTCCCAGCCCTCGCCTGGCAACCACTAACCTGCCTCCGTCTCGATGGAGCTGACTATTCTGGACGTTTCACACCGCTGGCATCAGGCTCCGTGGCCCTCCGTGACTGGCTCCTTCTCACTGAGCACAACATCCTCAAGAGTCACCCCTGCAGGAGGCGGTGTCAGTGCCCCACTCCTCTTCACAACTGAGTGGCATGCCCTACAGCCAGGCCACACGGAGCCCCTGCACTCCTCAGCTGGTCAGCCCTGGGCTGTCTACACCGGCCAGGGCAGGGAGGGTAACGTGGACACAGTGAGCCGGTCCCCTGTGTGGGATCTGTCCCTACACACCAGGCACAGACATGAGTGACATACCTGATGCCCTCAGGAAGCTCATGAATTAAAGGGGAGAACGAGTGACTTTAAAGATTGGACACCTCAGTGCTGGGTGTCAGAGTCACTCAGGTGGTGTGGAGAGATGGATGGGCTCCTCTCGGGACCCAGGCTTGTGAAGGACGCCGTTGTCCACAGCATACAGGGCACACCCAGGCCCTCACTCTCTTGGACGAGTTTTCACCAAGCCAGGAACTGGAAGGCAGGGCCCTGTGCCCCTTCCCTCGAATGCGGGGCTAGGATGACAAGTGCTGCTGGTTGGCCGTGACCCTCCTCTGTCCCAACCCTCCTCCCAGCCCGGGTGTGTCCATGACACCTGCACTCTCCTGGTGGCTGTCTACACACTGGCCCCCTGTGGGGCTGCAGACTCTCCCTCCAGCACCTGGCAAGGTGTCTGGCCTCAGAACTCCGCTGGCCCCGGAGCCCAGGTTGATCTGAGTGCACCCTCTGATGAGAACCCCACAGGATCTCCCCAGGAAAGGCCCTGTCTCCCATTTCCCACAGCAGCCCAGGGAGGGAGGTGTTACCTCTGCCCCTTCACAGATGCAGAAATGAGGCCTCCACGCACTGACCAGTGTGCTTTGGAAGGTAGGGGTGGAGTGAGCAGCCTGGAGCCAAGTCCAGCCCCCTCATAACGCTTTTTCTACGGGAAGGAGCAGCAGCAAAAGCCAGGCGCAGAACAGGAGTGTGAGTGGCCTCCCCAGGGCACCACTTCCTCCCTGGGAAAACAGTTTCAGCAGAATCAACGCAACATTCTGCTGACCTGGAGCAGAATGTCTGATTTTATTTCCCCGTCTCAGGGAACTGAATCAGCCACAGTAATCAGCGGGCTTGCTTTGAGAAGATTTCCATCGACATACCTCTTTCTAGGGCCTCCCAAGCATGGAGACATTTCCTCAGATATAATGAGAGTAAGCAGGGAACTAAAGCCTGGCAGACCTCAACAGCCTCTCCTCAAGTGCACAGATAAAGCTGGGCTGTCGCAGCGGTGACTCACAGAGCCAGGCGCTGCGTGCACCAGGCAGGGGCCTCGCTCTCTTGGTCTGTTTAGTTGGCTTGTTATTTTATCTGAGGAAATGTCAGTGGCCTATTCTAGGTGTCATTTCTCACAATGGGCCATTTGTTACTCTTCAAGGTAATGAAGTAATGGCATTTAACTCAGAGAGCCCCCAAGGTCATTTGTCTTCTAAACGCCAAGAGAATTGGAATTACCCTTATTGTTAGAATGAGATAAATATTCCCCGCCAGAGGAAGCATCCCCCACTTTGGCAAAGGCACACAGAGTGACACAGGACACTCTGGACTCCAGGCTGTGACAGCAGGGTCAGGGCCAGGGCAAGCTGCAGAAAATCCTCCCAGGCTGGTGTGTCTGGCCCCTGGGAGACAGCCTGGGAAGGTCCAAGACCACCCAGAGGAGCCCCGTCCCAGGGGTTGTGGCCCAGACAGAACTGCAGGCAAGATCAGCAGGCTGCGCTTGGCTTCCACCCATCAGATGCTGATCTAGGAAACCATCTGCCCCGAGGACCAGCGAGAGTCCACTGCAGGGTGAGAACGGGCTCTGAATCAAGACTCCGAGATGGCCAACGTCCCTGACACATTTTCATTTAGGGCCATCCGACTCCAAAGTCCACACTGTGGGGCCAGGAGGGAGGGAGACTGAGAAGGGAGGCACGGGAGCGAGGCATGACCAGGAAGCCTCGTGGCTGGGGTCAGCTGGCATCGGGATGGTCACCGCCGGCCAAACCACACCACAAGGACGTCAGCTTTATCTCCAAAACGTGTGTCACTCCAAAGGAGGGCAGAGAGGACAGCACTGACACCAATGGAAAGAAAGAATTTTTAGCTAAGATCACAAATGAGAAAGGAAAACACAGACACGGTAATTCCAAGCAATCCCAAGGTTCAAAGGAAGAAACACAGTTCACAGGAGAAAATGATCAGTACACAGGTGAAAGCAGAGTAGGGAGACAGAACCAGACGCCAATCAATGGAGGGCAGGGCTTAATGAAACGGCAGCAGGGCTGTGGCCCTGAGGGACACCCCCTCAGGGGTGACAGTAAGAGCTGTCGGGCCTTGGGATATCTGGGCTTAGAGATTTCTTTCTGAGCCACGAGCCACGAAGACATGCCCAAGCTGCCTCGAAGCAGCTGGATGCCAGGAGGTGGGTGATTCACAGGGCACCCCTGGACTGTGGTGAGGGCAAGGGGAGATGTACAGAACCTCAGCTTCCTCCCAGCCAGGAGGGACCGGCTGGGCCCCAGGAGCCATGACAGAGATAGGCCACTGCGGGCACTTTCTAAGGTGACATTTTTGCAAACACGTAACTAAAAATAATGAAATTTAAACAAACTTGTTTCCGTCTGAAATAGAGCCTGATTCTGTCTTTTAGCTTCTCCATGTAATTAAGAACTGAATTAACACTGGCATGGGTAACAGTGTTCTGGAACTGCATCTGGCCCTTTCTTCCCTACATCAGCCACAACACCTCCCTACAGGGGCAGCCCCGTCCCCTTGGGACACCAAGTTGAGAAAAGCATGAGTCCTGACCCCAAAGAGTTCTCGGGGTGGTGGGGAGGCCACATGCACAGGCTAACTCCGAGGGGAACCTGGAGGAGGCAGAAAGGTACTCCCACAGCCTTTTCCCACAGGGCAGAAGATCAGCAGGCCCAAGTGGACCACAACAAAATGTGAAGTCATGGGATATAAAAACAGACACTGAGGCCGGGCGCAGTGGCTCAAGCCTGTAATCCCAGCACTTTGGGAGGCCGAGGCGGGTGGATCATGAGGTCAAGAGATCGAGACCATCCTGGTCAACATGGTGAAACCCCGTCTCTACTAAAAATACAAAAAAATTAGCTGGGC
>CM052648.1:2979294-3008856 GCA_028533165.1 Leontopithecus rosalia
CGGGAGGTGTGAGGAGCCAGCCCACCACGCATGGGCAGGTGTTGGGGAGGGCGTGATGTGCAGCCGGTGCTGTGAAAACACAGTGGGCACAAACAGATGGAGATGCTGCCACCTGGGGCCTGCTGGCCCAGCATGGCTAAGGCACATGAGGAAGGTGTGGGTCCATCACAGCTGCCCCTCCAGGCAGCAAACACACTGCTGAGGAACCAATCGACTGCACCATCACGGAACTCCACACTGCACCACCCACCACGAGGATGGGATGAGGCAGACAGTGTGCCTGCTACTGAGCTGTCACCCCTGCTCAGGGATCTGCCTGTGTCCTTCCCCACCACGGGGAGAGCATCTTAGGGTGGAACCTGCCTGCCTGCCTGCCTCCTTCTCCAAACTCGTCCAGCATCTGCAAGAGTGCCTGGACACCCAGCAGAGCTCCATAAACATGTGGTAAGTAAGGGAGCAGCCATCCTCAAGAAGCTCCAGTCTATGAGGAAAAGGAGTTACACACACAATCGGAACCAGACCTCAGTGGAAATCATGCCCACGTGTTCTCTGAAGGATAAAAAAAAGGTAATCCCGGCTGGGCTTGGTGGCTCACGCCTGTAATCCCAGCACTTTGGGAGGCCGAGGCAGGCAGATCACGAGATCAAGAGATTGAGACCATCCAGTCCAACATGGTGAAACCCCATCTCTACTAAAATACAAAAATTAGCTGTGTGTGGTGGCGCGTGCCTGTAATCCTGGCTACTCAGGAGGCTGAGGCAGGAGAATTGCTTGAACTCAGGAGGCGGAGGTTGCGGTGAGCCAAGATCGTGCCATTGCACTCCAGCCTGGCACCTGGCGACAGAGTGAGACTCTGTCTCAAAAAAGAAAAGGCAATCCCAATGTCTCTGGCTCAAAGAAATATTCATGTCACCACTAGATTTAAGACAAGATATCAAGTCTGATTTGCTTTTACTAATGGCAACACAAGCAACACTAAAATGAAAAACAACTCATTCAAACAGGAAAGCACTATCTCACACAAGGTCACAGGACAACGGCTCTGAGTGCCTCCTTTAAGAAAAAGCTTGTTCGTTGTTTTCTGAGAAGAAGACAAAATAACTTTGCAATTCTGAGCACCCTTGAAACGCCATGTCTCTGAAAACTGCAGGTATAGCTTCTCGGGAAAACAGAAGGCACACCTGATGCCCATGGTCCCCAGGCCCTAACTGTCCAATGGGCTTTCACCCCAGTCATTCCTGGCCCTCTGTAGGTCAGAGGCAAGAATGGACAGACTTTTGCCACATTCGTTCCTGGCCCCACAAAGGTCAGAGGCAAGGATGGAGCAGGCTTTCACCTGGATTGTTCCTTCCTGCTCCTCTGTAGGTTGCAGGCAAGGTATCCACACTACCCAGGAGCTCTGGTGTGGGGCTGGCACCTCCCACGTGCCCACAGGTGAAGGCACCCCTTCCCACCCCTCACTGCTTTAAAGGGTGAGGCCCCTCGCCTTTTCCTAATGAGGACAGGAGCAGAACACTTCTGGCTAAGGAAGACCTTCTTCCTGATTCCATGTTTCCAGTTAGAAGGATATGCTGCAGACACACTCATCTTTCCGACGGATGACTGCAGAAATTTATACAGAGAAGCTTTCTCGAGTCATAATAATCTGAAAGCACAAACTGATCATAAATCAATCCATTAAATCGATTTACTCCCTTTATGTAATTAAGTCAAAAATAATTCCTCAAAGGATAAATGGGTCTTTAAATCAATCAGCAGAATGTTCCCTCATACAAATCATTACTAATGGGCCCAGGTGGAAAGAAGACTGGCCAACACAAGGCTCTAGGCCCTGCCGACGGCCTGGGCTAGCCACGTGAGGAGGAAGCCACACCCGGAAACACAGATCCTCAGTACCCTGCTGCCTGGAACCCCGTGGACACCCAAATCCGTGGATGCTCCAGACCCTGATATAAAAGGATTTCGTGATTTGCACGTAATCTGTACGCATCCTCCTATACACCTTAAATCACCTCTAGATTACCTATACCGCCTAGTGTCCTGTAAATGCTATGTAAACAGATGTTTACAGAATAATGACAAGAAAAAAGCCTCTAGATGCTCAGGACAGATGCAATATTGTTTCAAAGATTTTTATCGAATCCACACATTTAGAAGCCATGGATCTGAAGGGTCAACTGCATCCCACTGTGATAAAAACCTACAGCAAAAAGTCTCTGTAAAGACATTTCACCCAGGGCGACAAAGGAATGCGAACGCGAGGCTAACCTGGAATCCTTCCATGCTTAAATATGGGTCCGCAGCAGATCAGAAAAAGATCTTCTAGACAAAGGTCCAGGACACAAGAAAAAACCTGGTCCATGTTATTTTAAAATTTTAAATGAGAAAGCATTTATAAGTCATTACAGGCAAAGGATTAATATTAATAACTTACAAAGAATTATTTCTCAATAACAAAAATCTAAGTAGGCTGACTAAAAATGAGGGAAATACCCAAAAAAAGATTATGTATAAAAGAAAGCCAATGAAAATAACGAAGCAATGGTCAACATCATTAGTCATAAAATAAATTCAGTAAGATTCACCAAGCTCACCAATAAAGCTGGTCAAGATGCCAATGTTTAACTATTCCCCACTCACTGCTGGTCCCCACTCACTGCTGCAGAGATGACAAACACACTCTGCAAATCAAGCTGACAAGCTGTGTCAAAGCCTTGAAAATCCACAGGGCTCAGCAGAGCCCAGACAGTGCACCGGTACGAGACGGGGACCGTCGGAATCCAGGAGGAAAACAGTCCCAGGCCCTGCGCTTCTGTGGTTCACGGCCTGGCATGGGCAAAGCCCCACACCAAGTGAGAATAGGCTGGTCAGATGCTGAAACGGCATGCTGGTGTGGAGAGGGTGCCCTTACACTTTACCATTAATAACGCAACGAGAGACCAAAAAATACACCCACTGCAAAACACACCACAGGTTCCTCTGCTGTTCAGATGAGGTGGCTGGCATCTAAAACTGCTGGCTAACTGGAAGAGCTTGCTGCTCTAACAGGCAATCCAGCTTTCACTGGCGTCTCAGCCTTTGGCTGAGCCACTTACAAAAGCCTAAGTCCCTTTCCTCCTCAATCCTTGGTCTTCAGTAAATCACCCCAATGCTCAGCTCCAAAGTTCTGCTGCTGTTTTGGTGCTGCTTATGTCCCAGCTGGGAGCCCCACCACTCACAGCAAGAGCGGACACGCGGTTCGCCGGTGCCCAGCGTAGGGTTTCAGGCGTGAAGACCAAGCAAGGCTGGTGGTTGTGGCCTCTGTGCAATTCTAAGGAGACTGTGTGAAAGGCTGGCTGTGGCCACTCACAGGGCAAGACCTCGCCAAGAGTCGGGTTGGCAACTCGGCCCCTCGGCCCTCAGTGCCCCTGCTGGGCCTTCCATCTGGAATTGACACATTTCAACACATTCCTCCTTGTCTACTATACCCAGAACATGGACCATAAAAATCAGGTTCAAAACTGCTTGCACTGTAACTACCCCACCTGGATGGACACAATCCCAGAAGGATATGAAGCTACTGTATCAAAACCAAATCTGGACAGACAATATATACACGATGTTTCCATGCACTATGGCACGAAGCCAAAGCAAACCAAGACTCCTTCCTTTCAGGATGTTTTCAATGTTTCTGTTTGAAGGAATGTGATCAATTGTACGGCTCTTCAGTTTCTCAACAAAAAGAAACACGATCCACTGAAAGAACACACCGACCCACCTTCCACAAAGAGGGCCCTTCCCGTCCAGCTTCTCAGGCCATCCTGGTGGCGAAGCCTGCGTGCTCTGCAGGTCTTCTGCAGCTGGGGAGCACCCGAGGGGCCTCCGCACGCCCAGAAGGCACTCAAAAGGCATGACTGCAGAACAGCCCCACAAATAAACATCTTCCTAAGTGACAGATACCTGTATAATTTGCAAACAGCCCTGCTTGTTCTCCATCCTGCCCTAAGGAGGCTTCACACAAAGAAATGTTTTGAACCGCCAGCCTCCCTGTACAGAGCGGCACAGAACCAAGGCTCCAAGTGCACAGCCAATCACTGCACACCTGCCAGAACATCAAACGGATGCCGCTGGCAGCCAAGGAGGGGCAGGAGCCCAACTCTCAGGTCAACGGGCAGCTGCATTGCCCATACTCAAGTCCTGGCGCTCTGTTATCAGAAGCGAACATCTCAGCACCCCACAGAAACATGCATGACTCCTGCTGGACCCACGATCAGAGCACACAGAAGGAAGAGTGGCAAGCCAGCTCCTGAGAGCCTTCAGATAACAGGTATCTCCTGTGGGCCTAGGCCCATGCCCTGCCCCTGCGCCTGCCTCCCCACTGCTGAGGCAAAGCTGGAGAAAGCCATATGGCAACAGCCCCACTGTGTCCTCCACAACACGCAGCTTGGAGGCCCGAAGGGGAAGCGCATGGCCCCCAGAATGCAGAAGGGTCTGCTCAGCCCAAAGGCCCCATGCCGTGCCCAGAGTGGCACCTGGGCCCAGAGAAGGACCCGACATTATGGTTAGTAAAGTGCCCTGTGCACGCTGGAAGACCCGGACCTTCTCGGGCTTCCAAAATGGCCTGTGTCTTGGGTTTTACACTTGCTAAGGTTTCTCCTTTACTGAACAGTATGTGTAGAGCTCTGGGAGCTGTGGAAAGCACAGGAATCAGTGCCTGCTCCATTCAGAGCCAGCAAACTTGGCTGGGAGAAAGCAGAGCTCCATACAGTCATGGAGGCCGGAGAGCTCCCTGAAGGCTCCCTGGGCCTTATCCGCTTTGGGCACGGTGGGACCCAGGGCAGGCAGTGTGATGGGCACTGTGTGGCCCAGGCAGGGGCCGTGCCATACAGCATGGCCAAGACGCAAAGGGGTAAGACAAACAGGCACTGATTGTTTAAAAGTCATTGTCGGGCCGGGCGCAGTGGCTCAAGCCTGTAATCCCAGCACTTTGGGAGGCCGAGGCGGGTGGATCACGAGGTCAAGAGATCAAGACCATCCCGGTCAACATGGTGAAACCCCGTCTCTACTAAAATACAAAAAATTAGCTGGGCATGGTGGCGCGTGCCTGTAATCCCAGCTACTCAGGAGACTGAGGCAGGAGAATTGCCTGAACCCAGGAGGCGGAGGTTGCGGTGAGCCGAGATCGCGCCATTGCACTCCAGCCTGGGTAACGAGAGCGACACTCCGTCTCAAAAAAAAAAAAGCCATTGTCAGCCAGGTGTGGTGGCTCACGCCTGTAATCCCAACACTTTGGGAAGCCGAAGTGAGTGGATCACAAGGTCAAGAGTTTAAGACCAGCCTGGCCAATATGGTGAAACCCCGTCTCTACTAAAAATACAAAACTAGCCAGCCATGGTGGCGCATGTCTATAATTTCAGCTACTCAGGAGGCTGAGGCAAGAGAATCGCTTGAACCCGGGAGGTGGAGGTTGCGGTGAGCAGAGATCGCGCCATTGCACTCCAGCCTGGGCAGCAAGAGTGAAACTGTCTCAACAACAATAACAAAAAAAACTTTTAAGTCATTGTCACAAAAAACATTTTAGGAACTCACAGTACTAAATAAAGAGGGAAATCAGCCACAGACGCATCATGTAAAACGCAATCAGGATCTCCACTGCTGTAGTTTTATTCCAATTTCTTTCTGCACAGAGGTTCTGTTCAGCTTTTATATGAATACAGTGGCACTGTAAATACAAACGAGTGTCCTGATGAATCTGACGTTTCTAATAGGGATCTCCCACTTTATAACATGCGCTCTGAAGCCAGCCCTCAGGATGCTGCTGATCATCCGAAGAACTGCAATCTCCCCGTCTACACAGCCAGCCACACCCTGCTTTGAGATGCCGGCACCGTCTCAAACATCTTACTGTTATAACAAAGAATGCCCGAATAATACTCTTTTCTAAATAAAGTATGTGGTCCACATTGAGAGTGATTTCCTTAAGAAAAACATCCCAAGTGAAACGGTCAGGTGAAAGAGTGGAACATTTCATTGAGAGATGTTGGTAAAATACTTGAAAGTATCGCGAATATATTTAACAGTCAGCAGGGCCTAAGATCCTCCTCCTCACTGATCACTTAGCAGCTCCATGACCTGCTGCTCTGCTCTGCTCCCTGGGAAGGTAAAGTATCTCATTATACTGAGATCTCATTCACATTCTTTATTTTCTGGTAAAGTTTAGCTGTTTTCCACACGTTTGTGACTGTTCCTTAAATCCATTTTTGATTCATATGGTTCCCAGCTAATGCCATGCAGAGCAGGAGGGGTGGTGAGGCAGCAAGTAATGATCCCTGACAGAAGCCAGCTCTCCTTGGCTAGGATCTTAGAGACACTCGCTTCTCCTCCCAGACAGCACACTCCCTCAAGGCCAGAGGCCTGCCACAGTCAGCCCCACTCAGGGACTTGCCAGAGGCCTGTGAAGTGTGTGTTCAACCACCTGCCACTGACGAAATCTGCAAGAACCTGCAGTGACTTTTTGAAAACATGCAGGAAACCAAGCAATCCAACTCACACTATCTGGATAAATCTGTCAAAATACACACTCAGGGCCGGTGAGGTGGCTCACACCTGCAATCCTAACACTTTGGGAGGCCAAGACAGGTGGATCACGAGGTCAGGAGTTCAAGACCAGCCTGGCCAATATGGCGAAGCCCCACCTCTACTGAAAACACAAAAATTAGCCAGGTGAGGTGGCATGCACCTGTAGTCCCAGCTACTTGTGAAGCTGAGGCAGAAGAATCACTTCAACTCAGGAGGAGGAGGGTGCCGTAAGCCAAGATCACACCATTGCACTCCAGCCTGGGCAAGAGAGCAAGACACTGTCTCAAAAAAACAAAATATACACTCAGACACACTCAATACTCTCCGCTAGCAAATTCCCCAGGGCTCCCACACGAATCTCCGATGCTGGTGACGCCATCCATTGTGCTGCGCTCACACGGCTGACCCAGTGTCCCTCCTTCTGTGTCCTCTCGGAGTCCCTTTTAAACCCTGACAGAGCCATCGGGACCCCTGTCCTGGAGTGAGGAAAAAGGCCACTAAATGGAAATCCCAGGTTCAAATCCTGGTCTCTATCAAACAAATTACCGGAAGAAATGACTTCAAGCTCTTTTTTCACCATGTTTACGTGGGAATTACAAAACGCAAACCCAGGGCCACAGGCACGAAATGATGCAAGCCATACGGAAATTTGAAAACCTGCCTAACACCACACGATCATCTGCTAAGGCTTCACGTGGATACAAGCTCTGAGGACGGTCTCAGAAATGCCTGGAGTCACCTAGAAAGCTGAATGTAACATGAATCCAAAATGCCGCCGAAGCGCACGGGAAGCAAAGGTGCGGGTGTCCCTGACGGGCTGTCACAGAACTTAGGTGTGACTCTACAGCAGTTAATCAAACTGAATCTGAGGGCAAATATATAAGGAAGGTGGATAATTCTTGACATCATTTGCTATATTTTCCAAAGTTCTTAAGTGATATTTTTATAAAACGAGATTGCCTTAATATACAATGACTATCTCTGCTTACTTAAAGCAGTCTAGAAATTGGAGTCCAGGCCAGGCACAGTGGCTCACACCTGTAATCCCAGCACTTTGGGAGGCCAAGGCACGTGGATCTCAAGGCCAAAAGATCGAGACCAGCCTGCCCAACATGGTGAAACCCCATCTCTACTAAAAATACAAAAATTAGCTGGCATGGTGGCACACGCCTGTAGTCCCAGCTACTTGGGAGGCTAAGGCAGGAAAATTGCTTGAACCCAGGAGGGGGAGGGTGCAGTGAGCCGAGATCATGCCATTGCACTCCAGCCTGGGTAGCAGTAAGATTCCATCTCAAAAATAAATAAATAAATAAATTTAAAAAATAAGAAATTAGAGTTCAAAACAAAAGCTGCCTAGAATAAAAAGTAAATTATCATTGACTAACACTAATTACCAAGAAAATGAAGAGTTTAAGCCTCAAAATCTGGCTTTAAAGATTTGTGGATCTTTCATGAACAGTATTCAATTCTCTTCACACTAGGAGTCCCGGATACAGGATTTTGTTTCTTGTCTCTGAGAAGATGTGTCCTCTTAGCTATGGACTGTCCTCAGCTATGCCCGTGTGGTAGTGGCAGAGTAGACTGCCTGGACAGGAACACGGCCCCTATGCCAAAGAGCCAAAAAATGCCAAGAGGCTGGGCGTGGCGGCTCACGCCTATAATCTCTGCACACTGGGATACCAAGACACTTGAGCTCAGGAGTTCGAGATCAGCATGGCCAACATGGTGAAACCCTATCTCATCTAAAAATACAAAAATTAGCCAGGTGTGGTGGCAGGTACCTGTAATCCCAGGTACTTGGGAGGCTGATGCAGGAGAATCGCTTTAACCCAGGAGTTGGAGATTGCAGTGAGCCCAGATCATGCTACTGTACTCCAGCCTGGGCAACAGACAAAAAATTCCATCTCCCAAAAAAAAAGGTTGGTTTCAACGCTATACCTCCTACATGATGTCTGATATGACACCATACAACAGGCCAGCACCAAAGACCGTGAAAAATGCACCAATAACAAGATTCCCGTATGAGGGAAGGTAAAAAGCACTTAGTTAAACTGGAGGTAACAGAGAAGATTCACACCCTTTTTCCTGCACCATCACTAGTGGTCAGTCCCACTCTGTGCTTCCTTTGCCCCCAGGGGCCCAAGCGAAAATCACGTTAGTCTTTGGCACCATCCTCCACTCCAAGGAACCAGCGCTACCAGCTGCTGCAGGTTTGGGTTAGAAAAATTCCAAAGGAGCTGTGGTCAAAACTCAAGGAGGCTTTCCGAGGTGTCTGAGGGCAGTGCTAAAAAGGCTAAGTGAAACAAGTCAGTTCCTCGGGCCAAGAAGCCTAGTAAATGTCAAAAATGCCAACGCTGAGGCAGGTCATTAGAAAAAGTGCAGTCTGGAAAAGCCAGTCCAGGAAGACAATGAGCCCCAGGAAGAACTACCGACAAGAGTGAACTGACAGGCACCAGGCTGCTCGGAAAGCCGGGAGGCGTGGCGGGGCTTGGCCGGCTCCGCCCATGCAGAATCAGAGTGAATCGGAGGTCCCCGGCGACCTCAGGCACCAGAACTGAGCCGAAGGATGGGAAGGGGACAGAGAGGCCCCTGGCACAAGGGGTCAGGAAATAGGCCTTTCCCTCCTGGGGTGTGTCTGTCTCCAGGGTGGCAGCATGGAGACTGAAGGACCTCCAGCAGGCCTCTCAAACCCAGGACCATAAAACGCGCAGCGCAGACACAGAGCCAAGGCTCATGGAGAGACAGCAGTGCCACCCGCCACGGCAGCCAGCATCTGACGCCACCTGCGGCTGGCCCCACCAACCAACCTGCGGCTCGGTGTCAGGACCCACCGTTCACTGTCTCCATGTATTTTGTGAAAGGACTCAGACAATGAGAAGGCCGCAGCTCTGTTTCAGGAACCGCAGCCCTAGGCAGAGGCAGGGGCACATTCAAAGTAAACAGAGTGATTCTCCTTTCCAGAGAGAAATGCTAACTCCCTCCAATCCAGGAAGTCTACGGGAAAGGCAAAGGCCAAACAGCAACTTTTCAAAAGAAGCTAAGCCTGCTGTCTTCTTTGGAACACAGAAAACTGTTCCAGCAGCTGGGGGAGAGTCCCAACGCTGGGCACAGGGCTGGAGAGGGCCTGCTACAAAAGGCTTACACATGATGAGTTCATCCCTGTGCCAAGCAGACACGGAGGCCGGCTGAGGGAACACAGGGGCTGGAGGATTAACTGCGTCGCACATGTGAACAGGCGGCACTGGCCAGAAGTCCCAGCTCTCCAGCAGTGAGGCAGATGCCCAGGTGGACATGGCGGGGCCCCTGTCCACATGCACATGCCCAGCCCTCTGCGCCATCCCCATGTAATGACTGATGGCTGAGCAGCCGCAGGGCAGAGAGGATGCAGGCTGCCCTGGGACCACAGCCACAGGGAGAGGCTAAGGAGCAGGGGTCACAAGGTTTGCACAGCTCCTCAGAACAGGCAGCCAGCTTGCACCTCAGACCACAACGGAACCAAATGAATGAACCTGATCCATAAACCTCCCTGGTTCTGCAGACCTCCCAGGAAGTCAGGGCCACCCAAGAAGGGTGCCATGTAGAAACATGGAAGAAATGGATAATCCTCGGGCCAAGTTCTTGGGGCTCACTGATGAGAGCCACACCCAAGACTGTCACTGCTCCTCCACCTGCAGAAACTCCATCCAGGCCGCACCCTCCTCAAGGAGCACCCCCGGCCTGTCCCAGCCCCCACCAAATGCAGGAGATGCACGGCACTCTGGGGGGCTTCTTCCACCACCAGTTAGGGGGTCCATCCTGTGCCTCCTGTCTCTGATGCCGCAGCTCCAGTCCATCCTCCATCATCTGTAAACGGATCCATCCGCTATTGTCAGAAACGTGTTCCATGCCTCATGTGCGATGGCCGTCCCTCCCCTCAATAGGGTGCTGGGTAGCAGCAAGAGGTGTGAGCCGCTTCCTCACATAAGCAGCCCAGGCACAGCCTCACCTCTCGCCTGCACACGATGGCGTCCCCCGCACTGGAAGGCCCCACTCAGCTCAGCTGGCCCATGCTGTCCTCATTCTGGGATCCCAACCCAGCTCCAACCCATCTGTTGATTGGCAGTCAAGGCACTTGATATGCTTTGGTTCTGTGCCCTCACCCAAATCTCACCTCAAACTGTCATCCCCACGTGATGAGGTGGGACCTGTAATCCCCACGTGTTGAGGGAGGGGGCCCGCGGGGGCAGGGGGGAGTTTCCCCCAAGCTGTTACTGTGATTCTGAGTTCTCACGTGACGTGATGGTTCTATACGCATCTGGCCTTTCCCCTGCTGGCACCCACTCTCTCCTGCTGCCTTGTAAAGAAGGCCCCTGCTTCCCTCAGCCTTCCAACGCGATTTTCAGTTTCCTGAGGCCGCCCAGCCATGCCTCCGGTTAAGCTGCAGAACTCTGAGTTCATTGTCTCTTTCCTTTATCATCACCGAGTCTCAGGAGGTATTCCTTACAGCAGTGTGAGAAGATTAACACAGCACTACTCCAGCCTCCCTCTGTCAGACCTTTGTTTTATTTCTAAACAGCTGCATGCCCAGGTGAAGAGGGCTGCTTTCATGGGGTCCCTTGGCCCGTCACCCTGGTGCCTGGAATGACACATGAGCTGGCTGCAAGGTGGAGGCTGCTTCCCTCCCTAACCGAAAGGCCTCCAGAGGCTCCGCACCACCTTCAGAGGAAGGCCTAAGTGCCTCGGCAAGGCTTCCACGTACCAGCCTTCAGGGACCTGCCACGGCCTCTGCCCAGGCTGGCTGCACCCCAGCGTTCCCCTGGGTTCCTTGTTTCTTACCTGCCCGACTCCCACACACCCTTCTCCTTAGTTCACGTTGGATCCTGCCCCAGCCTAACCAGCAAATAACTAATAACAACAAATGCAGATCTCTGAAAACCAGTGCTCAGCAGTCCATGCTGCTTTATAAGCTCGATCTCCACCTGAAAGAGAAAGGAAGTGCCTCACCTAAAGCCCCCAGCACCTCCTCACTCACACCCCTCAGCCATCTCACAGTGGCCTGCATGCACCACCACTGCCACGCTGAAGGGAACACACCCCACAGACGGTGGACCACGAGGCCCACAGGCTTCCGCCCATGCCACACAAGATGAACACAACTTTACGACTGTCCCAGCACAACGAACCGCCCAGTAATACTTTATTACAATACGTGATTCTTGTAAGTAATTTGAAAATACAGAGAAGTTTTAAAAAGAAAATGAAATGATCCATAAATGTACTGGACAGACAAACTAACATCCCATCCTGGTCTAGTCTCCCTGCTTGGTCAGCCTGGGGTGCTGTAACAAACTCCCACAGACCGGGTGGCTTCAGCAGCAGCATCTCCCTCCTCGCAGTTCTGGAGGCCTGAAGTCTGAGGCCAGCGTGGCGGCAGGACTGCTTTCTCCGGAGGCTCGCTCCTGAGCCTGCAGATGCCGTCTCCTCCCTGTGTCCTCTCACAGTGCCCATGTGTGTGCCCAGCCTGGTCTCCTCTTCTTACTAGGACATCAGACCCACTGGATCAGGGCGCACCCTAACGGCCTCACGTGACCTTTGTTAGCTCTTGAAAGACCCTCTCTCCAAAGAGCTTCTGTGTATTGGGGTTACGAGTTCGACCGATGAATTCTGGGGGCGCAATTTGGCCCCAACATTCGCACACACACATTTTCCATAACCCAGAATTGAGAGTAAATATGAAGTCTTATGTCCCATTGTTTTTATACCCTGATCACTTTCACATACTGAAAAACGTTTTGATGAAATTGTGTTTACTGTGACACAGAAATCAGTGCACCCAACAGCTTTAAACTTCCTCTGTCCACGGACATGTGGGCTGCTTCGAGCCTCAGCTCATGCAAACGTTTGCCTCCACAGTGACCGGTACTCAGCCTCCACCACACCACCATCTATGTCCTTGGCACAGGGCGGCGCTGGGCTGCTCAGTAGCCAGCAAACTGCTTTCCAGAATGGCTGCTTCACAGCAAAAGACTGAAAGAGTGTCAACTTCACCTCACCTGAAAGGCACTGAGTATTCTTTTTAATCTGTGATGATCTGATGGACAAAAACAGAACTGCATTATTGGTTCCATTTGCATTTTCACGACCTGTGAAGTTGGACGGTTTTTTTGTTTATTAGTCACTTGTGTTTCCTACTTTGTAACTGACATGTCTGCTTATTTCTGAGAGAAATAATTTTAATATGTTAATCTACTGGAACATAAGAAATGGTTCATGAAGACAAATACCACCATTAAAATAAAAATAAAAATAAAAATAAACGCGGGCCAGGCGCAGTGGCTCACACCTGTAATCCCAGCACTCTGGGAGGCCAAGGCGGGTGGATCACGAGGTCAAGAGATCGAGACCATCCCAGTCAACGTAGTGAAACCCCATCCTACTAAAAATACAAAAAATTAGCTGGGCACGGTGGTGCGTGCCTGTAATCCCAGCTACTCAGGAGGCTGAGGCAGGAGAATTGCCTGAACCCAGGAGGTGGAGGTTGCGGTGAGCCGAGATCGTGCCATTGCACTCCAGCCTGAGTAACAAGAGCGAAACTCCGTCTCAAAAAAAAAAACACTGCAAACCACGTGTCAAGGGAGCAGCACAGGTTGTTTTGAAAACGCAAACACAGCCTCCACTGGTACATGGGCTAAGCAGCTGCCAGTTCTACAGCAAACACCTCCGGTCAGGGTGAGGCCACCTTTTTACACAAACATGAAAGACTGGTAAAATTTCAAAACCATTCAGGGTGACTGGAAAATAATTTATTTTGTTTGGCCTTTCTTATTCACCATTAGTGTACTTTTAATCAAATATATCGATATGTACTAATTAACCCTGCTTCGAGTAAATCAACATAACAAACCACTTCAATAATAAATCACACACACGTAATTGGTACCCTAATTTTTTATAAGGCTGAACATAACATTACCACCATGTGATGACCCCACGGCATAGCAACAGCCTGTTCTGAACGCTGTTACCAGACTCATGAAATATGCTTCCAGAATGAGAAAAAACAGCTGTCAAGAGCCACGTCTTATTATTCAACTATTAAACTTCCTTAATCATCCAGCAGTTTAATTGCTACTGACATGGGTTATACATAACATTTTGTGGTTCAATAAAATACCACAAGGTAACCCCTTCACTCCCTAAGCTGATCAGAAATTCCTCCTTGGATATTCCAGTACAATCCATTTATCCTTTGCTGGGATTCAATTATTTCCACTTCACTTGCATGTAACATTTTGAAGCATTTTGCTAATTTAGGCTAAAAAAAAGAGTTAAGAAATCACTGTATCAAATTGCACAGTATTATTTTCAATTAGATCCCTGATGGGTAGATGACCCAGTTCACTCCGGTCCAAATCCGTCAGCTGAACACACGCTGGTGCTGAGCCACGTTCCGTGGCTGTCAGGTTTTGTCCCGTCCTCCACTTCACTCAGCTCGGCGTCTTCAGCTCCTGCTCTCCACCCAAATCATGGAGCCACAGACACAGTGAAAGGAGGGCTGTGCTTTGGAAAGATGAGCCCAGGAGAGGAAGCCAATCAGAGGGGCTGGAACGTGAGGCAGGGCGCTCGAGTGTGTGCTATGCCCACAGCTCTCAGCCTTGAGCAAGGAAATCAGTGTAGTATCTGACCTGCCAAAATCCAATTCACTAATTCAACAGAGATGAGTGAGCACACCCCAACCAAGAAAACTTGCCAGTACTGACCACAGGACCCACATACATGCATCACATTTCCTAATCCTGATCTAAAACAAATAGCAGGGCAGGGCTCTCACCTATTTTGGAGATAAAAACACACTCTCATCAAGGGAAAGGACATGTTCAAAGTCACACGGGCTGCAAGAAGCAGAGAGGGAGTGGAGCTGAGACCTGTCTGTCTGACTCTGGTGCCTACGGACTTTCTATTGTGGCAACAGCACTTTAACTACACTAGCATGACCCTGACCTGATCCTCGACTTTCTCAAAGAATGAATTCAATAAACAGTGGTTAAGATACAGATTGTCTCTGGCATGAGACAATCGTAACTCTGCTACCTTCTAGTTACGTGGCCTTGAACAAATCAGTTAACCTGCTCAACTCTCAGCTCCTCACCTATAAACTGAAAACTACCACCTCCTTCCTTCTTAAGGGTGTGGGGAGAATCACACACATGCACAGCTAAGCAGAACAAAGAACCTGATGCAGGTAAATATTCAGTCAATGTTAACATCAGAACTGGCTGACGTCAACAGAATTCTACCAGTTCCTAAGCCATGGACCAACAATAGTAATGACAGCAGACTTCAAATCGGAAATTATGTAGGACAAAGAGACAACAGAATGACAGCGGTAAAGCACTGGGAAAAAACTGGCAACCCAGAATTCTGTACCCAGTAAAAATATGTTTCAAAAACAAAGTGAAATATTTTTTTCAGACAAACTAAAGTTATACTACAACAAATGTTAAAGTTCTTCAGGCAAAAGGAATCACATTTAAGGCCAAGTAGACATACAGACCTACACAAAGAAATGGAAAAAAAAAACAGGAAATTATAAAAATGAAGGTAAATGTGAAAGGCCATTTTTTATTTATAATTTCTTTAAAAGATAATTGATAAGGAACATACCAGGCATACAGATCGTGGTTTTAATACAATCCACCAGTAAAAGGAATGAGGGATCCTTGGAGAAACGGCCATACACACACACACACACACACACACACACACACAAAGATAGCAGTGTGTCAAGGGGCCCAGGAGTCAACTGAAAGAGCTCCCCATGGCCAAGGTGAAACAATCTGAGCAAAAACATATAATGTAATATTGGACTACAACTCAAAGTAGAAAATATTTAAAAATCCATATTGATACCAATAATTGGATACATTAACAACTGTGGAAAACAGACAAGTCTCCCATGCAGAAAAATTCCAAATAATTTAGTACACACTCTCCACTCAAGGAAGCGAAGTAAAACCCCCACCCCTTAGGTGTGGGCTGCACACAGTGACTTCCTTCCAGAGAGTGCAGTATGGGAAGTGAGGGAAAAAGAGTAACTTTACAGTGAAGACACCTGGCAAACACTTAACCAGCTAGTCAAGGTCACAGACCTCAGCTGCTAAGACAAAGACACCACCACCGTCAGGTCAGACCTGATGAAACGCCATCCATGCAATGTGGCAAGAGGAAGGCCAAAGGCAGGAGACAACAGGGTGGTCCTGACATGGAGGACAGAGGGAGAGGGTGGCTGGGGATAGAGTCAGATCTGGCACCAAAAATGTTGAGAGAGGAAGAGAGAACCCAGGGGCCCTCAGGTTTCAGCAGACTGGGCAGATGCACAAAGAACACGGCCAAGGCAGCAGGTATGAGACAGCGTGCTGCCTCTGCCTCCAATACCACACTCTGTGGCACCGGCCTCTTCAAGGTGCTGCCAAGGAGGGAGGTAGATACAAAGGAGTGGAGCTCAGGACACAGATCTGGGCTAGAAAGCTGACATTTGAGAACACCAGGTCTTAACCTCGCAGGCCAGCACCCATGTCCAAAACTGCTAAAAACGATGTCTCTTTTCCCCAGAAAAACATACAGAGATATAACATTTGGCATCAGGTCAGGAGGCTCATAAACCTGCTAAAAGCCACTTGTGGACTTTAAGTACAAAGTGTAATGAAGCCACTAGCATGCAAGAGTAGAGAATACGGGATGCAAAGCAGGAGGGGCAAGAAGAAAGCTCGAGAGAACCAACAGCCCAGGCAGAGGAGGACAAGCAGCACACACAGGAGCCAAAAATGATGATTAGGAGAGACAGGGTCCACAGGACACCAAGGCCACGGTGAGGAGGGACAGGGTCCACAGGACGCCAAGGCCACAGTGAGGAGGGACAGGGTCCACAGGACGCCAAGGCCACGGTGAGGAGGGACGGGGTCCACAGGACACCAAGGCCAAGGTGAGGAGGGACAGGGTCCACAGGACACCAAGGCCATGGTGAGGAGGGACAGGGTCCACAGGACACCAAGGCCAAGGTGAGGAGGGACAGGGTCCACAGGACACCAAGGCCACGGTGAGGAGGGACAGGGTCCACAGGACACCCAGGCCACGGTGAGGAGGGACAGGGTCCACAGGACGCCGAGGCCACGGTGAGGAGGGACAGGGTCCACAGGATGCCAAGACCACAGTGAGGAGCGACAGGGTCCACAGGAACAACAAGTTCATGGTTAGGAGTGACAGGGTCCACAGGAATGACAAGGCCACAGTATGTCCCACTGTGGACATCTACTCACAATGCCCTGTGCTGTGGGGCTCAACAGGACACATCTTATTTACCAAACTAGTACCAAACAGCCTCCTCTGTGACTGCTGCTCTTAATGTGATCATTGGTCCATCTTCAATAAGCTAAACGGGACTTCCTGCAAGATGAACGGAGATGAGGTACACCTGCTTCCTCATTGCCCCCTCATGTGGAGCCCGTGGTGCCATCACCTGGACATGCTCAGGGTCAAAAGCCATCAGGGCACCTTAAAGAAAGACATTTCCTACAAAACAAAGCTCCGCATTTGTGTCTTCTGCTTCAAGAGGCACAGATTCCACTGGTTATAAATCAGGTTTATGAATTTTGTATGGATCTGAAAGGAAAAATCCAATCCATCAGTCGTGACTGAGACACTGTCCGCTTTACGCCTCGCTGTAACTGGACAGGTGACACAAGGTGCTCAGCCTTGATGACGCACGATCACCAAGTCCAGCTCTCAGGGACCCAAGACGGCTCCAGCTGCCCTGACGGTCCCTGCCTGGTGTGAAATACAGCCATGTCCGCGCAGGGGTCCGGTCATTCTTAGTACAACTGGCCCAACTGCACATCTTTCAGTACTCACTGTCCCGGGCAATCCTGCGTGCTCCTGATTATTCTTTGAAAATGCACCATACATGAATCGGGAAACTGTGAACGCCCAAAAGTAGACACTGCTGCCCAGCCTCAGAAAATGCTACCATTTTAGAACACTCTTCTAAAGCGGTCTGTGTTTGATTGGCAAACCAGTATATTATTATTGCAATAATAATGATTTAAATATAAATACCATTAGAGCCACAATACTAACACACGCGTACTTCGTGATTTTACTTCAAAGGCCTCCCAGCACTGTACATATACTCAATCATTAACCTCCTGGAGAGAAGAAAAGCTGCAAGGGCTGTCTCTATTTTGCAGGTGGAGAGGCTTTGGCAGAGAAGCAAAGGGTGGGTAGGCCCAATGCTATGTACAGGAACAGCTGACAACTCCAGAAGTGCTGGGCTGATTCTGTTTCTGTCCACAAACACGCACGGGTATGGACACACACACACACACAAGCACATGCACACACAAACACGCACGGGTACGGACAAACACACGCACACACACAGGCACGGGTACGGACACACACACACGCACACACACACACGCACGGGTACGGACACACATGCGCACACACACACACACACACACTTTTATGGATGCAGGCTCACACATGCATCTCAGGACTAACACATATCCCAGACATTTACAAGGAATGTGAGAGAGAGAGAGAGAGAGCTGCAAGGAAATTTCTCTAGAGAAAGGGAACAGAATTAACACGACACTGGTAAACGGGAAAAATAAAACAGAGCTGCAGAGGTGTGGGGTGTGTTTGGTTTTGTACTGTCCCAGCTCTCCACGCACACATCCATCCAGATACGCAAGTGTCCGTAAAAGGCACGCGCTCTCCCTCTTCAGATTCACCTTCACACTGATCCGTTGTTCACGCGCATCTACTGTGAATAACTCAATCTATGAAAGCTACCGCCACTGTCCTCCCGTGGCTCCTTGCAGCTTCCTGATGAGACATCACCACGTCCACACCAGAAAGCAAGAACAGGAAGCTCCGAGATGACAGCTGGCTCTGACCTCGGGCAAGAACGTGGGAGCCAGCGTCGTCACACTTCTACCCAGCATCAGCCCGAAAGGACAGTCCAGCACTTCACAGCAGACACAAGGACCTCAAAACCGGGGCAGAAATTGACAACTTCCTGGGAGGACAATGTAAAGACCAGTGGTGTTTTGACACAATAGTGTGGAATGATGAGGATGTCCCACAGGCCACACAAACAGCACCCATCCAAGACTAAGCTCCTGCCATCCTTCCAAACCCGGAACCTCTCCCACCAGCCACTCAGGAATGGCTACTCTAACCTCCCCGCCAGCCAGGCAGAAACCTTAGAGCCATCTTCAACTACCCTCTGATTCATGAGCAAAGCTTTTCATCAGCTTAACTCTCAAAGCAGAGCCAAATCCAACCACCACCCAATCCCGCTGCAAGCCACGCCCAATCACCCCCACCTGGATTAGCACCATAACCTAACTGGTCTCCTGGAGTCCACCAGCTTCTCCCTCCAACCTAATGTCACTACGTTCCCAAGGCAACCCTTTTCAAGAGAGGTCACGTTAACCCACGTTAACCAATGTCACTCCACTGGCCTCCAGGTCCCATGGGGTCATTGTGCTCAGAGGACGAGCACAGCCCTCCCCTGCTCAGCCTGCTGCAGCCCCATGAGCGAGGCTCGGGCCTCAGGGCCCTGGAAGTCTCTGCACTCACTTGCCTACCCTTGCGAATGGGGCTTGCTCACCACTCCCTGTCACTGCTGACCCTGGCAGTGAGGCCCTGCTGAGCCAGGACTCAAGGCGGCAACACTTTCTTTTCCTTTCTCAGCTCTTTCTTCTTAGTGCTTGCCAGCATCTAACTTACTACACATGCTTTAATTTTGTATTTTCTCCCTCCCCACCAAAAGAATAAAAGATCCTTGAGTGCAGAGATATCGGTTCAGCACATGGATGAAATGATATCCATTTGCTAACAAGAGGCCAGTTCAGATGCTTCCGTCTGAAGCATCCATTTGCTCTATCACCAAACGAGTAACTGCCAGACACACTCCAGACCTACACGGAAACGTTTAAAGCAGGCCATGCCCTCCTCAAGGCGCCCTACAACCACTGCAGCAGGAGGCAGGGCTGGAGGGTGCGTCAGAGCCGAGGCGGGGGGCCAGGGCCAGGCTCAGCTCCATCACAGATGGGGCCATCAGAAACCCGACTTCGTTCCCAGCCTGAGAATGCAGAGGATGACTCAGACGACCCCGAGGTTCCCTCTGGCCCTCACAGCCTGAGTCCCTGAACGACAGGAGCGTGACCTGCTATTGTCATGTTCATGGTGGTTCCAGGTATTCGAGCTGACCCTGGTGTTGCACCTTCTTTGAGGGCGAGTTGTGAAGACAGGACTCCAAAAGGGAAGTGAAGGAAAATGAGGCACAGTCAGTCTCTCGAACAAAGACCCTTTTAGGAGCCCTCGTTGGGTCAGGCTGTCATTTCTTCCCGGTATCCGATGACATGAGTGACCCTCACTTAAAAGACATGCTTTATCTGCCAATAACTCTCACTGGGGTGTGAAGGCAGGTGGGGCCACAGAAGCCCAGGCTCAGGGCACTCCCTCCCGCCTCCCGCAGGGCTTCTGCTCCTGAGTGAAAGGTGGACACGAACTCCCCAGCCTGGAAGCAGGCTGATCTGCCTGTGTCTCTCGAACCCACTCTGTTTTTACTGGCCGGGCACACAGGTTCAATGTGCATGAGGCAAATGTGTGTGACAGGCCTCTCCGGTGACCTTCTGACTTCCGTGATATGTATCTGCATGTTTCTGTTTGGCCGTGCTTGCAAGATGAAATCGATTCTGTAGGAGAAAGGCACGGTCTTCACTGTCTCACGGGGCCTCTTAGCACAAGGAGCAGGCTCCATTTCAGCAACCATTATTTCTTTCTTCTGGAGAAATTACAGCTTCTGTCCCACAGGGACAAAGACCAAAGAGGAGAGATGGCCCCTGTGCTGCATCAAAGATTCCCCAAACCAAGCTGAGCGCAAACCATCACCACAGAACACATGGAGACCAGTTCCAGAGACTCACACAGAGTTATCAACTAATACATACCCGGAGTTAGAAATGCACATTGGAGGCCGGGCATGGTGGCTCACGCCTGTAATTCCAACACTTTGGGGGACCGAGGCAGACAGATCAAGAGGTCAGGAGATCAAGACCATTCTGGTCAACATGGTTGACCGCCTCTACTAAAAATACAAAAAAAATTAGCTGGGTGTGGTGGCCCGCATCTGTAGTCCCAGCTACTTGGGAGGCTGAGGCAGGAGAATCACTTGAACCCAGGAGGCAGAGGTCGTAGTGAGCCGAGATCGTGCCACTGCACTCCAGCCTGGCAACAGAGCAAGACTGTCTCAAAAGAAAAACAGAAAAAAACACACCATGGAGGGATAAGCAAAGCTCATGACTGCGACCAAGGCTTTGGGTGGAGGAGACTCTATCCCATGGACGCCCAGCACGTGGGGCGATCTCAGAGGGCATTACCGACAATGTGGACTCTTGTCTACAAAGGCATGACCATGCATAAAAATGACTCTTCACCGGTGAGTACTGAAGAGTTCGTGAGAAACTCCACTACGGTTTCTTTAACAAAGTCTGGCTCTGGAGTAGAAGTAAATAAACAGGAGAGGTCTGGATGCCATCTTACTTGTCAATTTAAGAGTGAAAATGAAAATGAAAATCTTCCCTGTGTAAGGAGCGCTGATTTCTTGCTTTCTCTCTTCCACCTAAAATGTTTTATTTGAAGATACGCAGGTTTGTTTTTATCTGCTTTGTTTTGTAAATCTCTCTGGTTCACCTCTAATACACCAGCCCTCCGCCCCTGCGGCCCTCCAAAGGCATGTTTCCTAGACAACCCATCATCGCTCAGAGCACCTCATTCATGCCAGTGTACAAAGAGCATCTCTCATTCACAGCTGGCATTAAAAGGCGAGTTTATCAGATGAGAGCAGGATTCTAAAAGCCCTGGCAATTTTTCTGAATCTCTCTTGATGAGAAGGAGCTAAATAAATAGGTCCCCTAAGTCAGCAACAGAATGGAAAGGAGGCCCCAGAATCCTCAGAAAAAATAGGCAGACTACCGAACAGGCTGATACAGGGGGCCAGGCAGTCCTCATGATCTCCAGCCAGGTTCCTCAGGCAGTTGTCTCTGCCCACCTCCCAGTCCTGGCAACAGGGTGACGGGGGAAGAGGGAGGGAGGGAAGGAAGGAGGGAGGGAGGGAGGGAGGAGGGAGAGATCACACTTGCAAGGGCAGAGTCAGTGGAAGAAGAAAGCCAGGACATGCCACACAGAGGAACGCAACCCAGACAAGCATGAGCAGCACCCCGTGGCTTCCACAGCCCTTGAAATAAGTGCCACAAAGACGGTGGTGGCCTGGAGGAGGCGTCCCTCCAGCAGGTCCAGCTGGTTCTAGACCCTTACTGCCCCCACTGTGAGATGACGGCAGAGGACTGAAGGGCCTCAGAGGCCCAGCCGTCCACCTGTGATGCACAGGGATAAGTCATTGAGCCCCAGGCCTGGGTTTTTTAACGAGGAACAGTGACTATACTGGACGACCAGTGACTTCAACCAGCCTCAGCCATGAATGAAGTTCACACATTTGGTCCAGACAGAAAGACGGAGAAGAATCCAAAGCCATGTCCAAACAATAAAAGCCAGAGCAAGTGGGTGATTTAGGGTCTGACACAGCAAACACTTCCCCCTTTAAACTGGGGACCTAGTAGCATTTCTTTATCGTGACTCATGTTACTCTACAGAGACCCACAAAAAGCGTAGCTCTTTCACCTCATCACATAACAAGGAGTGGCCTGGGGAGGGTGGATGTGAATCTCTAAAGACCCCTGGGCCTCGAATTCAATGATGAAGACTTGCTCCTCCCAGAGAAGGCCACGGATCAATATTCAAGCCACTGAAAATGCTTATACAAGTGGACTGTGCCACAAACGTCCCAGAAGGAAGGTGCGGCTTAAATGTCTAAAACCTACTGGGGACATAACAAGCCAGCGTAAAAGTTGGAGGAGGTGTTATCAGGTCGCACAGAAGCCTCTAGAGCTTCGCTCCGAACGTGCTTCCCAGTGCAGCCGAGCACACGGGTCTGAATACCCACCGAGACGAAGGGGCCGCAGGCTCATTCCTGGTAGCACAGACTTGCTGAGGAAGCAGCTGAAGATGCTGACTGAACAAATGAAACAGACTCACCTGAAAATGGAAACTGCCTGGGAAACTCCGTCACCAACGGGAGCCCGCGGGCCTGCACAGCCGTGGGACTCACGCAAGCGCTGTCCCAGAGGCCCGTCTTGTGCACCTACTCAGTGCTTCTGGGGACCAGGCAGTGAGGCGGCACCCTCTGCCCTTGGCTCTTACAGCTGCATCTACTCTCCATCTGGCTGCCTAGATCAGGCCTCTATTTGCTTCGAAGGCCAGTGCCGCTCTTCAGACAAGAAGAAGAGTCACTGAGACCCACCAGCCTAAGGAACCGGGGCAGTAGGGGACACCGAGGCCTCTGCTCGTCAGGGGCACCTTTCTCCCACAACCTCTCAACCTGGCGGGAGAAGCCTCGGTGTGTGCTTGCCAGCTGTCTTCCACATGGCATCCTTTGTGCAGCCAGGGATGGGAGCATGGTTCAGTTCAGCCACACGGGCCCAAGCGGGTGCTGCCACACCGGCTGGCCCAGGCCAGCAGCTCCTACAGTGAACAAGCTTATAGTGGCTTGGAGTGAGCTGGCAGCAACAATACACCACTCCCTCCCTTTGGGAAGCTGTGTATACACACCTTTAAGGGAAGGTGATAGGAGCCAACGCTGCAGAGTCACAGGGCTCCTAAAAACACTCCCTCCAACCAGAGTGAGAATTACACCGAACGCCACTGTTGCTTCATCTGCGGATAAAAATCATTCTAAAGCACCTGGGGTCCCAGTTCTGCAGTACTGAGTAGAAAAGTAAGCTCTAAAGAAAAGGCTACAAAATACCAGTTGGCAGGATGAAGCTCACTGCAACTAATTCTGAGCTGTGGGCCACAGATGAGTGATTTCCTTCTTGGTGCCTCGACGCCTCCACTAGGGAAGGGTCACACCACCAAACCCAGCACCACGGCACAAGGCAGGTACTGTTCCATCGGCGAAGCGCGTGCCCTGACAGAGGGTAACCAGGGCGGCCCTGCTGCTGCACAGGCCCTCAGAGGAAAGGCAGAAGAGCTCCGAGGCTGGGAGGCAAATGCAGAGCCCAGGACACAGCCCAGACAGCCTGGGGCTCCTGACATCAGCCAGCTGGTCACACCTGTCCAGCTGTCAGCACAGCCGCAGCCTGGGTTAGGGTCCTGGCTCAGACCCTCAGCAGCTCTGTGACCTTGATCAAGTTAGTCCACCTCTTGGTGACTCGATGCGCTGATTTGTAAAACAGGGGTAATAACAGCAGCAACCTCATGATTTAGTGAGACGTAGTAACAAGGCAAGTTCTTTAAAAGCTTCCGACACAACGTGCTAAATGAGCGTCAGCTGCCGCCTCCACCACAACCATCACACAGTCCTTGTAATTTCCATCGCTTCTGTTTCTACAGCTCCCAGTAATAACTGCTGAATGAATGAACGAACGAACGAACGAACGAACACAGTATATTGCCATGTATCCCTCCTGAAATTTTAACTGCCTAAGAGCAAAGATCACATCTTACACAATCTGGCATTTCAAAAACCTATCAGTATAAGTAGTTTTTCAAAAGTTTGTGGGAATGAACTGAAAATCCAAGGAGACCAGAAGATAAGGATTCCATTTGACTTTTAAGAACTAACGCCATGACCAAACTACAGATTTGGAAGTGGCTCAGTTGCTAAAAGCATGAAGTTGCAAAGTTTGAAGAGTTTGCCTCTTATTTCCAAATTTTCCTTTAATCTCTCAGGGACAAGATGATAGAAATTGAGGCAATCTATACATATTTAATTATCTACCTTAAAAGAAAAATCATCTACTCTTTCAACTTTCAGCTTTTGTGAATTATTTAGAAAATAAATCAAATTTTCACACTCATCTTTAAAAATTATTTTTTCCTCTGACCAACAAAAAAGACAAAAGAGTAATAACAATAAAACAGTATCTTCATTGCATAAAATTTCAGACCAATTCCACCCAAGATAGAACAGACCAAAGAGCATGGAGTGAAAAGTTTTATTTTTAGAAAAATTGAGGGCATAGAACTTAATGCCAGTAAACGAAATTTCAAGATTCTTAAATGAATCCAACCAGTATCAAATGTAACCGCCGATAAGGAAAAAAGGCAAAAATAAGCACATTAGTAATCGTCCAGGAAATCCACACCCAAACCCCAACGAGCTACCACTTTAGACCCAGCAGGATGGCTAAAATAAAAAAGACAAATGAGTAAGTGCTGACAGGGGCGTGGAGAGACAAAACCCTCACCCTTTGCTAACGGGACAGGAAATGGAGTAGGCACTCTGGAAGACAGTCTGGCAGTTCTTCAAAAGATAAAACATAACATGTCCATGTGAACCAGCAATTCCACTCCTAGGTATATCCCAAGAGAAAGAAAATCACGTCCACATAAAAGCTACGCTACATGCTTACAGCAGCACTGTTCATAACAGCCAGAAGTGGAAACAACCCACGTGCTCATCCACTGACGACTGGATAAACAAGACGTGGTCTAAATGAAATATTATTCGGCCGTGAAAAGAACTGCAGCGCTGAGGCGTGCCACAACACGGCGAACCTCAAAAACATACGGTAACTGAAAGCAGCCAATCCAAAAAGGCCACGTGCCACAGGATGCTGTGAGCATACAAAGTGAAGCATCAGAACGGGCAAGTCCATGCAGATGAACCACACATCAGTGGCCACCAGAGGCTGAGGAGAGTAGGTAAAGTGGCCGCTGAGGGGACCAGGGTTTCATCTTAGATGAAATGTCCTACAATAAGAGTGTGGCAACTGCTGCACAATTCTGTGAATACACTAGAAACCACTGACTTACACAGTAAATGGGAGACAGACAGACCAGTCAGAATACACAAGCAGGAGGTGGGAGGGGTTTACCCCTTTCCAATCACAGCCCCCCATGCTCCAGTGATGGCTGACCAGCAGCACACGCCATTACTCTGTGCTTACAGCCTTCAAGGTTGAATATGTAAAGCCTCAGCCAAAACACAATTTCTTTCTCTGGCTTGGGTTTTAAATCTGTTCTTATAAAAGTAGAGCTATTGCAAAGGTCTATCACGTGGGGAAAAAACACAAGGTTGCTTTCTGCCCCCAGCTAGGACAGCCGGGCAGCCTCTAGTCCAGCTCCACCACCTCCTGGCTTCCCAGTGGGGAAGGAGGCTCATTAATTACACCGAGATGGATGCCACAGGGAGGCTGGGAGGAGAGCACCAGCCAAAAGTGGGGTGAGCTGCTCCCTTCGGAGGACATTTCTCTCCTCATAATTACATTAATTGCAATTAGCTCTCTCCTCCTTCATAATTCTTTTGCACTGACACCTGTGGAAGTCCTCTGGCTCCTGTTCAACGCCATTTTCCTGCTGCTACAGATCCTGCAGCTCATTTCCCATTTGGTCCCAGAAGCACAAAGCTGCTCCACCCTGCAGCCCTGGGTGACGCGCCTCCGAATGCATGCGCTCTGCTTCCACCAGCGGCCCATGCCTCATCTTCATACCGAAATTAATTTCTCTCGTAGTCAGCCCTGAAATAAAGTTACTAAAGAAGGACAGATACTTCCTCTTTTCCTAATTCATTCACCCTTAAGGAAAAGTTTCATAAGTAATTAAATTGATTTTTCCATTCTGTTTGGGTCACAGATCTATTTAGAACAGCAAAGTCATAGAAAGCCTGACTTCTCAGCAAGGACCCCTCGGGGGGCCTGGCGACGGGGCTGCTACGGCAAGAGGCACTTCCTGAAGCCGGCCTGGAGGGGTCTCTGTGGACCGGTGGCGGAGCACACAGCAGGCTTCCGCCTAATTGACATGTGCTCTATAAATTGCACTCAGAAGGGATTCACAGGCACTTTCTGGATCCGAAAAGCTCTTTAATATTAATGCAGTTTGAATCCTTCTTGAATACTATTCAATTCTTATTACTGAAGTAAAAACTTAGACATGTGATGTTAGTGGCGTAGCTAGGCAGCTGAACGGTGTGGGCACAGTAGCCATCTCTAGTTACCCACGGAAGTCACTGAAACTTCCCCAAAGAAACGAACAGTCGCGGTGAAGCTTGGCCCTTGTGAAGTCAGTAAGATAGCTTGATAAAGCTACACTTTTCACCCAAATACAGAACAGGATTTCTTCCTATTTGTCGTTCAGAATGAAAAAACACCTCAATACAAAATTAAAACAAAAAAACAAAGCTGGCTCTGTCATTGATACCTAATGCGAACTGCATGCCAGGCAGCCTGCCCAATCCTCTGAAACTGTGGACTGTGTGTATATATACAGATGCCAGCACCCCAGCCCCCATGCTGTTCAATCAGAACTGAATCTGCAGTATTTCCAAAGTATGCCTGTACAGTGGATCTACAGTGGGCAACCTCCCTCAAATGCAAGCAACTGCTCATCAACCGTCACGGCTGAGCCTGTGTCACATGGGCAAATACTGATGCCAGCTTCCGGTAGGCACCTCTCTGATAGGTCCCTCACTGTCACTGCTTTGGGTTCTTGCACTGATGTTCTTGAAACGCACAGTGATAAACTGCAAATACATCTCTAATAGGTTTTTAACCCATCATGGCTTCTAGTTCTCTTTCCCACATTTCCATTGTCAAAACACGGTATCTCTGAACATTCTGATGGCTCACAGCTTTGTTGAAGACAGTCATCTTCTGGGCTCCATAAATGGAGAGGATTTTCATTTTTAGATTTATGAACATTAATTACAATGACCTAGCCAATGGCTATTTTCATTTCTACCTCTATTTCCTTCCAGTCATCTCTTGATTACTTGGAGTAATGATCCATTTAGTAAGTGTATCAAGTTTGGTCCATAAACAACATAAAAGATGAAAGATTACTGTCACAGATCTGTTGAAAAGGCGGTGGTCCACATTCCTGTCATAAAATGTGTGATGAAGCCCATCCTGTTGAATGACTAACTGGATGAGAAACCATATTCCCCTCCATGTCCTTAGAATTCTGTTCACTCGCTGATGCTTGATTTTAAGAAAATTTATCTAAGGTATCTTCCACTGAAGGCACACAGTCTGTGAATTCGCTGATACGATCGATTTCACCATCATCATTAACATCTAGAGAGCTGCTCTCAGTCTGTCTGCATTCATCTTCTGATTCATTTAATAATGGTAAAATGTCTTTCTCTGCCAATTTTCCTCTCATTGCCATTACAAGTGAAAAATAAAAAAATTCTAAATTCTCTGTGTTTAATGAAAGCTAAAAGGAAAACAGACTTCAAAAATGGTGTCTCCAGATTGTCTGTCGAGCTTTTTGAAAGATAACGCACTCATTTGGGCAACACAGTAAGAAAACTCACGAACCATATAAAAGATACGGTTCATTCCACTATAACTTGATTCTTGATGCCACCTCTTATTCTTCCACTCTATGATTTTAGTCTATTTCTACTGCAGTTAGAAATAACTGGCCAGGATAGTGGCTCACGCCCATAATCCCAGCAATTTTGGAGGCCAAGGAAGGTGGATCACCTAAGGTCAAGAGTTCAAGACCAGCCTGGCTAACATGATGACACCCTGTCTCTATTAAAAATACAAAAATTAGCCAGCTGTGGCGGCTGCCTGTAATCTCACGTACTCTGGAAGCTGAGGCAAGAGAATTGCTTGAACCTGAGAGGAGGAGGTTGCAGTGAGCTGAGATCACACCACTGCACTCCAGCCTGGGTGAAAGAGCAAGACTCCGTCTAAAAAAAAAGGAAGGAAAGAAGGAAAGAAGGAAAGAAGGAAAGAAGGAAAGAAAGAAAGAAAGAAAGAAAGAAAGAAAGAAAGAAAGAAAGAAAGAAAGAAAGAAAGAAAGAAAGAAAGAAAGAACTGGTCAATAATGGTAAAATATAGACAAAGCAAAACATTTTCAGATATAGAAAAAATAATAACATTAAGGTGCAATAATGCAGCCATGCCCTGCTTAATAGAGACATACGCTGAGAAATATATCATTAGTTCATTTCATCACTGTATTAATGTCACAGAGCGTACTTACACAAGCCCAGAATGAAGCCTACACACCTAGGTAATATGGTATAACTTGTGGCTCCTGGGCCACAGACCTGTGCAGCTGCTACTGTACTGAATACTGAGGGCAAATCGAACACAAAGGTCAGTTTTTGTGTATCTAAACTTATCTAAACCCAGAAAAGGTACAATACAAGAAAACTAGAGAAGACAAAAAACTGTACACCTGTATAGGTCAATTACGATGAATGGAGCCTGCAGGAATGGAAGCTCCTCTGTGTGGGTGAGTGGGTGGGTGAGTGGGTGTGTGGGTGACTCAGTGAGTCCGTAAGTGGGTGGGTCAGTCAGTGAGCCAGTCAGTGAGTGAGTGGTCAGTGCTAATGAGTGATGAGTACTGACTGTGAGAGTTTCAGTGGTCAGTGAGTGGTCAGTGAGTGGTAACTTGTTGAGTGGTGAGTGTGAGTTAGGGGGTGAGTGGGAGTGGTCAGTGGTCAGTGGTCAATGTGAGTGGCATTAGTGAGTGCTGAGTGTGAGTAGTGAGTGCTGAGTGAGTACAAGTGGTGTGAGTGGCGACTGGGAGCAGGAGTTGGGTAAGTGGACAGTGTGACCGTGGGAGAGTGGTGAGTGTGAGTGGTATGAGTGGTCAGTGTGGTGAGTGGTGAGTGTGAGTGTGAGTGGTGAGGAGTGAGGGGTGAGTGGTGTCAGCGGTGTGAGTGGTGAGTGCTGAGTGGTGAGTCGTGAGTAGGAGTGGTGTGAGTGGTATGAGTGGTCAGTGTGGTGAGTGGTGAGTGTGAGTGGTGTGAGTGGTCAGTGTGGTGAGTGGTGAGTGTGAGTGGTGTGAGTGGTGAGTGGTGTGAGTGGTGAGTGGTGTGAGTGGTGAGTGGTGAGTGGTGTGAGTGGTGAGTGGTGTGAGTGGTGAGTGGTGTGA
>CM052648.1:3008956-3026922 GCA_028533165.1 Leontopithecus rosalia
GAATGGTGAGTGAGTCACTGAGTGGTCAGTGAGTCAGTAAGTGAATACCTGGTGAGTGGCTGTGAGGCCTGCAACATTACAGCACACTCCTTGAGGCTTCACACACACTGCACACTTATTTGGGCTATACTATGTTATATTTCATTTCCTTCTTCAATAATTAGCTTACTCTAACTTTTTTTAATTTATAAGGTTTTTAATTTTTTAACTCGACTCTCATAATTCTGAGCTTAAAACTCAGACACATTGTATGCTGTACCACAATTATTTTTTCTTTGTATTCTTATACTGTAAGCCTTTTTTCTATTTTTCATTTATTTTACTTTTTCAACGTTTTTGTCAAATGTTAAGATATAAAGAGGCTCCTTAGCCCAGGCGTACAGAGGGTCAGGATCATTGGTATTACTGTCTTCCACCCCACACCTTGTCCCACCGGAAGGTCTTCGGGGCAGCAGCACACAGGGAGCTGTCATCTCTGGTAACAATGCCTTCTTCTGGACACCTCTTGAAAGACCAGCCTGAGGATGTTTTAAAGTCAACTTTTTTTAATGTAAGTATTACATTCTAAAATAACGATTCGAATGTAGTAAGCGCTTACACCAGAAACATGGTCATTTCCCAGCATGAGCAAGTATTATGAACTGCATTTCTTACACAGCCAGCAGTGCAGTGGGTTCGTTTACACCAGTATCACCACAAACACGTGGGTGACGTGTGGTGCTAAGACATTACGCGATGGCCATGATGGCACCAGGCGAGAGGAATTCTCCAGCTCACACACACTTCGGCAGCATACGCCATCCAACGCTCACAAGTATGTCATTCTGTGGTGCATCGCTGTAGATTTACAACAGATTCAATGGGCCCATGCGGCAAGGTAGAATGCATTTTCTTCTGTTTTTCAAAAATATGTAGATTTTCTCCCTGTTCTTTGAAGAACAGGATAAAAATCATGAGATATCAAACCATATAGATAGTTTGAAATGTTCGAACAGGAAACCTACAGGACAAGAGATTATGACTCTTCAGAAGAAAAGCAAAGCACACAGAACCCCTGCAGCCAGAATAGAAAGCCCTGCAGCCCTTCACAGCAGACACAGAAGAGCCGAACGTGGTGATGGTGGGATGCAACACTGAACTCAGGAATAGCTGTACACTTACACAACTTGAAACAATTTTAAAACAGTCCCCAAGACTAGTCTCATTTATTTTTGAGGAGTGCGCTTTTTGCTGAGTAGTTTTTACTTTGACTGAAAAACTTGAAAACTGCTGCAGACTAAGTCCGTGCAGCTTATGAAGAGCAGGGTGCACACTGCCCGCTTGCCAGCTTGGTAAATGCTCAAGACTAACTTTCTGCTCTACTGCGCTGTGCGGCCTCACAGAGCCAGACTCCCGTTCACGCTCGATTCTTTTGTTCAGGGTTCCATTGCACAGCCTGAGCAGCCAACTGACAGCCCTTGTCCAGAATCCGACAGAAAGATCCATAATTGCCACGAGGCTGTCTCACGCTCCGCTGGCAGGCTGTCTGCCAAAATCGTTTGGTAATGGAGGTCATCGCAGGAGGACGGAATGCCTGCCCGGGCCCTGGGACCCTGGTGGGGAAGGTTCACTAAAGAGAGATGCAACGTACTGTTTGGGGAGCTGCCTGTATATTCTGAGTTGCTTCAGGGAGGCTGTGCAGGGAGCTGAAAGGAGGCCATGGAGACCAGCAAGGGGCCTGGCTCCAGTGGGACGTGCCTGCTGTGCTGCCCTGAGCACACTGTCCAGCCACGCTGAGCCTCCCAGGCCTCCAGTGACCACAGCACAGAGGCTACAAGAACCTACAGCTATCACAGGTGAAGGGAGAACTCAAGGGAAGAACCTCGGGTGCCAAGGTGACCTGCACATGCCCGGCACCCTCTGGCACCTAATACACAGCAGCTATCTGCATGATGAATTCTCCACTAAGGTGGAACAGCGCTTAGGATGAGGCACTCAGACCCTGGCATTAACTCAGACACTGATGAGGACAGAATAATCCAATGCTGACAGTGATCGAGTGACAGAAAAGAGTTGCATAAGCACAGTGCTTCAGAGTTCAGGGGACAGGAGGCCCAGGAGACAGGGTAACAAAGGCCACAAAGACACCGGCATCTCTGAGGAAAAGACTGGCACAGTAGGACAGGGAGAAAGTCTAACTGGTTCCAGCCCACAGAGGGCCCACAGCACAGCCTCAGACCCGCCCGGGGAAGTGACCGATGACAGGATGGCCCACAGCACAGCCTCAGACCCGTCCAGGGAAGTGACCGATGACAGGATGGCCCACAGCACAGCCTCAGACCCGCCCGGGGAAGTGACTGATGACAGGATGGCCCACAGCACAGCCTCAGACCCGCCCGGGGAAGTGACCGATGACAAGATGGTGATGTCCAGTGGTGGAAGTGACGGATGTGAGAATGGTGATGTCCAGTGAGCCAGGGAGGCCCCCTGGACAGGCGAAGGGTGAGCAGTCCCTATTTCACGTGAGCTGCTCACTCTCCAACACCATAACACCAACACCCGTCACAACACGTGTCAGTGCAGGCAGACACTATCCTGCACTGAACCGGACGAAGCAGACTTAGAGTGGGCCCCTCCTGGAAGTGGGTGACGGTGACATGCCCCCGGCTAGAACGTGGACGCACCTCGGCCTCAAGACTAATCACTACTGCTAAGGGACTGCAACGGCAGAGTCCTAAAAAAGATGAGTCTTCCCAAGAGTCATGTAGACGGTTCGGGGGATGGTGAGACTCCCGTTCTCTCTGGAAATGAAAAGAGCTGCAGTTTGCTGACAGCCGGCTGCACCGGAGTCTCCTTTTCCTGACGACCTCCTAAGACACTCCCTCCTCACACTGGACCGAGATTACGGCACTGAGAAAGGGTGAGTGCCCACGCGTCCCACACAGCCCAGAGGGTCAAGGCTGAGAATCCAGCCCAGGTTTCCAGGACCCCCTGAAGCCCAGTCCCTTCGGTCACACTTGAGAGTCTCCACTTTTGATAAACACGTAACTCTCATGCCCTCTTTCCCTGTGACTTACAATTTCGAAGTAAAGTCGATTCCTTAGGTATTCGCAAAGAGAAAATTTAATTTTGATCATGAAAACTCCGTATCTTTACTTGGACCATGAGAAATAAAGTTTGCTTATCAGGCAGATACACAACTGAAGCTCTGCCTGGCAGCCGTGAGCACCATTCCCCGCTCTGCAAACTCACCCATTCGCTGGGTCAGAAAGCCTTGCCTCTGCCAATCTGCTTTTCCTTGTGAGAAAATAAAGATGGCAAGAAAAGCAAACAGAAAAAACATAGATAGGCACATATCAGGTATAAACTCCCATGCACTGCAAGGTGGGAGTCCAGCTTTCTCAATTGTGAAAACCCTAAATGCTGGAGACCGCTTGGCCACACACCCTCAGCTCAGCCTGGCTCATCCCCACGCCCCTGTCCCCACGTCTGCTTCCTCTCACACTCAAGCTGTGCTTCCAAAGTCCAGAAAATGAAACAGAGCTGAACCTTCAGTCCTGCTGGTCACATTTCCCATGCTCAGGGGCCACGTGGTATGTAGTCAACACCCACCCCAGGCAGCACAGATAGAGAACACGGGCATCCAAGTGCAGAGGCTGCCGGCCAGCACCACCCTCGCACAGGGGGTGTGCCTTCCCCTGCAAAACCCCTCCAGTGGTCTCTCCCTGTCTCTGTCCTCAGAATTGAACAGCATCCCTGTGTGGAAGTGGCCAGAGGTGGCAGAGACTCAGGAGAGGAAGATGAACTTCCCCTCACTCCCTCAGAAACTACATCGTTTCTCTCCCACTGGGTTGGCCAAGAGAGCCCCGTCTGACAGCAGAACTGTCACAAACCTCAATTTGTCTCCATGGCTTTGAGTAATTCCAAGCCACGCTGAAAATCCTGGACACGGAGCAACCTCCCCGTCTATCTTTCCTGAGGAAGGAAAGATACCACTTACCTAACGGGGAAGCCCTCCTGCATCCCCAGGAACTGACCTCACTTTGGCTGTCCTCTGCTCCCTGCCAGGAGCAGGCTGTGGTTTTGATCATGAGCAACTTTTGTTTCTTCGGAGAAGGTGCTCCTGACAAGAATCACCTGCCGAAACTGCTGATGGACCCTAACGGCTCAAAGATAGGAATGGAAGGCAGATGGGTGCAAGGCAGAAAATGTAAAATTTCTGGAGGGAGAAAATACAGGTAGCAAAAGACAATGGCAGCCAGAAGCTGCCTGCTCCCCAGAGCTTCCTCCCACACCATACCAAGAAGCAAGAAGGACAACGCGCAATGCACTGAAACCCTGTCCTCACAGACGAACGCAACGCTGCCAGTGAGGAGGAATTGTCTCCCCTCTCCCCTCACCACCCGCCCAGGGCTCCGTGAGGGATGGAAGACCGCGGGAGGAGAAGACAACGGGAGGGGGCATGGGGAAGGGCGTCAACTTCCCACTACCTTTTACGAGGCAAGCATGACATTTATTCCTAAACCTGAGGAAAACGGTACTCCACCAGAAACACTGCACACACCACTATCACTCACGGACACAATGCAAAAGCTGCACGACAGCTACTGTACACATATGAACTAGCAAAAAACCAACACCACATCTGCATTCTTAATAGGCCTTTCTCTGGCCTCTCCTCTTTGGGGTGACAAGCTGGTGGAGAAAGCATGAGTGCTGGGGTCGGTGCGGCGGTCACTCCATGGTCCTGACAGGCAACCTGGGGCATTCACACAATAAGGCACGGCGGTGTCGCCAGAGAGCGTGTAAGGATGACAAGTTGTAATGTAATTACGTGCGTGGCACAGTGTCTGCCACAGTGGAGCCACGGCTAGTCGCTGCCATCTTTGCTCGCAGAGTCCTGCTTTGACTAGCACAGAACTTACACCTCCTGTAAACGCACAAACGGCGGTGTGCATGATCTGGGAAAGAAACGGCGGTGTGCCTGAGCCGGGAAAGAAACGGCGGTGTGCCTGAGCCGGGAAAGAAACGGCGGTGTGCCTGAGCCGGGAAAGAAACGGCGGTGTGCCTGAGCCGGGAAAGAAACGGCGGTGTGCCTGAGCCGGGAAAGAAACGGCGGTGTGCCTGAGCCGGGAAAGAAACCTCGAAACATCAGAATAAGGCACTTCTCAACAAGTAATCAATTAGTAAGCAGAGATTTGTTTTGCCCAGGTTGTAACACTGAATTGGAAATACAAAAAAAAAAATACCGTAAGGATCTCATAACTAAATGCCATTAATTCTGTAAAGTCCCTTAACCTTTCTAGGAACAAAATTAAAATAATGCAGAATACACAGCAGCCAGAATGGATAAAGAAAACGAAGGTCCGTCAGATCGGTCTTCACCATACCCCTCTGCATGGCTTTAACGGGATTGAGAATCAGACCCAGGAAAGAGGGTCCACGACATTTCTGAGACCTTAAGTAAAGTGTGGGGCCAGGCGTCTCTCTGTGGAGAAGAGGATTCAGTGTCTTCCAGACACTCCCAAAGGCACAGCCCCCAAACCACAGGCACTCCCAGCGCAAGCAGGCACCCTCTGCCGGCTGCAGCCTCCGTGGGTGAATTCACTCTTCAAAGTTTCCAAAGGAGCTGGTTTGAATCACGGAAGTTTCTGGATGTTAAAGTATGTGGCATTTCTATAGGAGGGTTAAAAGTGGGATCTGCCAGCTGTAGACTCCAGGGTTAAAAGTGGGAGGATACCTCTTGTGTATTTGTTTATTTCCTCCTAGACCCAGAACCACTTCAACAATGACTGCAATTTTAAAACAGGAAATGAAGACAAACTCATTTGTTTAAAGGAAAATGAATTGGGAAAAACATAAAACTGCATTTCCGTGGAACGAAATAGAACTTGTTCTCTGAAGGAAAGGGCCACATGAACAAGGATAAAAATCCCGTCTCAGCCTTGAGGACCAGATTCAAATGAATAAGAACTCAGCAGTGTGTCATTAGGAAACCAGGTGCTGGAGAAAGGAATCCTTTGATTTAACTATCTGCTGCCACCACAAAAGCCACATGACCAAGTGATTCCATGGCGGGCTCTGAGGCGGCGGCTTCCGAAGCTGCCTGCGGTCCAGAGGTAGAACGGGAGGCCGCAGAATGCTGGAACGGAAACCATGGGGCCTTACAGGCCACTTCACCTCCCACATCCCCTCTTCCAAACTAAGGGCAGCCGCTTCTACCTCACAAGGCTGCGGTAAGAATCAGGGAGACACAGTAAAGCTAATCCTCTGCAAATTTAGCTTCGGTGAATTCACGGAAGGCAGGAAGGAGAGTCTTTCATTTATCCCCATAATCCACACCATTTAAGCTAGATATTGGCTTTTGCTCCAAATAAATGGAAGCCAGGATTTAAATGTAAGGAAAAACAAATGGGTTAATTCTTGGATGTTGAGAATCAGGGTCCCCAAGTTCTAATGACTTCAGGGACTTTGAAGGTGGTCCTGACTCCCCACAATTTCACTTTAAAACCTAACACAACGTATCTCCCACGACATGCACAGAACACTTGACCTAGAGTGAAAACTCCATAAATGCCCGATACTATAATACAATATGCAAAACGCTTCACCAAAACTAGCGTGGGGGTAAATATAGGATCAGACTGCAGGCGGGTGTGGTCCCATGGGGGAGAGAGTGAGAAGTACCTAGGGAATCAGGAAAACGGAAAACAAGGTCACAAAAACAGCTCAAGGCCAAGGCAAGGGCTGACTTTCTGCTGGGGCAGCGTATGATGATATACAGGCTCCACCTCACCGTTTACAAGGAATGCTAACATCGTCCTCTGCATGAAAGTACATCAGGGAATTGCAAGACGCTGACTCAGGCACTGCATTTCCATAAAACAGCCCAAACCAAGCCTCCCAAAGGAGTCAACACACTCGTTAGGGAGGAGAGTTCCCAGCACACCGGGTCCAGTAGACCACCGAGCACCTGCTTGCTTCTGTCACACTAGCACACTCTATGCACGAGGCCTGCAGTCCCTGGGTTCCAATCAATTGTTTCACCACACACAAGCATGCATGCCCACGAGCAGACACGTGTACACACACACACACACACCCTTGTCTTCACTGACCTTCTCATCAGGCCAGTTGAATAAGGTACCTCCCGGCTGAAAACTCACATGTCAGTACTAGAGAGTGTATCAACTGCTCCTGGCTCTTCAACACACTGAGTCACTTAGCATCTTTGAGCTTGTGCCCATGCGGACGCAGCCTTGCGTGTGAATACGAAAACATCTATCCATGAATGAAGTACATCTGCTACACACAGACACAGACGTTTGTCCTGTCAAGCCAATCAAAGACCGATTAATAACCAAGGTAAAGAAAATTCCGCAGAGAAAGATGGCACTCTCTCACACGGTGGTGAGACTATACAGTCATTTCTTGCTGGAAAACAACCTAGCCAATGTTATCCAGACCTAAAAACACTCACAGCCACTGCTTCAGTGGTGCCTCTTCTAAGAATGCATCACAAGACTAGTCCAAAACACAATCAGGATTGGTTTACTGAGCCATCACAGGCAACATCAACAATAAAGAAGTACAAACTACACAATGTTTGTGGCTAGAAAACTGACAATCATGTCTCCTTACAACAGGATGATACGCTTCGACTTTTTTCGAACTGTTCAGCTGAGATAGAATTCACATGCCACATAATGAAAGTGGCTTTTCATATAGTCACTAAGTTGAGCAACCACCACTGCAATCTAATTTTACAACATTTTCCTCTGCTCCAGAAGAAATTCTGTACTCACTAACCGCCAATCCCCTGGCCCCACACTGATTTCTCCACATCCCTGCCGACAGTTGTTATTGCTATTCTTTTTGACAGTAGCCCTCTTTGTGGGTGTGAAGTGGTATCACACTGTGGTTTCTGATTTGTATTCCGTATTAATGATGTTGGCCATCTTTTCATATATATATTGTTCATTTGTGTATTTTCTCAGGAGAAATATCTATTCAAATACTCAGCCGGTTTTAAAATAAGTTTGTCTTAATATTGAATTGGATGAGTTCTCTGTATATACTAGATATGAGTTTCTTTTCAGATATGCAAACATTTTCTCCCATTTGCAAACATTTCTCCCGTTCTGGGGAATGTTTTTTCATGTTCTTAAGGGTATTATTTATAACATGAAAGTTTTGATTTTGATGAAATCCAATTTACCTATCCTTTGTCCCTTTTGCTTTTGGTGTCATATCTCAGAAACCATGGCCTAACCCAAGGTCATGAAGATTTATTCATGCTTTCCTTCGAGAGTTTTATGCTTTCAGTTCTTACATTTAGGTCATGAGTCACTTTATTTTTTGAGTATACAGAGAAGCAGGAGCAGAACTTCATCTTTTTACATATCAATATCTAATAACTATCCCAGGACTACTGGCTGGAAAACACAAATTTCCTCACTGAATTTTCTCAGCATTTTTGTCAAAAACAATTGACCATAAACATGAAGATTTATGTCTGGATTCTCAATTCTATTCTGGTGATCTACATGTCTGTCCACATGGCAGCATCACAGTCTCACTCAATTAACGTAGTTTTGTAATAAATTCTGATACCAGAATGCATAATCTCTGCTCTTCTTTTTCAAGATGTTAAGGCTATTCTGGGTCCTCTGAATTCCCAAATGAATTTTAAGATGAGATCAACAAATTCTGCCAAGCCATTTAAGCTTTTCATAGGGATTGCACTGAATCTTTACATCAATTTGGGGGAAAATGTCACTTTAATAATATTAAGTTTTCCAATCCATGAACATGGGATGCCTTTCCATTTATTTAGATCTTCTTTACTTCGACAATAATGTGTAGTTTTCAGAGTATGAATCTTGCACTTCTCTTGCTAAATTTATGTCTAAGCATTTTATTCTTTCTGATGTAAATGAATTTTCCTAGTTCCATTTTTTAAATATTTCATTGCAAGTGCATAAAAATGTAACTGATTTTTTTTACCTTGATCTTGCACCCTACAAACCTGAATTGGTTTATAAGCTTTCATAGTTTTCTAGTGGATTTCTTAGTTTTTTCTACATAGGATGTCCTATCATCTATAAACAGAGAGAGTTTTATTTGTTTCCATTCTGGATGACTTTTGTTTCATTTTCCTGCTTAACTGCCTTAGCTAGAACCTACACGAAAATAGAAGTGGAAAAAGTAGACATCCATATCTTTCTTACTCCTGATCACAGGGGGAAAACTAGGGTGATGTTAGTCATAGAATTTTCATGGAAGCCTTTACTAGAGAGGAAGTTCTCTTCTATTCCTAGTTTGTTGAATGTTGGTGGTTTTTTTTAACCATAAAAGGGTGCTGGATTTTGTCAAATGCTTTCTCTATATCAACTGAGATGATCATGTCCTTTATTCTGTTAACACAGCATGTTACACTGATTGATTTTCAAATGTTGAAGCATCCCAGCATTCCTGAAATAAATTCCACTTGTAATGATGCCTAATCCTTTTACTATGTGCTGAGGATTTTAAGGCCATCTTGATGAGGAACACTGTTCTATAGATTTCTTTCCTTGTTACATCTTCATCTCACTTTGGTCTCAGAGTGATACTGGCCCACAGAATGAGGTGAAAAGTGTTCCCTCCTCTTCTGTTTTTGGGAAGAGTCTATGAAGAAAAATGTTAATTCTTTGTTAAACATTTGATAAAATTCACCAGCAAACCAGTCCTATGATTGATTAAAATTAATTAATTTTAAATTGTTAATAATTAAATCTCAGAGAGAGATTTACTTTATGGAATTGGCTCTCACAATCGTAGGGACTGGCAGAAATCTGTAGGGTAGACCAGCAGGCTAGAAACTCAGTCAGGATTCCCCATGATGCAGTCTTGAGACGAATTCCTACTTCTTCAAGAAACTTCAGTCTTCCCGTTCAGGGCCTTCAACTGATTAGATAAGGAGGCCCACTTACACTGCGGAGGATAATCTGCTTTACTCAAAGTCTACCAATTGAAATGTTAATCACAGGTAAAAGACAGCCAGACTGCAGCTACAAACAAACTGGTGTTTGACTAAACAAGAGGGCACCATAGCCCAGCCAACCTGGCACAAAATTAACCATGATAGTCAGTTTTGGCAATGTGTGTCTCTCCAGGAGTCTGTTTCATATACATGCCTAGTTTGCAGAGTTGTTCACAGTATTCCTTTAATGCCGTATATTTCTTAAATTACTCATGAATTTAGTAACTTGAGTTCTCTCTCTCGTCAGCCTAGCTACAAGTTTGTCAATTTTGTTCATATTCTCAAAGAACCAACTTTGATTTTGTCTATTATTCTATTCTGTTTCACTTATTTCTGTTCCAGTCTTCATTATTTTCTCCTCTGTGTGTTTTCGTTTTGTTTTGCACTTCTTTTTCTAAGTTTCTGAAACAGGAAAGTTAGATTTGAGATCTTTTTCATTACAGTCAGTTACAACTATAAATTTTCCTTGGATCACCGCTTTAACTGCATCCTGTAAGTGCTAATATATTATGTTTTCATCTTCTTCATCTCACAACCATCTCTGATTTCCCTTACAATTTCTTCTTTGACCCACTGGTTATTTAGCTTATGTTCTAAAATGTCTACGTATTTGTCATTTTCTTCCAGTTTTCCTCTGTTGCTGGTTTCTAACTTAATGCCACTGTGGTCAAAGAACACACTTCGTATAAACTCCATCTTTTCAACAGTATGAAGGCTTGTCTGATGGCCTGGCAGATGGTCTATTGTAGAGGCTGCTCCACAAGCCCCATGTGTGTCCTGCTGCTGTTTGGTGCAGTGTTCTGTGGATATCTACTAGATCGAGTTGGTTTTCTGTGTTTATTCTTCTAGTTTCTGGCCTATTTGTCTAGTTATTCTAACTGTTATTGAAAGCAGTATGTTGCTACTTTTAAACAATGCATTTTTCTAAACGTTTAATGACACTGGAAAAATGCTTAGATACCAAGCAAAAAGAAATATTGAAATGTGCATGCATAATATAATATTATATCATACCCACTATGAAAAAGAGTCTTTATTCTGGCCAGAAAAAAATTAGCTAAACATTCAAGTGACAGCTTCTGAGATGATAAAGCCACACTGTAATTAAATTTTCCAATTTTTCGAACAGTAAATCCATTACCCTAATTATTTCCAAAATGTTTTTAACTAGAAAATATGAATCCATATGAGTCGTGGGCAATACAAAGATGTGGCACCTGTACTGTCAGTTCAGGGCTGCAAAGCCAGCCACTGCCCCTTTCCTGTCCCACCCACCAGCCACCGCCCCTTTCCTGTCCCACCCACCAGCCACCCCAGGGAGCTCTCTGCTTGTCTCACAGACCTACACTCAGATGCTTTGGTTTTTACCGTTCGGCGTTTCTGAGGCTAACTGTGGGGACACAAGCACCTAGGCTATGAGGAACACCGGAGGAAGTCAGGCGAAGGACGTATTTGGCAGTAGCCTCGGCTTAGACAATGCAAGAAAAACGAGGTGGAGTAAAGTGAAATTTAAATGCAAACAGAACGAATCATTCTCCAGCTGCAACTTATCAATGAGAACTAGCACCAGGTGCTCTTGCCCTCGCTGTCACCGGAAGCCCCGTTAATACTCTGATCATGGAAACAGGAAAACAATGACAGTGCTGCTAAAACCCAGCCTTGAGCATGTTCTCCGCATTATTTCTCTCACGGTTGCCCTGGCCGCAGGGATTTCACCTGCCACCCCCACGGTATGCTAATCACAACCTGAGCAGGCCTCCAGTCCAGGAGCCCTATGTTAGAATGTCCTCTCCGGGCAAAACCACATGCTTAAGAACGATCTATGCTTCAGGAATCTGACTTACAAACAAGAATATAAAAACCAATATTCTTTGTGTGTGTGTGTCTGTGAGATGGAGTTTCCCTCTTGTTGCCGAGGCTGGAGCGCAATGGCACAATCTTGGCTCACTACAACCTCCGCCTCCTGAGTTTAAGCAATTCTCCTGCCTCAGCCTCCTGAGTAGCTGGGATTACAGGTATGTGCCACCACGCCTGGCTGATTTTCGTATTTTTAGTAGAGATGGGGTTTCTCCACGTTGGTCAGGCTGATCTCGAACTCCTGACCTCAGGTGATCCACCCGCCTCAGCCTCCCAAAGTGCTGAGATTACAAGCATGAGCCACCGTACCATAAATCTTCTTAATGTTCTTAAGTAAATGCACTGTTTATTCCAATCCCGTCGCACATTTGCTTTCAAGAGTAACTTAAGAGAAAATGACGTAAAGAAACCAAGTCAATGAGATACTAACATACTGATGGTGAGGATCCGCTGTAAAATAATCTTCGCCTTCCAAAATGTAGTCCTATGGCTCCCGTGCGGCACAGCCAACATCCGGTCACTCCGAGTTATCAGCCCAAGGTACTCAGTCAAGGTTGTTTCCACGTTTAAGTAGCACAGAGGCATCAAAGATGGGAGAAGGGCAAAAACTTCTTTGTTTCTTGCTATGCTAAAAATATTTAATCTAAAACACAATTTTCTGCTTAAATTGTGGAATTCACGGTGATAGAATAACACTCCTTAATTCAAGATCAAATTTAACAAACTTAAAAGGAGTATGACAGCTGCTGCTTCAAAAATACAGGCTTTCCTTAAAAATTACACCATGCCTAAAGGAAAGAAAAACTAAAAGCATTTCAACAACAGTGAATGGTTTCACAAATTACGCTACATGATCTCAATAGAGTATTATGTACAGAAGGTAGAAATGATTTTTATAAAGATTTCTCAATACAGGGAAAAGCTTGTAAGGTTAAACGGGGAAAAAACATGAAACAAAATGTCATAGATAAAACGCACTTGACAATGTAAATACAACGCACAGAAATAAAGACCTGGAAGAAATACAGGAAACAGTGGCAGGTGCTGCCGGGTGGCCGCACACAGGACGGCACCTGAGTGAGCGCTGAGCGGGCAAGTGCCTGGGACCCTGGCACAAAGGACGGGCTGGAACCACAGCTCAGGCTCCAGGCCGGATGAGTCCTCTTTCCCCCAGCGCAGACCTAGACACTGGGACCCGAGCAGCCCAGAGAAGAGACCCAGGCTAGCTCAGAAGCCCAGTCCCGGGTCAGGTAAGAGGTGGGGAAGGGCCCAGACCCACAGTGCTTGCCACAGAGAGGTGATACCATGGCGCCACTCCCAAGGAACTGAAGTAGAGTGCAGACTCTCCACATGCAGATGACCACGGGTCCCTTGGGAGCAGAGAGAGCACCGAGACCCTTCTCCAGCCCTCCCAGTGTGGCTGTGCAGGGAGAACGGATCTTCATCAAAGGGGAGGCTGCACAGTGAGGAGATGGGCTTCAATACGTCTTCTCAACCGTGGGATGGCCAAGGATTTTAACTGCTCCTTCATAACGTACCTATGCTTTCCACTAGCTCTATACTGTTCCTCTTTAAAAGCCATGTTTTTACATTACTCTTAACACTGAAGGGACATACTTCAAAATAGTAAGAGGCAACTATGACAAAGCAACAATCCACAGCACACTGAATGCAAAAAAGCTGGAAGCATTCCCCTCAAGAACTGGAACAAGACAAGGATGCCCACTCTCAAAACTCCTGTTCAACACAGTACTGAAGCCCTTGCCAAAGCAATCAGGCAAGAGAAGGAAATAAAAGGCATCCAACAGGAAGAGAGGAAATCAAACTGTTTGCCATCAATATGATTCTATGCCTACAACACCCCATGGTCTCTGCCAAAAAGCTCCTAGATCTGATAGATCCAGCAAAGTTTTAGAATACAAAAATCTATGTATAAAAAGCAGTAGCATTTCTATACACCAACAGTGTCCAAGCTGAGAGCCAAATCAAGAACACAATCCCATTACAACAGCCACAAAAAGAATAAACTACCTAGGAATACAGCTCTACAATGAGAATTACAAAACACTGCTCAAAGAAACCAGAGATCATACAAATGGAAAACCATCCTATGCTGATGGATAGGAAGAATTACTATTGTTAAAATGAACACACTGCCCAAAGCAATTTACAAACTCAGTGCTAATCCTATTAAACGACCAATAAATGACATTTTCTGCAGAATTAGAAGAAAACTATTTTAACATTCACATGGAACCAAAAAAGAGTCTGACTAGCCAAAGCAATCCTAAGCAAAAAGAACAAAGCTGGAGATATCACAATATTCAGACTTGTAAATATACCTGTGGGCATACTTGAAACTATACTTCAAGGCTACAGAAACAAAAACAGCATGGCACCAGTACAAAAACAGACACAGAAACCAGTGGAACAGAACAGAGAACCCAAAGATAAAGCCATGCATTTATAGCCATCTGATCTTCGACAAAGTCAACAAAAACACGTAATGGAGAAAGGGCTTCCTATTCAATAAATGGTGCTGGGATAACTGGTCAGCCATACACTGAAGATTGAAACTAGATCCCTTGGTTATGCCAAAATCAACTCAAGATAGATTAAAGACTTAAATAAAACACCTAAACTATATACACCCTTGAAGATAACATAAAGAAATACCACTCTGGACACAGACCCTGGCAAAGATTTCATGACCAAGATGCCAAAAAAAAAATTGCAACAAAAACAGAAATTAACAAATGTGACTTAGTTACACTAAAGAGCTTCGCATGGCAAAAAAAAAAAAAAAACTATCAACAGAGTAAACATACAACCTACAGGAGAAAATATTGCAAATGATGCATCCAACAAAGGTCTCATATGCAGAATCCATAAGGAACTTAATGAGCAAGACACAACCCCATTAAAAAGTCGGCAAGGGACACAGACACCTTTCAAAAGGAAGACATATATGTGGCCAACACACATATGAAAAATGTTCAACCTCACTAATCATTAGAGAAATGCAAATCAAAGCCACAATGAGATGCCATCACACACCAGTCAGAAAGGCTATTATTAAAACATCAAAAAGTAACAGATGCTGGCGAGGCTGCATACAAAAGGAAATGCTTACCCACTGCGAGTGAGAAGCCACTGTGGAGAGCATTTCGGCGATTTCTCTGAGAACTAAAAACAGAACCACTGTTCAACCCAGCAATCCCGTTATTGGGTATGTACCCAAAGGAATATCAACTGTCCTACCATAAGGAAACACACATGTGTATGATCATCACAGCACTATTTATAATGGCAAAAGTATGGAATCAACCTGAATGCCCATCAGTGCTGGACTGGGTAACGAAAATGTGGTGCATACACACTATGGAATACTATTCAGCTATAAAAAAGAATGAAAGTCATGTCCTTTGTGGCAACATGGAGGTAGAGGCCATTATCCTAGAAGAACCAGTGCAGGCGCAGAAAACCAAATACCGCATATTTTCACTTACAAGTGGGAGCCAAAAACAGAGTACACGCGGACACAAAGAAGCAAAGCACAGACACCAGGGCCTAGCTGAGGGTGAAGAGCAGGAGGGGGGTGAGAATCAAAAAACTACCCATCAGGTATTATATTCATTATCTGAGTAACTAAATAACCTGTACACCAAACCCCTGTGACTCACAATTCACCTATGTGAAAAACCTGTACATGTACCCTTGAACCTAAAATAAAACTTAAAAATTAATTAATTAATTAATAACATACCGGTCGGGCACGGTGGCTGGTGCCTGACATCCCAGCACTTTGGGAGGCCGAGGTGGGCAGATCACTTGATGTCAGGAGTTCGAGACCAGCCTGACCAACATGGTGAAAACCCATCTCTACTAAAAATACAAAATTAGCCAGGCATGGTGGTAGGCACCTATAATCCCAGCTACTTGGGAGGCTGATGCTGGAGAACAGCTTGAACCGGGGAGGCGGAGGCTAAAGTAAGCCAAGATAAACATAATGTTAACTTCAAAAAATAAGTATTATATATTGTTCTGATGTTTAAACAAATATTAATAAGCAAAGTGCTCCATAGACACAAAACCTTCTGTAGGGATCCAATTCAACAGAGCTTCTCCCATCTACTGAGCTTCTCTGCACAAAGCATGAGACACACGTGAGACACAGTCCCCAGATTTGAGGAGCAGTGAATCTACGTGGGACAGGCACAACAGGAAAAAGGAAACAGAGCACCCATCAGGAACGAAAGAGAATCACAGTCTCCAAGAGTTTCAGGGAATATATGGAAATGTTACCTTTACCTATTTCCCTCCTGAAAAGTTAAGGTGTCATTGTCATAGGACATGACCAAACAATTATTAGAATAATGAGAGAATACCCAGCTTTAAGCCAGGCACAGTGGCTCATGCCTGTAATCTCAGCACTTTGAGAGGCCAAGGAAGAAGAATTCCTTGAGTCCAGGAGTTTGAGACCAGCCAGGGCAATACAGCAAGACCCTGCTTCTACAAAAAATAAAAAATTAGCCAGGCGTGGTGGTGCACGCCTGCAGTCCCAGCTACTAAGGAGGCTGAGGTGGGATCATCACTTAAACCTGGGAGGTTGAGGCTGCCATGAGCCATGATCACACCACTGCACTTGGCCTGGCGACAGAGCAAGACTGTCCCTCTCCTTCATTCATTCATACATACACATATACATACCTAATACTCAGCTTTAAGCCTGGAAGAAAACAACAGCGTGTGCATCCATTATAAGAGGGTTCAACTGGCACATAAAGGTTGCCTCTTACAACAGGGAATTTGGCACTGGGCAGGACGGCTGTCAACACTGCAGGTGTGCTGAGCTGTGGGGGAAACAGCAGCACCGAGGAATTCATTTCTTTATCTTTGCAAATAACGATTTCTATAGTCAACATCCCCTCTCCTCAGAGTTTTTATCACAGTTTGAGAGGAACAGGCATAACTCGGTCTCTTTAAATTAATATGAGGTTCACTCAAGTCTACCCAAAAAAAGAGTGAAAGATAATGAGAAATGTTGACCAGGACATGGACAAACTCAGGCAGGAAGAGGCAACGAAGCTCCTCGCACACTGCTGTGGGAGTGGGAAACGGAGCCGCCGCATGGGAAAACAGTGCGGCAGATCGTTAAACAGAGTTACACGGGACCCAGCAATTCTACTCCACGTTATAAACCAAGAGAAATGGAAACACACGTCTACATGAAAACTTGTACATGAGTATTCAGAGCAATGTGATTCCTGTGAATCAAAAGCTTAGTCAAAAATGGAAACAACATTAGTCGAAAAACTGAAACACCTGAAACATCCAAGAGCGGCTGAGTGGAGCAACATGTGCAGCGTCCCCACCACGGGCCGTTCTCCGGCTACAGGAAGGACAAAGGACTGATTCACGCTGCGTGGAGGGCCTTGAAAGCATGATGCCGAGTGGAAGGACCTGGCTACCCAGGAGTGGCCATTTCCTGCCTGGAACATCACAGGCGCCACTGCCACGCTCCAGCATTTCCCTCCTGCCGTGGAACCAGCGGGGACACGCGGCAGGCCGGGAGCTGTGGATCCTGAGGGGCCCTGGACATATGGCGAACGCACATCCCCAGAAAAAGCCCAGCTCCCACTCAGGCCTCACTGATCTGTCTGCTGTTGCCCGAAAGCCCCTGAAGAAATCCCACACCCAGGGGATTTCTTACACCTTCGATTAACTAGGATTCTGTCCTGTACTTCAACTTCAAAGAAAGGAGAATCCAAGCAGCAACGCAAGCGTGCCCCCAGATGCAGGCCAGCGGCAGCTCTCAGGAGGCATGCACACCCGGGCTAGTGCCACAGGCAGGAGGCCCAAGGACTGGCGGGTGCTCAGGCGTCAAAACCAGACTCCCATTGCCAGGCTCTACCCTCTAAAGAACAGTCCACTTGAAGGGCTTCACTAAACAGGGCATCGGAGATTTACTGGCTTGATGACCAAGCAAACTAAGAGTTCAGCAAACCAGAACAGCCTCTCTGAAGGGCACCCGTGCCTCTGCCGGTGCTGGAGGCTGCAGGTCTCTGGTCTGTGAGCTTCCCAAGAAACTCTCCAATCTCATCCA
>CM052648.1:3036441-3070412 GCA_028533165.1 Leontopithecus rosalia
ACAGTAAATACATATATATATATTTATACACGTATATATCTACGCACGCACATATGTATGTGCTCTCAGAACAGTAAATATATATATATTTATACACGTATATATCTACACATATACATATATACACACATACATACATACATACATGACAGATTTCATATCATTTTTTCCAAGTCAGTATTGTCAAAGTCTAGAGGGTGGCACTTGAAAGGGGTAAAGTTAAGCACGCCACTTCCTTTGAAGGTGCATCCATGGGCAGCAAGGCCCTGGGCAGCTGCCCAGCAAGCTCTGAGCAACTGATGCTTTCCCTGGTTTGCTGGGAGCTCCTGCCACCCCTCAATGCCAGCCACTATCCAGTGCCTCCACTGCTGCATTGACAGTCTCAGCTAGAAAAGAAGTCGGGTAAGACTCTCCTAAAGGAAATTCCTTTCCTCTTCCCACCGCTGAGCTGCCTCGCAGCAGTGGAAATAGGCTCCTGTGTGCTGCTGCTTACCCTGCTGGGGCAGCTCCGGCCCACTGAGGGGCCTCTCCGTCTCCCCATGCCCCCGGGACAGGGCCCAATTCCTCAAACTCCCTCAGGACACCGCTGGACCCTCCAGACTCAGCCTCGGGGCAGTGACCAGAGGCAAGGGCTAGTCAACTGAAGCAAACCAGGAAGAGCCAACAGGTCCCCAAATTCAAGCAGCAAAAGCCAGAGGTACTGAGCCAAGAATCTCTGATAAGGAGCCTGGCAGCCAGAGCAGCCATCACTGCGGGGAGGGCACCAAGCTGGCTCAGTGCAGGGAGAGGTCCCAGTCCACACCGGCCCTGAGTGCTGAGCCTGCTCTGCTACCATCCTGTGGGTTCTCAAAGGGGAGCCCCTTCGCCTGCAGCCTGTGCCACTGCACTTCACCTCGGCCCTTAGCCCCGGCCACCCACCAGACTGAGGCCTGTGCAGCCTGCAGGGCATGAGGCTGGGCTGCAAAGTCCCCCAAGGAAAAGACACACAGAGATACCAAGTGCACCAGAGAGGGGTCCACAGCCCAATCTGGCCAGAAAATAAAGAAATCACAGCAGGGAAGTGAGGCGGCCCCAGTGATTTGGCATTGCCCTCCAGATCCACATGCCCATACTGCGCCTCCTTGGGCTGTCTTCTCCAACTCTCTCAACCGCCCTGGAATGCAGTCGGCAGGACACAAACTGTGGTTTCACTCACAACTTCACAAGATCTCTCTGCGTTTCATGCCCGTCTGTCTTCATCCCTCACTCCAACAGAGCGCTGCTGAGGACAGACACATCTGAGTCTCCAGGTCACTCACGTGCCCACCAGGTGTCTGCTGGTGTTCTTCGGGGAATCATAACCCTTACAACTTTGTGTGTCAGAAATCCAGATGTTTTCCTTGCAGTGATCGCAGGAAAGGTGAAAACAATGTGCCCACTCACACGGGACTCTTACTGGAGGCGAAGAGCCAGCTCAGTGGAAGGGCTGCTTTAGCAAGCAGCGGGCACAGCGGGGCCCTGTCCCAGGACAGCGACTCCCATTGCAATGAGCCGGCTATCCTGAAATAGTGATGTTTTCTAGCAAAGGGCCATAAAGGAAGGGTGCCCTGTACGTGGCAGTGTTTAATAACAACACAGAATAATGCAAAATGCTGCCAACAAGAAAAACCCACTGGATGTTATCAGCCACGGAAGCTCTGGTCACATTCTGGATACTCACGTCTTCGTTGGAGGGTGGGAATTCATTAAAAGTAGTACAAACTTTAAACTCTTCCCAAGGTATCCTTTCTGCAAGTCAGTTAATACTCGGCAACAATAGAAATGGTTGCTACTACTGGCTACCACCAGGGCTGAAGAAATTTTAAAAAGAGAGGCATTGCCAGTTTGCTTGCCCAGCCTCAGAAACCTGAGTGCCATAACACACCTGCCAATTCAGAAGGAAAAGGTTCTCCCTAAAAGCCTCAGCGGCACACTCCCACGGAACTCCCGGAAGGGGCTTGGGGTCCCCTGCTAGAGGGCTCTGTCTTCAGGGGGTCCACCTAACCAACACCACATGCCTCCGAGGCAGGCCCGGAGCACCAGCAGTGCAGCGCACACAAGGGAGCTGAGGGACTGTGCATACCAAAAAGGGAAACACACCGAAACTGCAAACGTTGCTATGCTCATGTTTTCTTACGAAACACCTGATCTCAGAAATTTTAAAGTATCAGAATTCTACCATATGCACCAGCAATGTGACTTCACAGCATATAAAGTTCGACGGAGATCACTTCTGTGGGAAGAGAAACAAAATCCAGAGTTCGACAGAGATGACCTGAGGATTTACGGCCCTCAAATCCAGTAGGCCCAGAAAGAAGAAATTATTTACAACTCAAGATTCTGCAACATGATTCAAGCAACATTCCCCCCATGTGAATTCTTTTTTTTTTAATTTATTTATTTATTGCATTTCAGGTTTTGGGGTACATGTGCAGAGCATGCAAGATAGTTGCATAGGTACACACATGGCAGTGTGCTTTGCTGCCTTCCTCCCCTTCACCCACATTTGGCATTTCTCCCCAGGCTAGCCCTCCCCAGCTCCCCCCGACCGCCGCTGTCCCTCCCCTATTCCCCCCAATAGACCCCAGTGTGTAGTACTCCCTTCCCTGTGTCCATATACGGGTTAAAAGGCAATACCAAAACTACGGACTCTATGTTTACAACCTAATTCATAGGTAGAACCCTCTGAAACAAGCAGTAATGGCACATTTGGTGTGTGAATCACTCAACATTCACCTCAGTCAGTTACGTTAATTTACAGCCCACGGCCGGGCGCGGTGGCTCAAGCCTGTAATCCCAGCACTTTGGGAGGCCGAGGCGGGTGGATCACGAGGTCAACAGATCGAGACCATCCTGGTCAACATGGTGAAACCCCGTCTCTACTAAAGATAAAAAAAATTAGCTGGGCCCGGTGGTGCGTGCCTGTAATCCCAGCTACTCAGGAGGCTGAGGCAGGAGAATTGCCTGAATGAACCCAGGAGGCGGAGGTTGCAGTGAGCCGAGATCGTGCCATTGCACTCCAGCCTGGGTAACAAGAGTGAAACTCCGTCTCAAAAAAAAAAAAAAAATTTACAGCCCACGTTCTGTGCCCACGTCATAGCAACACACAGAGGTTTCATTATATCCAAAGAAGTAAGGACTGAAAATAAAGAATACTTTCACACAAAGCGTCACAGGGTCACTATTACCACAGAAAAGGCCGAGGCTAAGAGTGTTATGCGTCAGAGCACAAGGGTCAGAGAGCCCTTTCCAGATGAAAGAGAAGCTGGCCTCCACGTGCGGCAGCGCGGCACGTGGTGTTACCACACCGATCCCGCAGTGCGGCCCGGCACGCGGGGCCCAGCAAGCTTCCTCCTGAAACGCACTCTTAAAACTCCGTCATGGCCAGTTTGCGTTTACTTCAGGAATACAGCGTTGGGTCATTTTGGCTTTGGGAAAAATCCAATAGAGTTCGCTACGTTAACAGACGAAGGAAACAAAAACGCATTACCTCAGATGATGGGAGGAAAAAGGATTTGATAAACCTCCACGACCATTTATGATTTTAAAACTAAGAGCAAGGCACCTTCCTTCACATAATAAAGATTAAAATCACAAGTCAATGGTGCAATTTCTTCCTTTAAAAGATTAAAACATTTCCCTTTAAAAGATTAAAATTTTATCTTAATTTTTAAAATATTTAAAAGATTAAAATTTTTCCATTTAAAGATTAAAATCACAAGTCGATGGTGCAATTTTCCCCTTTAAAATCAGCAGTGAGACCAGGCTGTCTGCTTTCCCCACCAAAATTAGTACATGAAGGTTTATAGAAAGTTTATTTTGGCTGGGCGCAGTGGCTCACTCCAGTACTTTGGGAGGCTGAGGTGGGTGGATCACGAGGTCAGAAGTTGAAGACCAGCCTGGCCAAGATGGTGAAACTCCATCTCTACTAAAAAATACAAAAATTAGCTGGGCATGGTGGCAGGCGCCTGTAATCCCAGGTACTCGGGAGGCTGAGGAAGGAGAATTGCTCGAACCCAGGCAGCAGAGGTGCAGTGAGCCAAGATCGTGCCACTGCACTCCAGTCTGAGTGATAAAGTGAGACTCCATCTCAAAAAGAAAAAGAAATGTATTTTGTAATGAGCAAAAATTAGAAAGAACCCCAGTGTCCGTCAACTGCTGAATAGACAGACACATTATGGTACGCCCATCCGGAATACTACTCAGCAAGAAAAAAGCAGTGAACTGCTGATACTTCCAACAACACGCATGAACCTCCAAAGCACGATGCTAAGTAAAAGACACAGACTACATCATCTATAGCTGTGGGATTCCATTTATACGAAATCCTACACAAGGACAGAACTCTAGAGAAAGAAAGCAGATTAACTGCTGTCAAGGGCAAGGGTGGGGAGAGGAGACAGATGCAAAGGGACATGGGGAACCTCACAGACTGACGGAAATGTTTACGTCACAAATTAGGGAGCTGGTACACACCTATAAACGCAGCTGTCAAAACATCTAATTATATACCTAAAATAGGAGAATTTTATTGAATTCAATAAAGCTGACAGGAGGGAGAGAAGGAGGAAGAGAAGGAAGTAGAAACTGACCACACGGACCCGGCCATCACCCGTGGAGTGGGTAAGTGGATGTCTCAACAGTGCAGGGAGCCGGGGGGATGCTTCTTCCTGAGTATTAGAAGCCCAAACTTCAGGGGAGCACGTAACAAAAACAACCAAACTTACATTTCCCCTGATCCATACAGCTAAGTACAACCATGTCACTTCGGATGACAGGCTGAGTTACAGCCAGTAGGAAACAGCAGAAGTGCTACGAGCAGCTGCTGGGGCAGGGCTTCTCTTCCCACATCTTATTATCCCTGCTAGTGGAATGCAAATGTGATGACAAGTGCTAGGGCAGCCACCCTGGACCATGAGGTCAAAGCCAAGCATAGAGGAGCAACTGCTGACAACGACCTAGACCTGGACACAGTAACAGAGTTCTCCCCTGTGAAGCCATGATCATTACACATTTGCCATCACCTGTAGATGTATCCACAACTAACCTCCACACCTCTACAATGCCAGACACCATAGCTCAATTTTTACTACTGCCCAACACAAGACAGACCTTTCTTTTCCCTGCCGAGACAGAGCCTTGCTCTGTTACCCAGCCTGGAGTACAGTGGCGAGATCTCAGATCACTGCAGCCGCTGCCTCCCGGGTTCAAGCAATTTTCCTGCCTCAGTGTCCTAAGTAGCTGGGACTACAGGTACAGGCCACCACGCACAGCTCATTTTTGTATTTTTCATAGAGATGGAGATTCACCATGTTGGCCAGGCTGCTCTGGAACTCCTGACCTCAGCTGATCTGCTTCCCTTGGCCTCCCAAAGTGCTGGGATTACAGGCATGAGCCACTGCGCCCAGTCAAGACACACATTTCAATACTCTCCTAAAGTCCTCTGCCTATCATTTAATTCACACACACACACACACACACACACACACACACAGGCCATGCTCAGGTGACCTGCTCTTTGCACTCTGCCAGCCTGCAGGAGCCTGGCTCTCCCAGAAGCCAGCCCATCTACCTTCCAGGTTGACCCTCTCTGCAGGCCTTGCTGAGCTGGGTCCCAGAGAGCATCAGCACCCCCGGGAGAGCATTTGGGAGCTGAGCAAGACCGACTGCATGGGGTGTGGAAGGAAACTGAATCGTGAAACCCCAGGCTCAGCAAGCCAAAGCGAAAGGTCAAGCTAGGAACTGGGCATGCAAACCTGCCTATCCCTTTCAGTTCCAAAGATAAGATGGCTACAAGATGAAGCTCCATGCCTCCCCCATATTTTGCCCACAAGGAAATTCCTAGTGAGCTGCAAGATCTTTTAGGGTGTTTCTGTTACGATTTCACCATGGCAATGCAAATGGATAGCGTATCCTTACAAGGACGGTCACCCCCAGCCCACCAGACACAAATGTGTATCTGATTATTCCCCATTTTGTCTAGGTTTTCATATGTAAAGTGCAGATTCTCTGCATTTTTCCTCGGCTCCATTTGTCTGTGTTGTCTTAGGTTTAAAAAAAAAAATACAGACTGACTGAGCCAGACAAAGGCATGAATGACTATTTCTCTCTATCTCCCTCTTACATGAAAAACTGTGTACTTCTCAATATCCGGCCCTTTCCCCTTTAAATTTAGAGCCCTCAAAATCATCGTGGGAGAAAGGCATAGACCTGTCTCCCAGGCGTGTGTCCTTACTTTTGACAAATAAACCTCCTAAAATGATTAAGAGTTGTGTCATCATTTTTCTTAACTGACAGGGGAGGCTTTCCAAACCAAGAGCTCGAGACCCAGGAGGTCACAGACAAGAGGACCAAGGGCCAATTGCCACCACTAGCAAGCGACTCAGGGTCCACACTCTGAGACGGAAGCTGAAAGGCCGAAGGGCCTGTGGCAGACTCTATTTCCCAGTTTAAAAATCATAAGTAAAAAGGAGGTTATAAACAATTATCTCATTTTCCAGATACCATAAGCACAACTGCTGAAAAGGACAATCAAAGGGAAGCGTCTCAAAGTGACTACTTCTGCTGAAAACTAATTTTCTCTTTTTGTATTCTACAATCTCTAAGTACTTTGCTTTAACAATCCTCGAGATTTTTTAACAGATTTACTTCACAAACGAGAAATGTCAAAGTTTAAAAGCGCATTTACTGAAGCAATCAAGATGCAAAACAAAATATTTCTAACAATAAAAAAAAATTTGGCTTTAAAGAGAGAACATTTACTATAACAAGAAAAAATATGATAACTAAGAATAAATCTAATAAAACATGTGACGCAGGAGAATAGGGTCTGGAGGCAGGAACCTAAGGCCAATTCACACTAACCACTTAGAACTAAATTGAAAGGAAAACCCCACTTTCAAGCCCAGGTAACAGAAGAACCAGAGGCAACCCACCCCTTCTCTGCATGGCAGATGAAACACTGAAAGTATCTCTGATCGATCCCCTTCAACAATCTCTGATCGATCCCCTTCAACAACCAATCAGGCTGGTCCCAGGCCAAGTCTCCCTCTGCATAACCGTGTAAATCTGTGACTTCACTTCAGGCTCTGCTTGGTCACTTTCTGCAACCAATCAGACAGTTGCATGGGGTGTTTTATATCTTCTCTTCAGCCTCTCATTGGTCACTTCTGCAACCAATCAGACTGATCGTGGGCCAGTACTTCGTTTACACAGGGTGTACACCAAGTCACCAATGGGAAACTTCTAGAAGGTATTTAAATCCCAGAGAATTTTGTGTAACCAGGCCCTTGAGCTGCTTGCCCGGGTCTGTTCCCACCCTTCGGAAAGTGCGTTCCTTTTCCATAAATCTCTGCTTTTATTGCTTCATTCTTCCCCTGCCTTGTTTGTGCATTTTCTCCAATTCTTTGTTCAAGATCCCAAGAACCTGGACACCCTCCACCGGTAACACATGTACAAGACCCTTCAGGGAGAAAATTTGAAAACTTCACTGAAAAGCATTAAAAATGACTTTTAAAAGAGGAACTAGCATGTTCATGAAAATGAATATTTAATTTCACAAAGCTATCCATTCTCCCAAACTAAAATTGTCTTCTCTGACCCCTGACTTTCCAGGCAATAGAAAGATTCCATGCAATTCCAATCATAGACCAAACAAATCTAAAAATACAAAAAAAAAATAAGTGAAAAGACCTTGGCAAACTGACTCTGAGACGTATGTGGAAGAGCAAGGGGTGGGACTGCCCAGTTCCTGGTGAAGAGGAAACCAGCAGGTGGTGCATGCCCACACCAGGCAGCAGGACTTCATGAGGCTAAATTACCTGCAAGGTGCAATATGAAGGGAAGACCACCTAAATCCTGGGGCAAAACACAACACAACACAGATCTGTGAATGTGGCAGTGACAGAAAACAGAAGTGACATCACAAATGTAGAAAATAAAAAGTTCTTCTTCAAAGCTTTCCTCTTATAAATCATAGCTTCTTTAAAAGTTAACTGACTGTAGCCTGGCCAACATGGCAAAACCCCGACTCTACAGAAAATACAAAAATTAGCTGGGCATGGTGGTGGGCACCTGTAATCCCAGCTACTTGGGAGGCTCAGGCAAAAGGGTCGCCTGAACCCAGGAGGCGGAGGTTGCAGTGAGCTGAGATGGTGCCACTGCACTCTAGCCTGGCGACAGAGCAACACAGTCTCTGAATGAATGAATGAATGAATGAATCAATCAATCAATCAATCAATGAACAAGAGGCAGAGACCAGACTACAGAAAGAGTGATGTAGCTCCAGAAGACCCAAATGAAATCCATACATTGTGTTCCTACCGTCACATGAATGAAAGTGACAAAGAATCGTAAACCTAAAAGGCAAGACAGTGTCACCCAGGTAGGGGTTTCAAGGCGAGAGGGGGTACACAGCAGCCTCGGTGTGGCCATGTGGGCAGCTGGGCAGCAATGGTGGCGTTCTGGCTCCTAAATCTGGCAGTGGATCATGAGTGCATACATCCACACATATGAATTACACACAGTCTTTGGCGTGTGACAATATTATACAGTAAAAATATTTCAAGAACAAATGAGATTCCCGTCAGCAACTGTGTCCACAAGTGCCAGGCACAGCAGCAGTTCGCCTGGGAGCCACTTCCAAAGGGCGAACTCCCACCAAGAGCTTCTTACCTCCGTCACCTTGGGCTGCAGGATCAAGACTTCAGGGCTCATGCGAGGGATGTCTATGTGGATCTGGAGAAGCAGGAGAAACAGACATGTAGGTAAGGTGACTACAAATGCCACTGCAAGTGTTACGACTAAAACAGCAACACTGAGGGACGTCCTTCCCCTGCCGTCACCCTGCCCTCTCCTGGAGGATTCTCGTGCTCTACACTACCACGATCTCCCCCGAAGGAGGCAGCCAAAGCCTGTTCTCTCTGAATAGCTCGCCCAGTCCTAGGTGACAGGCTTGCCTGGCACTGTCCCCGCTCGGCAGCCGCTGCTGCGTGATGAGGAACAGAGCCGGCCTCGGATGCTTAGTAACAGCCACAGCAATTAGTAAACATCGATTTTCAGCCTCTGACACAGAAGCAATTCAAGTGCGTCAACAGTTGACCAGTTTTCAGCTGCGACAGCTTCTTCTTGGACAGAGGCCACATTTTTCTCCACTTTATGAAGTCCTGGGGGAATCTAGAACAGTTTTCAAAGGAAGCATTTGAAAGCCTCAGTTAGTGTCAGCTGGTTCCTGCTTGGCCACCATCTGACATGAGAGTTATAATGAAGTCCCCAACACTGCAGAGGACACTTGCGGGCCCCAGAAGCAGCCACAAAGAGTGTTGCGAGCTCGGGCTGGCTCCCAGCATCCCACGCGAACTTCTCACACTGGCCCGCACTCCTGTTTGTGCAGGACAGCGGCTCCGACGGGCTGAGGGAAGATAAACACATTTTCATGCCGAGGGAGACGCTACGCTTGCATTTCATTTCTCCCCATCCTTGCACATCCCCACAGAGGACCCTCACACCCAGGAGGCTGGGACACCATCACTCTGCCACTTACAACACTGTGACCAGGCCTGTTTCCTTGCCTACAAAATGGCCGCTCCAAGTATCTCAAAAGGTTACTGGTAAACTTCAAGTAAGATTGTGAGTCAACAGCCAAATGGAATGAGCTGAGCCGTACACACATCTGTGATGTGGGCCAAAGGAGGCCTGCCAGCAGCAGTGCTGCTGAAGAGGAGTGGGAGAAGCGGGGGGAGGAGGATGACGGGGACGAGGAGGAGGAGGAGAAGGGGGACCAATAGGAGGAAGAGGGGGACAAGGAGGTGACAGAAGTGGCACTACTCTATCCAGAGAGGCAGGGCCAAGGGACTGCAGCCAGCCACATGCAAGAGCCCAGGTGCCAGCAGGGATAAGGGCCCAGGTCTGTCATCAGGGTGTCCTGGAGGGCTGTCTGTTCTCATACAGTTACACTTGTGTGGACACACACCTGTCCCCAGAATGAGCAGCATAAGCTGCTACAGGGCAGGAACCAGGTCTGAGCCACCTCTACATGCCCAGGGCCAGCACGGCCCCTTACATAAAAGATCCTGCCACACATTTATTAAGGAGACAAGGCAGCATCTAGCAGACCCCACACCTGCCATCCTCCACATCATCAGGAGAGGCTCCAACATTAGAGAGACGGTCCTCCACAAGGCTGGGCAGGTAGGGCTCTGTGCACCCCTCCTTCCATCCCACCTGCCCCCCATCAAACACAGAACTGGGCACAAAGGAAAAAGGCCACGAGAGAGTTGACTGAGGGAGGAAAAGACAGACCAGACCACTATTTCACTCTGACTCCATATGGCTCTCCAGGCGGCTTCGACATCACATCTTCAGCAGAAGAGTGAGCACATACGAATCAGATGAAGAAGGATGGAAAGCAGGTGGGGAACCTGCCGAAGCCACCCCATCCTACCGCCTCCACCGGTATGCAGGGGCAGACCGCCAGTCAGGCTCAGTCCACGGGTCCAACGCCCAACTGGACGGCAAGGAGAAACCAGGGTCCGCAAACCCCATCGGGCCCAGCTCTGCCTGAAATGGCAATGGCGAGAAAGAAGGCGCAGTTCCCAGAAGCCTCGAAGCATCAGGCAGGGAGGAAAAACGACTGTGTCACCACACACATCTCATCTATATTAATGTAGAAACAGTTTGGGAACTCACAACAGTATGGAATCTTTTTATTACCTATCACAGTAACTAAATAAAGATGTATGCAGCCTGTTCGTAATTAACTTTCTCTTCAAAAACTCGAAACAGAATTCTGCTTGGTAAAACTCGCAGACAGATGCTAGTGTCATCCTTTGGAAATTGTTTTCTGAAATTAAAATGCATTAAAAAAACGTGCTCAAAACAATGCCAAATTTATTAATTTCCTAAAACCGGTGCAGTGGTAAAAGAGACCAGGTAAGCTAATATTTCCTTAAGCAAATCCAAAGTAATCTGTGTATCAAGTCGGTTTCCCAGAGTAAATGGGTGGTGGCCCAGTGCGGCCCCGGAGCCCCGGTGCCAGACGGAAGGCACCACAGGCCAGTGGGAGCTCCAGCCGGGAAGGAAACGGAGGCGGCCATTGCCCCAGTCTCAGTCCTAAGCAAGTCACTTTTCCTCCTGCAGCCGTGTGTCCCACCCATCTTGGAAGATGCTATCCAGGAATGCATTTAACTTAAAGAATCTTTGATTACATAACAGAGGTAAGGCACATCTTTGGACTTTTTTTTAACAGATAAACAAAGAGATGTGGATATCCCAAGTCTGAGAGGGGAAAATGTGGCAAAGCTCCTTCACCTACAAGTAGGGTTTGCAGAGGGAGATATTCCTGGCATGCCTCGGGAAACCCAAAGCTGATTTCAGATATCTGAGACAATGATACCAATTAAGAACTGCCATTCGGACCTTTCACATATTACAAAGAGAATGAGAATTATCCAGTCCTCAAAGGGCTATTCTAAGAGCAAATTCTGGGTGTGCTGTGAGTCAGAAATCAATTTCAAGTATTTTCCCTATGTAGACCATCTGTAAACTGACTCTTTCAGAAACCGCGGTGGCTCACGCCTGTAATCCCAGCACTTTGGGAGGCCGAGGCGGTGGATCACTAGGTCAAGAGATCGAGACCATCCTGGTCAACAAGATGAAAACCCCGTCTCTACTAAAAATACAAAAAATTAGCTGGGCACAGTGGCATGTGCCTATAATCCCAGCTACTCGGGAGGCTGAGGCAGGAGAACTGCCTGAACCCAGGAGGCGGAGGTTGCAGTGAGCCAAGATCGCACCATTGCACTCCAGCCTGGGTAACAAGAGCAAAACTCCGTCTCAAAAAAAAAAAAAAAAACCATAATTAGATACATTTTATATTAAACTAAATAGCAAAATGGTAACTTGGTTGCACCTTCTGCTATGGTCTGAAGTGTGTCCCCCACAAACCCAAGCTGATTAACATACTTTCCTGGGTCAGTATCATGTCCCTTCCTGGACCAAAGAACCCGGCGCCAGTGGCCCCCATGCAACCTCTCTGTCCTGATGCCGTCCAGCTCAATGCCTGGGCCTGGGCCTTCAGGAATGGCCCTTTATTACCAGATAGCAGCTCACAACGACACAAACTCCCACCATCACCCTAAGGCAGGTCACAGGAATCCAAGGCATTTATTTTACAAGCTCAATTTAAAATACTCTTTTTTTTTTTTTTTTGAGACGGAGTTTCTCTCTTGTTACCCAGGCTGGAGTGCAATGGCGCGATCTCGGCTCAGCGCAACCTCCGCCTCCTGGGTTCAGGCAATTCTCCTGCCTCAGCCTCCCGAGTAGCTGGGACTACAGGCGCGCACCACCGTGCCCAGCTAATTTTTTGTATTTTTAGTAGAGACGGGGTTTCACCATGTTGACCAGGATGGTCATGATCTCTTGACCTCGTGATCCACCCGCCTCGGCCTCCCAAAGTGCTGGGATTACAGGCGTGAGCCACCGCGCCCGGCCTAAAACACTCTTTTTAACTTTTGTAGAGAGAACTGAAGACAAGCAAGACAGTACTATTTGAAGAAATTTTCCATTATTTGTTTCACAATTTACTAGAAAAGAAAATCTGTGCGCTAATCAGGGACCTGCAGCTTTAACTCTGACCAACTCCACATGGTTTTGATGAAAACATCTCCTCCTATAAATCACACAGAAGCAAAGTTCTTCAGGTACCACACGAAAGAGGGAAAGGGCTCCCACCTGCCGGTACGTGTCCTGGTGAGCCTCGTCGTTCCTCGAATGGTAATAGTGCTCAATAAACGCAAAATACTCTTTCTGTTTTCTCTGGAGAGTGGCTGGTCTCCGGTCCACATTGGCAGGAAGGTAACCCTGGGTGAGAAATAAAAAACAAAATACACAAGGTCAGAGTTGATTCCTGGAGTCCCTGTGAGGAGTGTGAAGTAAAAAGGCTTGCATTCTACCTGAGCTGGGCATTCTGAAACCTGGTACAAAGGGGAGCACAAACTGTGGGAAAAAAGAAACACACACAGAGAAGGTCAGCCAGCCGAACAGCACGCAGGCAGCACTCCCGACAGCACCGAGGAAGGGGCCGGGGCCTGCGTCCGCAGCCTCCCGGTGCAGGCCCTCTCCACTGGCCCGGCAGGAGTCGCTCAGGCTCTGCAGCAGGTGAGCCCAAGGGTCTTCTTCTACAGCAGGGCTGCGCGATGAGACAGGCCCTTCTCTATTGGCCTCATACACCAGGAAGGATTCCAAAGTCTCAACAGTCTTCTAACGGCGACCACACGCAAACATATACACATATACATGTATACCTGCACGCATATACACACATACATGTGTATGTTCTGTCACTTACGTAAATGTGCTGCTGTCTTCACTCATGGGCCTGTGGGAGCTGCAGTCCCAGTACATAAAGGGGACTTGACCTCAGACAGGGCCAGCCAGCACAAGGAGGTCATGAAGAGCCTGATTCCTGGTCCCGACGGTCCGGGGTTTCATGTTTTCTGTTGTCTTGTTTCTACTTTTTAACTTGACGTTGCTGACAATACATAGTTGCCTCTAAGTGTCCTCAGGGGATACCACCATTCTTAGCTGCTCAAGACCCTTGCATGTAACCTATGCAGGTCTGCCTGAGAACTTTAACTAATGTCTGCCACCTGACCCGAGGTGAATACCATGTAAACAGTCTGTTGTTATTTATATGACCTTCTGTTGCATTATTACTTTTCATTGGGTCTTTTTCCAAATATTTTCCATGTGCAGTTGGTTGAATCTGCAGTTGCGAAACCCCCAGATATAAATGGCCATCTCTAATTTATAAAATGAGTGTGCCCATTTTAGCCAATCAGTTTGGTGGCTTTTGACAAGGGTACCCAGCTACGTAACTCCTACTCCAAGGAAGATACAGACACACTTCCATCCTCCCGCCCCCTGCAGACTTCCCGGTACCCTCTAGCAGCCTGTCCCAACCCTGGCCGAGGAGGCGCTCACCTTGTCACTGTGCATGGCTGAGCCTGACTTAGAACTCTCTAGAAATGGAGTCACTCAGGACCTCCAACTGGACACTCGGCAGCAGAGCGTCTTCTGAGATGCCTCCAAGCTCCGTGAATCAGCTGCGATTTCCTTTCCCTAGCGGTGTCCATTGTATGGATCCACCAGTTTGTTAAAGGTTCACCTGTCAATGAACATTCGCCCTGTTTCCGGTTTGGGGTTTGTTATATTCTTGCACAAGATTTTTGCTGGCATACGCTTTGGCTTTTCATGGTTAAATACCCAGGAGTAGAGTTACCGGGTCATAATATTGGTGTACGTTTAGTTTTCTAAGAAACCGCCAGATCTTTTTCCAAAGCAGCAATGTGTGACAACTCCAGATGCCCCGTACCCTTTCTGACACTTACCACTGTGAATCTATCAGCCAGGCAGTTGGGTGTGGCTTTAACGACACTGAACATCCTTCTTTGGTGAAGTATCTGTTCAGATCTTTGGCCCAGTGTTTACCCAGGTTGTGTGTCATCTTATTAGTGGGTTTGATGAGCTCTGTACACACTCTAGATATGAACCTCTCTCCTGTATAGGTACCGTCATTCCTCACCACAATCTAAGGCTTGCTTTTTTGTCTCAAACAGATGAAGTCTTCAAGTTTCATGAAGTCAAATTGATAGCTTTTCTTTTATAATCAGTGTTCTTGTATCTTATACAAAAAAGATTTTTGGCTGGGCACAGTGGCTCACACCAGTAATCCCAGCACTTTGGGAGATCGAGACGGGCAGATCACAAGCTCAGCAGTTCGAGACCAGCCTGGCCAACATGGTGAAGCCCTATCTCTACCAAAAATACAAAATGTAGCCAAGTGTGGTGGCACCTGCCTATAACTCTAGCTACTCGGGAGGCTGAGGCAGGAGAATCACTTGAACCCGGGAGGCAGAGGTTGCAGTGAGCCGAGATCGCAATACTGCACTCCAGCCTGGGCAAGAAAGCAAGACTCTGTCTCAAAAAAAAAAAATTCTCCTTGTTTTTCCCTGGAAGTCTTAACGCTCTGCCTGGCCACGTCTTTCTCATCTCTCAAGTGTCTCTTCAGTGGTCACCTCTCCCATGAGGTCTGACCGGGCGCGTGGTCAGCAGTCACTTCTCCCGTGAGGTGGGGCTGGTTACTGGGCGCTCCAGCAGCATCTAGCTAGAAGTCCCCTCAGGACCAGCCCCTCATGGTGCCAACCAGCTGGCAGGCACACAAGCTCTCACTGGGTGAATTACACATGAACAAGAGACTGAATGAACCAACACATTTATCCCAGATGGCACTTTTTGCCTCTTAAAGTGCCTCCACGTCTGTAGTAGACATCACTGTGCTACCCACCAAACATCCACTCATCCTTGCTGGAAGAGAGCCCTGAAGAGGCTCTGGGGGCCACGTCTCCCTATGCCCAACCCTTGTGGTCCAGATGGAAGGCCTCTTCCTTCAGGACAGGTCTTGACCGGGCTAAGCGGCACGGCTAAGCCCTCCTCCGGCCACCATGACTGACAGTTCGGGGGTGGTGAGGTGGCCCCTCACGGGAATAAGAGCCAAGCCAGGGCTTTTCCCTGCTGCTGCTGTGAATCAAAGGAAGTGTGCACAGGGTGGAGCTGGGACGGCCACCCTCCGATAGCAAGGGAGAATTACAAGCTGCAGGTCCACTAAAAAGCTGACCTGAAGGACAGCGGGACTCAGAGAGCCGCCAGGCCTCAAGAATGAAGCCAGACTCCAGCCCCGTCTTCTCAGCTGCGTGAGCAATGGAATTCCTCCTACTCTCCTTCCGCTTCTACCGGCACCTATTCTGTATCCTAAATTACACTCAGGCACATTGGTTTTAGCACATTAGGGTCACACCACTGAAACTGCTTTTTAATAAATGCTCACTCAAGGACGGCATACTCACATAAAGGGGCACCCCAAAATCGTGTGTGAATTATCACAAACTGAGCACGTCCGTAAAGGCCATCCAGGTGACAGCCAGGCCATCACCGTCTTATCAGGCCTCGGTCCCTGCCCCTTACCTCATCCTCTCCTCAGTGGCAATTTCTGTCTGGCTGCTTTCATTCAGTGCTACCCTTGAAAACTAGTTCATGTCACGACACATGACAGCAGTTCCTCTCTCCACTGCGGCATAATACTGCAAGGCGTGAAATCCATTCTATGAACAAAAACACTTGTGCTGTGTCCAGCTTTTGCTTTAAAGATTCTTGGAGCTCCCTTTTTATGTTACATAACCTGCATTTCTGTTAAGGACATCCCTGGAAGCGGACCTGCTGGGTGTGCACACCTCTGAAAGCTTTTGCTAAAGGATTTTCAAAGTGATTCTGCTCCCATCAGAAGCGTATGCAAATCCCCAGTGTTCTAGGTCCTTGCCAGCACTTGGTACTGTGGATCCTTTCACCTCAGCCTTTCTGATGGCTCTGCCGTGCTACCTATTAAACTACATTTCGTTTTCACCTGAGTGTCCCAGAAGACAAATGGAGGCTGCTGCGTGTGTGCATCTCTGAAGGGCGAGCAGAGATGTATTAGTCCCTTTGTGTGAGGCCACCTGCCTCCTCCTTCCTCAAAAGCATTCATATCCAGAGAGTCCACAGCAGCCCTGCTATGAACAGCCTCCTCCGGTGATGAACAGCCTTCATCACATCTCTGATGAAGAGAAGTCCCTAACTTTAATGTAGCCCAGTTTATGAATCTTTTATGATTAGCCCTTCCCCTTTAAAATCCTGCCCATGTTCCCACGTCATCAAGGACCGTTCTACAACAGGAATCAGCAAATCACAGCTCACCATCTATTTGCGTAAAGAAAATTTTGCTGGACCCAGCACAGCCCATCTGCTTATGTACTGTGCGCACGGCTGCTTCAGCCCTGCAGCACCAGAGTGGGGTGGCTATGAGAGGCCACTTGGCCCACAGGCTCAAATACTTACCACCCAGACCTTTACAGAAAACATTCCCTGCTCTAAAACATCAGTCTTGAAGGTGACAGGGATTCCATCACACCTATTTCGGTCACCTTTCCCCAGTCTGTAAGTATTTTAATTATTTCTAATTGGCCGGTATTCTAAAACACACACCAGCTATCAATGTCAATTATTTCCTGAGGTAAAATTCCTACAGTGAACTTTTAGCTCAAAGGAGTACTGGATACCTTCAAGGTTTATGATGTGTGATTTCCAAGTAGCCCTGGCAGAAAGGGCAGCAGGTCACACTCAACCGCCTGGTTACACGTGTCAAACGCCTCCCCAACCCAACAGGAGAAGGTGCCTCGGGGAGAACACTCTCAGCAGAAAACAATCGCTCAGTCAATTACGGTATTCTGGAAAGTACAGAGCAGTCTCGCGGACAAGATGCGCTCGGGAGGGAGACACTGGGAGTCCTCGTGATGGAGGAAAGGTGTGGCCGTCATTCCCACCTGGCCTCTACTTTCCTATAAAATGAGAAGACGTAGTATTCCAAGGAGCACACTGCTTCGCATCATTCTAAAAATGACAAAAAGAATCACCAGCCCCGTGTGCACGGCAGTGCCAGGTGTGGTTCTGCGTGCCTTCCGTGCAGCTATTTCACGGCCCACCCACCTGATCACCTCCATACTCAGGCCTCTTTCACTGGGATGTGCTGGTGGATTGCCAGAGGCAGAACTCCTTCTGTTGGGTACCCGGCCCTGCCCCCAGTTATGGGAAGGCATAAAATTACTGGTGGCGGCCAGACCCGAGTGAAACAGGCTTCTTCAAGTGAAAGCCAGCTTCACAGACAAGTCATCTCAGAACCACCCACTTCATCCAGACCGGTGTTCACCCGATTGTGATTTCAAGCCTGTATTGCCTCTTGTCAATAACAATTACATAAGATTACTTCTATTTTTTGACCCCAAATTGCCATTCCCGTAGGCTAACTAAGGAAGGGCTGGCTCCCCACCAGGGTTTGCGCTACACACAGTGCTGCTGTAACGCCACTAATCACAGAAGGCCGTCATTGTCCCTATCTACAGACAAGGAGATAGGCTTGGGAAACGTGGTTAACATGCCCAGAGCCACAGGGACACGATGCCAAATAAAGCCAACCCCCAGTTCCTGACGTGAGGTTCCACACTGCTCAGGAGGGTCATCTGATCCCAAGTCACCAAAGACCTGGGGACAAATCTGCACGCGGAGAGCCACCCACAGATATACACACAACAGTGACTGACCCAGCGCCAGCCATACAGAGATGCTGAAGACCGCCCAGGCTCGCAGGGGACTGTCCATCAGAAGGCGGACACAGACCCCACGGTCCTTTCTCCACCCTCTGGTGAGAGACCCTGAGAAAATCACATCCTAGGCCGACAGCTCCTGCCGGTCTGGCCCTTCCTGTCTCTCTGTCCAAGAGGCCGACACTCATCACCCACCTCGGCTCCTCCCGCTTTTACTACGCTGCTTAAATGTTCCTTAAATGTCATGCCCCCTCCTGCCTCAGTGCCTCTCTCTGAATTTACTGTTCCTCTGCTGTGACCCATTTCAACTAGATCAGGTCAGCGAACTGCCCACCAGCCAGTCCTGCCCACCCATATTTGTAAATAAAGTGTTATGGGAACACAGCTGTGTGCCTTCATTTACACGGATTCCCTGTGGCTACTCTGGGCCACAATGGCAGAGCTGAGCTGCAACAGACCACAGGGGCCACCAAGCCCAGGGTGTTGACCGGCTGCCCTTTTGGGGACAGCCACCGTCTGCTGCTCTCAGTCTGTGCCAGGTCAGCAGCTGCTTCCACAAGAGCACCCTCTCTCGGTGTCCACCTGCCCGGCTGCGGGAGGAGCCCGTGACACTGCTTCCTGCTACTTACTGTTCTACCTCTTCAGCCCCTGTGTCTGGTGGGTGCTACTCCCCCATGGGAAACACAGCGAGGGAACAGATGAGCCCTCTTCAAAAATCAACCAGACAGGAATGCACCCCCAGCACCCACACAGCGACCTCCCTCGCTCCTTTAACTCCTTGCTCAAAGTCATCTCCTCAATGCAGCCCACCCTGACCAGCCACCCACCTACTTAAACAGCACCTTGCCCTCCTCGGCGCCCCCAATCCCACCAAGCTGACCCCAGGCCTTTTCCTACGACACTCATCGCCTTCCACAGTCCATCAAATTCCCTTCTCAGTGGACCGTCTTCCCCACCAAATGGGAGCTCCGCAAGGGCGGGATGTTCATCCAAGGGCTTGGACACTGTTTGCCCCACGTCAGACGTAGTGAACACCAAGTTTCTCTTCAGAGAATCAGCACATCAGTATGTTCATCTCTCTTAGTCTTTAATCCTCCACTTTAAAGTTTAACTTCCTGGTTCTCTGTGCCCCCTTGCCTCTAGTTTTGGTAAACAAGTTTCCTGCCAGTTCTAATCAGTACTTCACATCTGTTCCCCTGGTCACCTGCTTTGACCCGTTCTGTACCATCCTTCCCACCAAACTACCCACCCCACCACTCTGGCTCGTACCCCTGCTCTCTTTAAAACAGCCAGTCCGAATCAGCTTAGTCTGTATGGTCCAAGCCTAGCCAATAGGGGAATGACACAGCAGCAGGGGCTACCTGAATCAGGAATAAGAACCTCCTCCCCTCCCTCGTGCAGGCGTGCGCTCGCCATTACTCCATCTGTGAGAAGCACCGCTCTACAGAAGTAAATTGCCTTGCTGAGAAAATTTATATTTGAGTGCTACTTATTTTGCAGCACCAGAAATTTACACATAACGGATACTCGGTCTTTCCTTGCTAAGTGCATGAGTGATCATGATGTGTAGCAATACCATCAGACCCAAAGGTGGCCACAGCCCTGAGACTCAGGGAGAAAGACACCTGTGCTAATTGGGACAAATCAGAATGAGCATACACTTCTGGGGTTTGGCAATGACAATGGAGAAGACGGGGTGGAGAGGAAGAGACAGAGCATGGAAGACACAGGGAAACGTGTCCGGGTCCACCCGGGACAAGGTCTGAAACAGAGTCTGGCCACTGATGGGTGTGAAAGTGTGGTCAGCACCCAGGACAGAGGCCCGTGTGCCAGGGAAGAGGCCTGGCCTTCAACACAGGGCAGCATGGGCCACCCAGGGTAATCAGCTAGGGTGTGGTGTAGACAGCCTGACATCAACTGCATTCGGTGACAACAAAAACTGCACACTGAACTTGAAAGAGGGCTTTCAGAAATATTTCCCATTCCCCAAATTTTAAACTTAACTTGAAACACAAATTCTAGAAGGCAAGTACGTCATCATCAGAACGCAGGCAATAAAAACCACACATGTGCTCCTGACACTCCCATCCCTAAAGGAAAACACACATATGCAAGTGGAGGCCTTTCAATAATTAAGCAAGACTAGAAATTATGCAAATGAAGTAGATGCAAGTATGCAATGAATTTTAAATGACAGAACTACAGAAAACTTAATTGCTGTATTAGCATGCTATAAAAACACTAATCATAAATGTAAAACAATGCATGCATATACTTAGATCTGAATTGTCCTGGTGACACAAAAATCAAATTGTTCCCTCCCACTGTGTTCATATGCAAACATACCTCAATATACAGAAAGAAAAGCTAATACTGGAGTCTCAGTTCTCATTTTTAACCATTATACTCACTAATGCAAATGTTAAATGTTTAATTAGTTTTTGTTCCATGTTTCTGAAATACTTACTTTAAAAAGAGCCAAAAAGATGATTCTCTATAACACTAATTTTTAAAAAGTTACCGCCCTGCTTGCATAAAATGTACATATTAAGGAGTATTACTTGTGGCTTAATGACATGTTCTAACTAGATATTAAATTTCATAAATGACAAGTCATGTTTCTCATCTTTCTTCATTGAAGTGGCACGGCCTACTCATCAATTAAAAATAATGCTACTTGAATCATAAACATAATGAAAAAGAGTCATTAGTTTGCCAGACCCTGAAATAGATTCCCATTCAAGTACAGCTTTGGTTATCTGCCTTCTGAAGCTGGACAAATGATGAATTTTCAATTCTGGGCGTAACTGTTAACCTCTGGGTCTTGGAAGGACTCACGGACTGGGATAAACCCATTTGGTCTTACCCTACTCACCTGAGCCCTCCCAGACAAGATGCTCCTGGCTCTCAGCGAGTCTCACTGAGCCTCTCACCCCTTCAACGCCGCCCCTCCAACGCCCCAGGCCGTCTCTCCTACCCAGGTACCTCAGCCCAGGTGTATGCTGCCTGCAGTGGGGCCTCACTGCCTGCACAAGCACAGTGCACGACTTTCAATGACCTGCTTCCCAGGTGGCTCAGGTATGCCCCACCCTGTCCCACTGGAGCCTGAGTGTCCTAAAGCAGCCGTCTCCAACCCTGGGCACACATGAGAACCCCAAGGCACACAAGAACCCAAGTAACAGTATTTCCTGAGCTCCCCAGGTGATACTAACATGCAACGAGAATGGAAACCCCCAGGTGAAGAGGGCAGGCCTGAACCTGCCACACCCTTGCCCCCCAGCCCCCATCTAACCACAGGGTAGGCACTCTGTGGACTACGTGGTTCACAGCTTTCTGAAATCAGTCAACACCCTCATGCCTGAGTCCACCCTAGAGATTCCAATCTGCTTCACGGGCCCAGACACAAGGATCTGGAAAAGCTCCCCAGGAGCGCCCTGGGATTCAGGGAATGATAAAGAGGCATCCTTAATTGGAGAAACCCCTTCCCTGCTGAGTTCCCACCCCCCCACCATTCTCCCAAATGTTCTTGTAACCTGTGAGAGATGGGAAAGTTCTTCTTGGTTTACATCTTAGACAACATTATAAGGAGGTACGATCTCTTGCTCTAGGGCCATTATCCGCTATTAACATAAACATATAGCCATGTATATATATTCTCTACATCAGCTACCTTGACTCGCTCCAGCGTGTCTGAACCGGCCTGGGCAAGCTCCAAACCCTGGCGCCTGCCATTCCTCATTTGGAAACCCCCTGACCTTCTCCTGACTAGCTTCCTCTTCTCCCTCATCTTCTTTCCCCTTATCTGGTCAGGGAATTTCCAGGTTTTTAGCTAATCAGGTCAAGCATAGAACGTGAGGTCCCATTCTGGCCAATGGAAACTGGACACAGCAGCAGGGTGACTGTGTCAGGTTATGAAAGTTCTAAATGTCCCTGTCTCCCCTGTGCAGCTGTGCTCTCGTGGCACGGCTGCCGGTGAGCTGCACCCTTCCTGCAGGAAGTAAACTAGCCTTGCTGAGCGATCCACTGTCTCTGTGTGGATTCTTCCCGACGTTATAAACCCACTTCCAACATAACACCGGTACCTGCAGAGGGCCTGGCTGAGGGCAGATGTGTGAGCAACACGTGCCCAGGAATGGGAGACTGGCATCGTGTGCTGTGCTCCCCAAATCTCTACTCTTACAGAAGGCCCAGAGCCACGGTGCAGCGGGACTGTGCCTGGGGAGCTGGATGGCATCAACACTCACCAGCACAGGGCATGGAGCGTGGCAAAGGCACAGTGAGCACTTGTTCCAGAAAAAGAGCCAATGCTTGCTCCCTACTCTAGCTGCCAGGGTCCTCTCACTCCAGCCCTGTAGCCTTTGGCCCCTCAACTCTCTTCCCTGTCCCTCCCCAGTTCTTCCTGTCCCAGCCCTATTCCCCTCCCAAGAGCCTACTGGGAGCAGCCTCCCCTCAACCAGCACTGCTCCTCTGAGTCAGACACTGGGCAAGAACTGCCTGGTCCCCGAGTTACCTGCCACAAGCCTGTCCACGAGAATCTCTGAGTGCATGGTCTAACACAGGGCAAGCATACAGTGAGGGACAGACACAGGGCAGCAGTGCACTGGGGGCACAGAAGTAAGATCCCAAGAGAACAGGCTCCTCTTGGGACAGAAAAAGGCAGGCCCTCTACTGTCTGTTCTGCGGGCCCCAGGGGATGACTTGGTCTTCTTCCCTGCACCCAACACAGTGACACGTTCACATGAATGAATGAACCAACCAAGGGCTCCTTTAAGGCTTTCCTCTTCCAGAAACACAGGCTCATCACTCCCCACGTAAATCCTTCAGGATAAAACCCAAGCAACGGGGCGGGTAAGGAGGGCAGCAGGGCAGCTGTCACCTGGCCTCCACTCGGGCCCCTCCACCCCAGCCTTTGCTCCTGCTCGTCCCACCACTACCGCATGCCCCAGCTCTCATGGCCACCCCACTTCCCACTACCAGAGAGAACACTAACATCCCTTTTGAAACGACATATAAGATGCCACCTTCCCCAAGAAAGCCTTACCTGGCATCCTCATGGACCCCTTCTAAGCACCCCACATTTGGAAGGACAAAGCTTTGCTCCCTAACATTTATTTTCTACTCATCTGTCAATCCAAGCCCAGAGAGGGCCAAGAACCACCGCGTTCAACTCTGTCCCTTGTGACTGCAAGCCTCCACTCCCTCCTGTCCTTCCCCAGCTGCCATGGCCTTGCCTATCCTGGTGTGAAGTCTGCTCTCAGCAGAGGCTGACCCTCAGCACTGATCTGCTCCAGACGCTGTGGAACTCCTCCAGCCCTCGCTTCACACATGCATCCTGTCCCTGCTACAGTATGCAGTGCCGGCCTCCACCAGTGCCGTCCCACCGCAAGTCTGCAGCGCCCCGACCTCCTCGTAATGGCAGGCTACGATCTAGTTCGTCTCTGTCTCCCAAGCAAAGGCCCCTGCAGCTGCAGGCAACGACGGTTAAAGGACTGCATGTGTCTTTCCCTTCATGAGAGAAAGCCGTGAGAATGCCCAGGCTTTCTCTTGTGAAAGGAAAATTTCTTGGTTCCCAAGATCACTAAAAAGAACTCAAGCTGGAAAGTGCCTAGAGCAAGCCTGCCTCCTACTGTATCCAGAGTCAGTCCTCTGCTCACTAGAGACAGATGCACATCTGATGTGCCTCCCTTGGAAGGGCTAATCAGAAACTCAAAAGAATGTAACCTTTGTGTATCACCTACGTGAGCAGGAAGCTCCCTCCCTGCTTCTGACATACACGGATTCATGTCTCGTCTCCCTAAATGGATAAAACCAAGCTGTGCCCTGACCAGCTTGGGCACATGTCACCAGTGCGTCCTCGACCTTGGCAAAATAAACTTTCTAAATCACCTGAGACCTGTCTCAGGTTTCCTGGGTTCACACTGGCTCAGACTCCACCTACAGCCACCTGCCCTCCTGTCCACAACCAGCAGAGGGGGGCTGTCTGTCACCTCCCCTTCTGCTCCGCTGTCCACTGAAACCAGAGTGTCCATTTCCACATCAACCCCTGTGCCATACACATCAGCGAAGCAGAACCATGACCCGCAGAGACAGAACGAGAGAGAAAGACCAGCATAAAATAACTCACGAGACTTTCCACCTAGACACAGCACATCCTTAACAAACATAAAACTGAAATTAGGATTCTCATCAAAACTTCCTACAAATCAACCTGAAAAGTTTGCAACCTATCTTCGGGGACATTTAGAAAACTGGGTATAAACTGGAAAACTAGGTTAAAATGAAAAAGCACAAAACAAAAATATAAGCAATCACAGCAAGCCTAATTTTAATTGCCAGAGAATATTTAATCAATAAATATTCACTGTTCAGAACTGCATCTGCATTTAGGATTACGAGGTGCTAAGCTGCAAATTTATTAAGACTCATTAGCCAGAAAGAGTCTTTTAAATACTAAACGTCAAACCCAATTTAGAGTAAACACTCAGAGCTCCCTATTGACTTAGCTCCAAAAATAATGAAAAAGGAAAAGAGAAGAAAGCTGCCTGTAAACCATTCTGAAATGGTCGGCAGGGCACCCCTGCCTGCCCGGACCTTTCCCAGAGGGCACCCAAATAGGCAACTCAGTGCCAGGGCTGAGGTGGCCGCAACGCCACCCTCCACCACAGAAACACGAACAACTTCTCTCATCCATTTTTGTCTTTTCCTAACAGCACTACTAATACTTTAAAAAAGAAAGAAAAGACCGGGCGCCGTGGCCCACACCTGTCATCCCAGCACTCTGGGAGGCTAAGGTGGGTGGATCATGAGGTCAAGAGAGCGGGACCATCCTGGCCAACATGCTGAAACCCTATGTCTACTAAAAATACAAAAATTAGCTGGGCGTGGTGGCACGTGCCTGTAGTCCCAGCTACTCGGGAGGCTGAGGCAGGAGAATTGCCTGAACCCAGGAGGCGGAGGTTGCAGTGAGCCGAGATTGTACCACTGCACTGCAGCCTGGTGACAGTGCAAGACTCTATCTCAAAAAAAAAAGTGATCAAACATATGTCCTTGTTTTCAACATATTCGAAACAAATTTAAAATATATTTCCCTGTTTCAACTGTTTAAAGTTGAAATAACTATCTCTGCTCTGCTGAAACCTTTCCATATCACAGCCTGGAACATATAAAGATTTTCTAATAAAATCTGAGGAAAAAATACAGTTGTCATAATTATTACTTGTCCTTGTTTTCTGCCAGTCCTGTCAAACCAAGCTTAAAATTAAGCAAAGAGTGGAAAATGTCAGCTTAGCCATGGCAAAGACCTTGATCACTGTGCAACAAAGCCAGGGCAAACCCATGGGTGGATGGCAGGCCCTACTCAGGCCGGATCCTGCAGTCCCTGTGCACAGGGAGACGCGCTGATGGGCGGCTTGGTGGCACTTACCGAGAGGAGCTTCCACGTCATCGGACGCACTGGCTTAGGGATTCCGGACCAGCTCAACTTCCGTAATTCCTCTGTTGATGAAAAAAAGGGACAAGGAAAACAAGATTTACAGAAGGTCCCCAAACTTCCCCCGTGCTTTCACACATTCCACCTGGTTTATTAGGAGGCAATGAGACCCACAAACAAACTAAACGACCAACATTCCAGATACTGAGTGTTGTCAATATCTGAGAGAAGGCAAATTACCATTCTATTCAAACAAGCTACAGGTCACCTGTGTACATGTTTGGAAAGGCATCCCCAGTGTCCCTGGAGCTACCCTGGGACAGGTGAGGCCCCATGACCCCCTCCTCCTCCAAGCAGGGAAATCCAGAGGACACTGGCCTGCTTCCCTCCCTTCCCCCTTCTCTCTTCTCAAAGGAGGCTTTTTCCCACAACCTGACCATGTGTCTTGCTTTTCCCTTCTTTCATCCACCTCACTCTCCATTTGCTATTTAAGCATATCTATATGACGCAGTTTTTCCCACTGTTGGCTTTGAAAGAAACTGTTTCATGGAGATAAGCTTGTCTTTATACAGCATTAATTAAGGATATGGCCATATTCTACCCAGACAACAAAGTCTTCAAGGTAATCTAATACAAGTCAATGAGGCTTTATAAATACCTACAAGTAGAAAAGAATCACGAGAGGGGCGGGGCTGGCCAGAGGCAGCGGGTCCGGGAGCAAGGCCCAGCACCTCCCAGGGCAGGGAAGGACAGCGCGGTGCAGCGGGGTAAGGAGAGCGGGCCTGCATTCCATCGACCTCCGTGTCTCCTTGAGTGTCTCATTCCCAAGCCCTGGATGGCTAGAGAATCCATTTCAATTTGTAGGTAAATCAACACTTGTCCAATCCCACTGAAACTCAAGTAATTATTTCTTTCCTTTAAGTTAGGAATGTACCATTAGGTCCTCTCCTAACAGCCTGGAGCTAATGATTAATAACAGGAATAAAAGAAATGATTAAAGAGAAGACTCTGCTAATATAATCAACAAAAGACAAAGTCCTGACACCTAATCTTTTCCCAATTACCGAAGTCTAAGTAAAATAACTATCAGAATAATTGGGCGACAGTCGCAGCAATAACTTGCATCTTACAGCAATCTCAGAAAATATCAAATCTTCCCCAGTACCCTAAGGACATTATGAAAAGCAGGAGCCTCATATCTGAACACCAATAATGCAATGTTTACCCACCACGTTCCCAGTGCCTCTCCCTCGGCATAACTCTGGTTTTCTGATTATGGTTTATGAGAAAAAGCTGAGAGGAAACTCATTTGTTAATGTTCTCTGAACCTATCTCCTCACTGGAAGAAATTCACAAAAATTCAAAAATCTTGACTATACATGAGAGAAGGTTCTAACCCTGCTTACGCTTTGGTGTTAAAAGAGAGCTTTCATACGTACTATCTCACAGGATCCTCAAAACACTTTGTGTTACTTAGGGCTGTGATAACGATTGTATTTGAAAGAAATCAGCTCATAGAGGTGAAATGACCTAACCAAGGTCACACAGGAACTAAGCAACCTTCAACGACAAGGTCTTTCCACTACATCACAGCCACAGGAACGTTCAAAAATCAATAGCACTTCTCTCCCCGCAAAAAGAAAAGAACATGGGCGTAAACTTCACAAGAAGGTGCAATACCACAGGAGGAAAACTGCACGTCTTCGCCTGACGACTCATAAACAGGAGGAAACACCACGCTCAGTGACGCCAACGTCTATTTCAGAAGCTCTTCCTCACGGCCAGGCTCTAGGCTAGGAGTGGCGGAATTACCAACGTGAGCAACATCAAACTCAGACCCCTGTGCTGGACAACTTGTCTGGGCTTAGAGTCCCCTGTGCTTCCAGATCCGCTCTGTGCTTGGAGGGCTCACCTGTGCTTAGATAGGGCCTCCTGTGTGTTAAGGCTCACCTTCACTTAAAGAGCCTCAGTGCTTAGAGAGCCCATCTGTGCTTAGAGAACTCACTTGTGCTTAGAAGAGTTCACCTCCCATTCCAAGGAAGAGCAAAAGCAAACTGACAGCTCGCCTGAGTGCTCAGATGAACAGGCAGAGCATACCCTGAAACTGCAGATGGAGAAGTCTACCTTGTTAGGAAGGTCAGGGCGGTTTCCTTGAGGAAATGACAATGGAGGTAAGAGCTAAGGATGAGAAATTAACCGGGCGAAGAGGGAGGCCAGCAGGAAAGAAGGAGGGAGGGTGAAGAAGGAAGAAGGAAGAAGAAGGAGGGTGAAGAGGGAGGCCAGCAGGGAAGGTCGTCTAAGCCCAGAGAACAGCTAATGCACAGCCTGGACTACCCTGGAGAAGAGACTGGAGGAGCCGAGAGCGGTCACAAGGGGACCACCTAATGAACTACTTAGCAAGCCCAGCGTACGGGTGATGATGGCAGTGGAAGAAAGGCAATGACCAAGGAGATATTTGGGAGCTAAACGCAAGAAGAATCGATCAATAGACTGGATAGATACATGGCTCTAAGACTGAAAATTATAATGCTGTCCAGTGTCACTTTGAAAACCTGCAAGTTCAATGCAAACCCAATCAAAATTCCAGTGGGATATACTTCCGTGTTCTGAAACTTGGTGAGTTGACCCTACGTTCACCTGGAATTTGAACTGGCGTTCGAAGAGCCAATAACATTCCCAAAAGGAATAATGTGAAGAGACTCGCATTAGCAGGTAAGAAAGACATATAATGGAACTACAGGAATTAAGACAGCGGGGTTCTGACAGAGACTAAGAATCAATGAAGGCCGGGCGCGGTGGCTCACGCCTGTAATCCCAGCACTTTGGGAGGCCGAGGCGGGTGGATCACGAGGTCAAGAGATCGAGACCGTCCTGGTCAACATGGTGAAACCCCGTCTCCACTAAAAATACAAAAAATTAGCTGGGCATGGTGGTGTGTGCCTGTAATCCCAGCTACTCAGGAGGCTGAGGCAGGAGAATCGCCTGAACCCAGGAGGTGGAGATTGAGGTGAGCTGAGATTGTGCCATTGCACTCTAGCCTGGGTAACAAGAGCGAAACTCCATCTCAAAAAAAAAAAAGTCAATGAAACACAGTGAATGGTTCAAAACCAGGCCTATGCACTTAGGAGCACTTCGTTATGACAAAAAACAGCATTTCAAGTCGGGGCAGTCAACGATGATGGCCACTCAATGTGGTAAAAGGAAGTTAGACCATACAAACTTCCAGACGCTTACAGAGCTACACGAGGGGGTGGATGAGTGTGTGTCTGCCTGTCAGGGGAAGAGTAAAAACACCAGAAGAAACCATTCAGGTTGGGAAAGGGCCTTCCTAAGCAAGACGCAAATCTGTAAGTAGCAGTATTAACAAATCAGCTACATAACAGGGTGGAAATGACTGTACAGTGAGGGACATATGATCCGTAACCAACGAATGACAGAGTAAAAACTACCCGCAACATATACCAAAAAGTTAACATCACTAATGCACAAAGAGCACACAGAACAGAGGGGAGATGAACAGCTTAGACAGCCTGGGAAACACACAGAAGAGGACTTGGAAACGGCTAGTAAACATATTCTGTAAAAGACACGTAACCTCAGGCTGGGCGCAGCGGCCCGCGTCTGCAATCCCGGCACTCTGGGAGGCTGAGGCGGCCCAATCACTTGAGCCCAGGAGTTGGAGACCAGCCTGGGTAACATGGCGAAACCCAGTCTCTACAGAAAAAAAAAACTGGCCAAGCATGATGGTGCATGCCCCTAGTCCCAGTTACTCGGGGGGCTGAGGTGGGAGAATCAATGGCGCCTGGGAGACTAAGGCTGTAATGAGCCATCATCACGTCACTGCACTCCAGCCTGGGCAACAGAGCCAAACCCTGTCTTTAAAAAAGAAAAAAGACACATAACCTCAATAGTGATCAAACACAAATTAAAACAAGAAATCTGTCAAATTAGCTGGATAAAACTTTTAATGAATGGTAACACCTAATATTGGTAAGAATTTGGATAAAGAGCCACTCCCTCACAGTTTGGTGAAAGTGTATATTGGCATAGATTTTTTTGTCAGTCAAATTTCAAAAGTACATAAGTACCTTTGAGCAGCAATTCTTTTTTTTGAGATGGAGTCTCGCTGTGTCCCTCAGGCTGGAGTGCAATGGCACAATCTCAGCTCACTGCAACCTCCACCTCCTGGGGTCAGGTGATTCTCCTACCTCAGACTCCCAACTAGCTGGGATTACAGGTGCGTGCCACTGTGCCCTGTTAAGTTTTGTATTTGTAGTAGAGACAGGATTTGGCCATGTTGGCCAGGTTGGTATTTCTAAAAAACTACCAAGTTTCTGTGACATTGCCACTTCAATCTCCGATTTGTCAAATTCCATCCAGCTCTCTGGGCCCATCTCAAGTCCTGCCACATCTAAGATGCATTCCTGACAACTACTGTCCTCACTCACTTACCTCCTCTGTGAGCTCCAATGACAGGGCTGTGTCAGGAGTGCCAGTCTTGACGTCTAGAAGTAATGTATGTGCTCCTGAAGGTCAGGCTCCACTACTGCCTATCTCCAGTTAAGTGCTGGAGAGAATTCCCCATCCTTTCCTCCTCCCCTTTAGAGATTTGTTTGCTGTGGGGTGTGATATTTTTAAATCAAAGGATAGTTTATATACAATAAACATATTGCTAGGCTGGGCACAGTGGCTCACGCCTGTAATCCCAGCACTTGGGGAGGGTGAAGCGGATCACCTGAGGTCAGGAGTTCGGGACCAGCCTGGCCAACATGGTGAAACCCCATTTCTACTAAAAATACAAAAATTAACCAGGTGTCATAGGTGGCACCTGTAGTCCCAGCTACTTGGGAGGCTGAGACAGGAGAATCACTTGAACCTGGGAGGCAGAGGTCACAGTGGGCCAAGATTGCGCCTCTGCACTCCAGTCTGAATGACAGAGTGAGACTCCATCTCAAAAAAAAAAAAAGTACTGCTGACATAGAACATTCCTATTGCCCTTTTCTAGTCATTCTTAGCCCCCACTCCAAGTTAACTGCCTTCTGATATCTATCACCAAAGAATGGATTTGTTTGTTCTTGCAATTCATATAAGCAGTACAAACAGGCCGGGCGCAATGGTTCCTGCTTATAATCCCAGCACTTTGGGAGGCTGAGGCGGGTGGATCACCTGAGGTCAAGAGTTCGAGACCAGCCTGACAAACATGGAGAAACCCTGTTTCTACTAAAAATACAAAATTAACCAGGCATGGTGGTACATGTCCATAATCCCAGCTACTAGGGAGGCTGAGGCAGGAGAACCACTTAAACACAGGAGGTGGAGGTTGTGGTGAGCTGAGATCAAGCCACTGCAGTCCAGCATGGGCAACAAGAGTGAAACTCTGTCTCAAAAAAAAGCACATACAGTATATCTCCCCAGTATTGTCCTTCTTTTGCTCAGAATGTGTCTGTAAGAGTCACACATGTTGCCAGTACCAGGAGTTCATTCTTCACAAGCAGAAAAAGTATTCTATTCTGAGAATAGACCATATCTTGTCTACACAATCACCCATTCATAGACTTCTGGGTTAGTCACCGATTTTCACCATGAATAGGCTGTGATGAACACTCTTGTAGACATATGTTTTGTGGGTCTGTGTCTTCATTTCTCCGAGGCAGGTATGAAGGAGTCGAACTGCTGGGTCATAGGGCAGATTTACATTTCCCTTTATTTAAAAACTACCTTTTTGCAATCTATGAATCTGACAAAGGTCTAATATCCAGCATTTATAAGCAACTCAAAAAAATTTACAAGGAAAAAAATCCCATTAAAAAGTGGGCCAAGGACATGAACAGACACTTTTCAAAAGGCCAGTCGTGGTGGCTCACACTTATAATCTCAGCACTTTGGGAGGCCAAGGCGGGCAGATCATTTGAGGTCAGGAGTTTGAGACCACCCTCACCAACATGGTGAAACCCCGTTTCTACTAAAAATAGAAAAATTAGCCAGGCATGGTGGCGGGTGCCTATAATCCCAGTACTTGACAGGCTGAGGCAGGAGAATCACTTGAACCCAGGAGGCGGAGGTCACAGCGAGCTGAGATTGCACCACTGCACTCCAGCCTGGGTGCAGAGCAAGACTCTTTCTCAAAAAAGAAAAAGGGGAAAAAAAGATATACCCGTAGCCAAACAAACATATGAAAAAAAGCTCAACATCACTGATCATTAGAGAAATGCAAATCAAACCCACAATGAGATACCATCTCATATCAGTCAGAATGGTAATTATTAATGCTGGTGAGGTTATGGAAAAAAAGGAACACCTTTATACTGTTGTTGGAAGGGTGAATTAGATCAACCATTGTGGAAGACAGTGTAGCAATTCCTCAAAGACCTAAAGACAGAAATACCATTCGACCCAGTAATCTCATTACTGGGTATATACCCAAAATAATATAAATCATTCTGTTACAAAGACACATGTGCACCTATGTTCACTGCAGCACAATTCACAGTAGCAAAGACATGGAATCAACCTGAGTGCCCATCAATCACAGACTGCATAAAGAGAATGCAGTACATATACACCATGGAACACTATGCAGCCATAAAAAGGAACAAGATCATGTCCTTTGCAGGGACACGGATGGAGCTGGAGGCCATTATCCTTACCAAACTAACGCAGGAGCAGAAAACCAAACAACACATGTTCTCACTTACAAGTGGGAGCTAAATGATGAGAACAGACGAACACAGAGAGGGAACATCCTAAGGCCTGTTGGAGGGCAGAGGAGGGAGGAGGGAGAGGACCAGGAGAAGTAACCAATGAACACTAGGCTTAATACCTGGATGATGAAAAAATATGTACCACAAACTCCCATGACACATATTTACATTTGTAACAAATCTATACACTGTGCACGTGAACCCCTAAACTTATAAATAAATAAATTCGTCTGCCATAAGGTTCTTTAAAGTGATTGCACCATTTTACACTTGCCACCAGCAATGTATGAAAATTTGAATTGTTCCATATCTTGGCAAAAATTTAGTGTTGTATTTTTCTTTTAGCCATTTAGTGAGTGTTCAGTGGTATCTGATTGTGATTTCATACAGCAACTCCACGATGGTTAATGATGTTTTGCACCGAAGAGACTTTCACGTGTTCACTGGCCACCTCCATAGTTTCTGTGAGGTGTATGTTGAAATCCTTTGCCCATATTTTATTGGGTTATTCTTAATTTTACTATTGATTCATGAGTCTCTTTCTAATTACTAACTTTTCTTCTGATTATGGGTCATATTTTCCTGTTAGTTACTTTTTTATCGAATGCCAGATATCCCAGGTATCAGTCTGTTGCCACTGTGATGCTGGAACTGGCTGGCGTGATCTCATCCTGTTCAGTAGAGGGGGCTGAAGGAACCCAAATGGTGTCTTCCAGGTTCCTACGGCTCACTCGCCAGGTTCCTGCAGGTGTTGTCTCTCCAGCATTCGGTTCCCACAGTTCTTGGGACTATTCAACTCACTGCTTTCTGGTGACTTTCCCCAGCTCACAGAGCAGCGGGAATCTCCTGAGCAGATCAATAAGCAGCCAAGGACTCGGTGGGACTTTGCAGACATCTGGGGTTCTCTCCCTGTACAATTCCCTCCTCTCCAACACTCTGCTCCATTTATTATTCTGTGTCAGCCTCCTCAAAACCCTCCTAATTCCTCAGCTCAGCAAAGCTGTGTGTTTCAATTGGGTTGCTTGGCAACTGCATTCAATTGCAAACTGAGTAATTACAAAGTTCACCTTACTTATCTCCCACCCCACAGGGTCAGAGCCCTGCACTGCCTGTTGCCCAGTACCTGAGAACAGTTGTTTCCTATGTACGGTCCAGTCTTCTAGCTGTTTATAGTAGGAAAGCAATTCCTTTCACAGTTCTTCCTTCCCAGGTTAAGGCAAACGTCAATTTGCTAATATATTTTAAAAGAATTTTCTGCCTATAGTCATCACAGATATTGGTCTCAGGATTCCTTTTCTTACAATGTTTTCGTAAGATTTTGGAATCAGGATTAAGTGACCTTAAAAAATTAGAAATATTTACTCCTCCTCTCTTTTCCGAAAGAGTTCCTGGAGGATTGGTATTATTTATTTATTTATTTGTTTGTTTTTTTTGATACGGAGTTTCACTCTTGTTACCCAGGCTGGAGTGCAATGGCGCGATCTCGGCTCACCGCAACCTCCGCCTCCTGGGTTCAGGCAATTCTCCTGCCTCAGCCTCCTGAGTAGCTGGGATTACAGGCACGCGCCACCATGCCCAGCTAATTTTTTGTATCTTTAGTAGAGACGGGGTTTCACCATGTTGACCAGGATGGTC
>CM052648.1:3078546-3098855 GCA_028533165.1 Leontopithecus rosalia
ATTACTGTAGCCTTGTAGTATAGTTTGAAGTCCGGTAGTGTGATGCCTCCCACTGCGTTCTTTTTGCTTAGGAATGACTTGGCTATGCAGGCTCTCTTTTGGCTCCATATGAAGTTCAAGATGGTTTTTTCCAGTTCTGTGAAGAAAGTCAATGGTAGCTTGATGGGGATAGTGTTGATTCTGTAAATTACTTTGGGCAGTATAGCCATTTTTACGATACTGATTCTTCCTAACCATGAACATGGAATGTTTCTCCATCTGTTTGTGTCCTCTCTTATTTCATTGAGCAGTGGTTTGTAGTTTTCCTTGAAGAGGTCCCTTACATTCCTGGTAAGTTGTATTCCTAGGTATTTTATCCTCTTTGTAGCAATTGTGAATGGCAGTTCATTCTTGATTTGGCTCTCTTTCAGTCTGTTATTGGTGTATAGAAATGCTTGTGATTTTTGCACATTGATTTTATATCCTGAGACTTTGCTAAAGTTGCTTATCAGTTTCAGGAGTTTTGGGGCTGAGACGATAGGGTCTTCTAGATATACTATCATGTCATCTGCAAATAGAGACAATTTGGCTTCCTCCTTTCCTATTTGAATACCCTTTGTTTCTTTTTCTTGCCTGACTGCTCTGGCTAGAACTTCCAGTACTATATTGAATAGAAGTGGTGAGAGAGGGCATCCTTGTTTAGTGCCCAAACATGCAATTTCTACAGCCCCGCTCTCGTCGGCTGGCTCCCGGGGCTAGACAGCGTTGAGTGGAAGCAAGTGCTTCACTGGGAAAACGGCCTCGGGAGCCATTTTCAGCGAAGGCCGCAGGCTCTGGACAATCCACAGAGTGCCACAGACAGAGTGCCACAGAGTGCCACAATACATGCCCTGAGAACAAAAGTAAGAGGGCGAAGGCTTGTGGCAAGAGAAAATCTCCAAGTCTCGGCCGGGCGCGGTGGCTCAAGCCTGTAATCCCAGCACTTTGGGAGGCCGAGGCGGGTGGATCACGAGGTCAAGAGATCGAGACCATCCTGGTCAACATGGTGAAACCCCGTCTCTACTAAAGATACAAAAAATTAGCTGGGCATGGTGGTGCGTGCCTGTAATCCCAGCTCCTCAGGAGGCTGAGGCAGGAGAATTGCCTGAACCCAGGAGGCGGAGGTTGCGGTGAGCCGAGATCGCGCCATTGCACTCCAGCCTGGGTAACAAGAGCGAAACTCCGTCTCAAAAAAAAAAAAAAAAAGAAAATCTCCAAGTCTCATCTCACTCCCAATTCCACCACCTGCACCCCCATCTGCAACCATCCAAGCCTCTCCTGCCCACAGCGTCCCTGGGCCACTGTTAACTTCATACATCCAAGATTTACAGAGGACCCGCTTCCTGAGGGCCAGGCACCCGGGGGTGTTCAGAGCGAGAAGACCTCACGGAGCTGGGGAAACAAAAGCTGACCTTCACTGAGCACCTGCTGTGTGCCAGGGTTCATGCAGTGTTTTTCTAATCTTGACATCCACTCATTAATAGCTAAATGTCATCACCAAGGCCCAGGGAGCTCAGTCACTCACCTGAAGCCAAAAGACTGAGTAGGCCATGCAGAGGCCACAGTACGCTGTCCTTACACCACATTCCCGGTCCCTCCCAGAAGCACAGAAAAGAGAGAAACAGGGCCAAGGACTGTGCTCTGTGCCTTCCACACGTGTTCTCATGGGATCCTTAACCCAAGATGAAAAGTCAGAGCCAAACTGGGTCAACACCAACCACAGCCAGAGAGGAGCAGAGGAAGCCCACCTCCTGCCCCACCGTCAGCCAAGGCCAAGACGACTGCTCAGAACCCCAGGGCAGCTGGGTCCACAATTCTAAGTTTGCTCACGGGTTCCGGGTGGGTAGACATGAGGTGGGGGCACTAACCACCCCCCTCCCTCTCCTGAGAGATGGGCAATTCTGGCCAGATCATGAACACTGCTGGCCTAAGAGGCCACCCCAGTGAGAGACAGAACCTGAGGTTACCATGTCCTCAAAAACAAATTCAAGACCCACAAGGGAAGCTGAGACACCCACTCGCACAATCCTGCAAGTTCTGAATAAAGGGGAGGGCCCCTGTCTCCTGCCATTTGGGCTGTCACAGAGGATAGAAACCTGCAAGCCACTGTTGAAAGACAGTGGGGCTGCCTGTGCTACACTCTGGCCACACTGTTATATTCCATAAACGCCTGTGCTACACTCTGGCCACACCGTTACATTCCGTAAACGCCTGTGCTTCACTCTGGCCACACCGTTACATTCCGTAAACGCCTGTGCTACACTGTGGCACACCCCGTTACATTCCATAAACGCCTGTGCTACACTGTGGCACACCGTTACATTCCATAAACGCCTGTGCTACACTGTGGCACACCGTTACATTCCGTAAACGCCTGTGCTTCACTCTGGCCACAGCGTTACATTCCGTAAACGCCTGTGCTACACTCTGGCCACACCGTTACATTCTGTAAATGCCTGTGCTACACTCTGGCCACACAGTTACATTCCGTAAACGCCTGTGCTACACTCTGGCCACACCGTTACATTCCATAAACGCCTGTGCTACACTGTGGCGCACACCGTTACATTCCGTAAACGCCTGTGCTACACTCTGGCCACACCGTTACATTCCGTAAACGCCTGTGCTACACTGTGGCACACCCCGTTACATTCCGTAAACGCCTGTGCTACACTCTGGCCACACCGTTACATTCCGTAAACGCCTGTGCTTCACTCTGGCCACACAGTTACATTCCGTAAACGCCTGTGCTACACGCCTATGCTAAACTCTGGCCACACTGTTACATTTTAAAAACCTGAAAAGATTAATGTTTTAAAAGGAATGAAAAATTAAAATGGAGACATTTTATTCTAGAAACTGTCCTACAATTAAATGTTAAGTCATTTTATGTGAGACAAAACATGATTCTAAAAATTAAATTTATAATCCCAGCACTTTGGGAGGCCAAGGCACAGTGGATCGCTTTAGGCCAGGAGTTTGAGGCCAACCTGGGCAACAGGGCAAAATTCCATCTCTAAAAAAAAAATACAAAAATTAACCAGGCATGGTGGTGCGCACACAGTCCCAGCTACTGGGGAGGCTGAGATAGGAGGATGGCTTGGACCCAGGAGGCAGAGGCAGTGAGCCAATATTGTGCTACTGCACTTCATTCGGGGCAACGACGACCAAAAAAACATAAAATTTATTATCTGTTTTCAAACGTGCTTTCACCAAAAGAGCTTCTCAAAATGAGCAGTCTCCCCCAAGGGCAGAGGAAGCTGATACGCACCTTCTCCCTCTGGACCACATCCTGTAACCCCACTCACCACCACAGAAAACACTCATGTCATTTACACTCCAGCCCGAGAGGACCTGTCCTGCTCCCTGCTCGAAGACCCACCTGGCAGCAGGACCCCCCCCATTGGTCCCAGAGACAGTCTCCAGGACGCACGTGCTCGCACCAGAGCAGGAAGGGGCGCGGCGCTGTGCAGGCTACTATCAGAAAGAATTCCTGTCTGCTCCTGGGCACATGGGACTTGCTTTTCTCATCATTTGTCTTCACTTTGCTTGAATTTGCTAGTTTTAACAGTAATGTGCAACACACACAGAATTTTTATTTTTAATACTTTACCACAGTGAACGTACCCAATTCATAGCAGGAAAAACAAATCCTATCAAGAAAATAACTCCTCGGTGGAGGGTGCGGTGAGCCGAGATTGCGCCATTGCACTCCAGCCTGGGTAACAAGAGTGAAACTGTCTCAAAAAAAAAAAGAAAGAAAAGAAAAGAACTCCTCTGCCTTACTCAGTGGTGGGTGTCCTCCCTCTCCTTAGCCCTTCCATCTGAAATGGTCAAGGCCGCCTCTCCCAAGAAGCACTTGAACCACGCCCTCCAGCGCACCACTCAGGGCTCCTCCTCAGTCTACCTGCTCGTCTGCAGGAGAGAGTCCTCCTCCCACAGTCAGTGGAGAAGCATCGGCACTTCTGCAGGAACACGGACGATATGTGTTCCCGAGACACATCATAAACGTGAGACGTGGCTCTCAGGCCCAGCTGGGTCATCCCTGAGATACACATGCATGAGAGCTGAGGAAGGGGCATTTCCCACAAGAAACAGATCCTGCCGGCCCAGGGCAGCTTCCTTGCTGTTGGCTGCCTCCAGCCTGGTCCTCGTGGCAGCCTCCTAAATAAACAGACAGGACTGAGTGTCAAGAGTCTTGGGTATCAGTAACGAAAAGATGAGCAACCCAGTTAAAAATGGGAAAGGATGTGAATAGGCATTTCTTCAAAGAAGATATGCAGACAGCCAGTAAGGATGGAAAAAGATGCACAAACTTAAGAGCCATCCAGGAGCTCAAACCGCAATGAGACAGACCCCTCTGCACTAGGATGGCTGCGGTGTTTAGACATGGGGACACTAGAGACCTCATGCATTGCTGGTGGGAATATAAAATGCTGCGCAGCTGTGGGAAAGTCTGGTGGCTCCTTGTCACGTTCAACACTGAGTTTACCAGCTGCGCCAGCAATTCCCCTCCTCAGCATATGCCCGAGAGATGAGAAAACACAACCGCAAAAACATGTGCATGAATGTGCACAGCAGGATTGTGCATAACAGTCAAAAAGGGCGAACACCCCAAACATCCATCCACTAAGAGTGAATGCAACGCAGCACAGCCAGCAATGGAATGTTCTTTGGCCTGGAAACAATGAAGCAGGCATGCTCCAACCCGGATGCGCCTTAACGGCAGCACACAAGGAAACAGGAGCCAGTTTCAAAGGCTGCAGACGTGCGATTCCACCTCCACGAGTCCACGGAGACAGAAAGCAGACTCCCGGTTGCCAGGGACGGGGGGAGGGGTGGGGAACCCGAACGACTAACTGATGGGTCCAGGCTTTTGTGAGGAGATGAAATTGTTCGAACGCTGACTGTGCTGAAGTCACACCTCTCCAAACACACTAACAACCAGTGAGCTGGACACTCTAAATGGTGGCCTGTACGGTATGCAAATCACATCTCAGAAAAGATGTCTGAAGAGTCGAATAAGGATATTTTCAGAGGTTTTATAACCCCCACCTACCTTCTCAGAGAGGCAGCTCTGGGAAACAGAGGCCCTTTGCTGTAGGACGAGGGCAATGCTGGGCTTTGACATGCAGCTTTTGGGTCAGTGCTGAGGAGGGCTGACCAGCCCCACCCAGGGGCAGCAGAGATTTCAGTCTGGACAGTGCTTCCTGGCTGGCAAGATGGCAGCAGAACAAAGAGGGCCCTCCCAAGGACCCCAAGCCTTATTACGCCATCAGAAATCCTCGAAAAGGCCCGAAGTAAGTGGTTGTGTTGTTCTGTTTTTCTGTTTAACTGGGGAAGGCTTGAGGTTGGCATAAGGCAAACCAAACCTGCTTGGGAAGACACCGTGACCCAATGATGCCCACGGCACCCCTTCCACAGGGGGCAGCCTGCGCATGGGAGACACGGGCATTCCAGGGAACACTCCGGCCTTCGCCCAGCAAGAAATAGGACTGGAGGCAATTCCTGACCAGACCTCACGGGGAGAAGCGCCTCTCACTTGCATTCCAACCTCATTTAAAATGCTTGCTCCCTCCGAGCCAGTCATTTCATTTCTGGGAATCTGTCCCAAGGAAATTATCCAAAATGCAAACAAATATTTATGTAGAGAGATGGTCATCACAGCATTATTTATACGTCAAAAAAGATACGATCTAAATGTCTAATTATAAGAAAGTGATTAAATTAGAGCTATGTCCATTTGCTGCTGACAGGAAATCAAGAAATAGAACCAAAATGTTTAAGGGAGAACTTTGGCCTTTCAAAGTCTACAGCAAGGCAAGGCAAAGAGCAGCTAGCCTGCACGTCCGGTACCAGCCCCGCCCCGCTCTGGGAAGACGGCCCTAATCATTTGTTAGTCACTTCACAAGGTCTAATTACACTGCTTTTTCCTTCAATATCATTGATCCCACGGCCAATGTTGCATGGCATTTAATTAAAGGAAAGGCTACTGCTATTTCATGTTAAAAATCTAAATCCTTTCAAACAAATTAGAAGCTTGAAGTTCACAATTTTGCCTTCCAGTAGGACTCACTGAAGACAGACCTCCACCTCTTATAATTTCAGCATTAAAACATATACAGCAGGACTCGGCTCAAGCCCCTTCTGAGGTTAGCAGCCTTTGCTGATAATAGGACCTGGCAGCAGGTTACTCCATTTCTTAACAGGCAGAGTCAATAACCAGACTGGCTTCAGCAAGTACAATCGTTCTGATGCTACAATACTGAAATATTAACAGGGCAGCCATGCAGAGGCTCCTGAGACAGCTTTTGACACATCCACGCTTTGGGTGGGGCCCTGGCATCACGAGACCTCTGAGGCACATGCTCTACTCCCACACCTGTCACCCTGTAGAAGCCCCCCAACCAAACCTCAGGGGTCGTGCAGAGGAGAGGGGTAGCCTCTCAGCACTGCCAAGGGACTCCCTCTGTCTGCTTTCCTTCTGTGGCTCCGGAGGCCAGCGAGCACATGCCTAGATGTCACACGTGACTGAGAAATCCACCAGAAAGGAAGTTGGATACACAGAAAGGCTAGAGAGAGTCTTGTCCATGATAAGCTCAATTAATTTTAGATAAGTATGCAATGTAATTGCAAAGGCAAAGCAACATAACCCCACAGTCCCCTGCATATAATTTCAAAAATAATGCACAGAAGCACAGAAGAAAGACAAGGATGGCAATGAAAGACCTCGGGGCAGTCAAGAACTGACCACTGACCCCACCTGCTGGCCCACAACCCACATGGCATGGCCAGGATCGCTTATCCTGCGTGAGCCTGGATCTGGTGCCCCAGAGCACTTCTGTCTAGAACCCCATCAATCCTGGGATTCTACCCAGCAGCCCACTGCTAATCCGTGAAACGGACTCCATGGATCCCGTCTCGATTCCCAGCCTGCACGCTGCCACTTCTACAAACGGACTCCATGGATCCCGTCTCGATTCCCAGCCTGCACGCTGCCACTTCTACAAACGGACTCCATGGATCCCGTCTCGATTCCCAGCCTGCACGCTGCCACTTCTACAAACGGACTCCATGGATCCCGTCTCGATTCCCAGCCTGCACGCTGCCACTTCTACCCTGCACTGGCACAACCAGTCCTTTCCTTCATTGATGCCAGCACGAGCTGTACCTATTTCCACGTCCCTCTGAACCCCAACCACAAGCTCCTGGTTTGTACCTCCCACATCCCCAAACACCTAACCCCTGCATAGAGGAGGTGCTGAGGAAGGTTTGCTAACAGAACACAAAAAGGACCTAACAATATAAAACCCTCCACCTGTCTAGTGAGATGTGCAAGAAAGGATTTCAGCGGACTGCCGTTCACACTCCGTATTACCTACAGTTAAACGGACCACATGATGTATCATCCAAAGCAGACACCTTGGGCACAAGTAATAATTATGCCAGGACAACAGGGGTAAAGCAGCACTTCTCAGCAACCCGGCCCTCTGATCGCCCTGTGTACATGGCTCTGCTGCGGGTGGGCTGGGTGACACCGTGGAGAAGGCTTCCTGGTGGCACCAGGCCCTTAGAAAATGGGTGGAAAGGCACATTCCAGGCAGTATCAATGATTGTTACTTATTATTAGCTATTGTAATAGCTACGATATTGCCACCTATTGTGTCACTGGAGTATGCTGTGTTTAGCATACAGTTTCATAGTCACTGCTCACAAGTATCGGGCAGAGATTAATAATGAACAGTCCAGGATCAGCAGGTTCCTATGTTTGGATGGAACAGAGGATGAACAAGTAATTAGCAGTCCGATTAAGAAGGGCATTAAATACCAGGAGTGTGATCTTTGTCTGGGAAGCAACGGGGAGCTGCTAAAGTAGAGGTGAAAGCCACATTTCAATGGGATTCGCCTCCTGCCAGGACGTGGAACGCATCGCAAGGAACAGGGAAGCAAGGAGACTTGCTGGGAAGCTGCTTCAGTGCCTGGGCAGAGATCAGAAAGGTCTGATCTAGGGCAGCCCATCACAGGCAGAAGAAAGGAAAGGCTGAAGGAGTTAGCGTGAGAACATCTGGAGAGAACAAGAACGGGTGGGGCGGGCTTCAGCGATAACCAGATACGGGGACAAAGAGAGGCAAAAACGACCGTGACCAAACTCTACCGTGGGGAGGAGAGATGGGCACCTTCGACAATGTAAACAGGAAGCTGAGGGGGAGGCTTGTGCAGTGGAGGAGGAGCAGGGAACGGGAAGGGGAGGGAGAGGAGGAATGCCAACGCTACGGAGCGGCATCTGTGCCATGCACTGGTGTCCACAGGACCATGCGTCATCCTGGAGAGCGGTTCCCTCCCTATTTCACAAATGAGGAAAGGAAACTCGGGGGCCTGACTCTCAACCAAAGTCCACAATCTTCCTATCACACTTGAGAGGTTTCTGATGGGGAAAGTCCCCAGGCAGTGTGGTGGGCACCTCTGGGAGACAGGGACACTGGGCAACGAGGCTCAGGGGTGCAGAAACGCAGGCAGAGTCCCAATCAAGGGAGATCATGTTTAAAACAAGAAGTTCAGAAATGCACATGGGTGTGAAGAATAAAGACAGTCCACTCACGAGGGACAGCGGAGACGGGGCAGGGGGGCGAGCATCAGAGCAAAACATCAAAGAAACCTGGGAAAAAACTTTCCACGAAGCATCCATTGGTACAAAATGCGTCTGAGGTCAGGCGGCATAGCTGAGAAAGCAATTCCAAAGGCAGAAAAGAGCCACACATGCTTCTGGGAAGTGCCTGCACCCAGCTGTGTGCCCATCACTCCGACAGGCCACGTGCACACTGCTGAGTCTCCAGGGCCCAACGGACGAGGCCCTGCCTCCAGTGAGTGCTCAGTAAGTATCTGTTGAACGACGAACCTCTTCAGGCTCCCCTTCTTCATCTACACAACTGAATTAATTAACTTCTCAGTCCTGTTCCACTCTCAAGTACAACGAGGCAAATGTGACGTCTTTGGTGACCAGTGTCAGCAAAGTGGAGTAGAAACCCGATTTTAAGAGAAAAGGCACTTAAAGAACACTCCCGGATGTCACGCCATCCCTCACAGCAGCTGAAGGGAAGCCCTAACTCCCTCTCCCTCGTGCTGATCCTCTACTGGAGGCTAGAGGATTTCCTCCAGCCCACGAGGCCAGGCGTGGGGCGAACCCTCACGTAAAGGACATGTCTTCAAATGTTCAAGATCTCCTGCAGCCGTCTTCCACGGCACGGCTGGGAAGCACACCCTCAAGTAGGCGTCTTCATGCCTCCCTAGCCTCCTTTCAACATTCCCAAGGTTCTGCTCAGATCCTAGGGGTGCCTCTGTCATTCCTGCCGCACCACAGCAGGTGAGAAATGCGACCAGACTGAGGTGCCAATGAAGCATGAAAGGATGGACAAGCGGAGGCAGAGCCGAGGATGGAGGCAGAGTGGCGAGTGCTCTGGGAACATAAGCGAATGCTGGGCGAAGGCCCTGCCATCCTCTCAAGCCCCCATCTTTCCAGGGACAACTGCTTCCTAAGCTCTTGGTCTTAAAAGGCCTCCAAACTGTCCCCTCAGCAGCAAGGGCTGCCAAGGAATCGTGCTCCCAGTAGGAGCAGCATTGAAGGTCACAGTGTGCAGGCAATGGACTGTCTTCCAGTCCCACAACAGCCAGGGGACCCAAACCAGGCTCTTCATGCAAGAAACAGAATGGACCTCCGTTGGCAGAGATGCAGAATACGCTGGTGACATGGTGCTCCAAGACAGACTGGCCCTGAGCCCAGTGCAGCCCTCCCCAGAGGAGCTCATGATGCAGCCAGGGAAGGGCCAACCTCACACGAGGTGACACGGAAGGTGCTCGCACAGAGGCGGAGGCAGGAGCGGGGACACGAGGAGTCACGAGATTCACTGGAGTGTGACGTGAGGAAAATGCTGGGCGCTGATGTCCAAAGGCATCAAGAAAGAAGCCAGGTGAGATAAGCAGGGCAAAGGCAGAGGCCTCACGGAGCCAGGAGGAAAAACAAGCCTCCCACCCAGTATGATGTCTCCAGCGGCAGATTCGTCCACCCCTGAGCAAACAAGGACCTCACGCCACTGAGGTTCAAACAGATGTTGTAACAACCCCAAAGATTCCGTAAGTCTCCTGACCTTGTGCTCGACTTCAAGAAAACGGGTACCAAGGGATCAACCTGGAACAGTACTGGGGAAGAAACAGGCCAGACCACAGACAGGCAGCAGCAGCCACCCTGGGGTTCTGGAAGAGGGGAGGGCTAAAGTTCTCTGCGGGCCTAGGAAACTAAGGGCCCTGGGAAGGGATGCAGCCTCTGAAGAGCTTCAAGGTACCCCTTGTTCTGTTTTTCTCCACCTACCTCACCTACTTTGAGGAGGACAGGCCAGCAAGGGCTCACACAGATACCAGGCTGCTATGATGCCCACGACATCCCTCCAAACAGCTGAGCAGCTGCGAAACACGTGCGAAAGCCAGCTGACTCCCAGAAACCACCAGAACCGTGCAGCTGCCTGTGGTGCCCCTGAGTCCCACCACAGCACCCACGAAGCATCTTCTAGGCCCAGTTTGTCCAAGAAAAAGCCTCCTGTCTTCATCAAATCCAATGCACAACAAAGCCAGGGGCTGTGAGGAGCCCACCAGCAGCTCATGATACCAGCTGGCTACTCCTGCCCCTTAATGTGCCCCATTTTTACCAACATTACATTCACAGCAGAAAGGCAGAAAGAGCACGCACGTATGCAGAGCCTCAAACCCAGCTGCCATCGTGTGCTGAGCCAAACACCCCTTCCTAACTCCCTCCAACCACAGTCAACAAAGGGCTATGGAGGTTGCTAGGAACCTCTGAAATCCCGCTTCGAATTCTCTCCAGCAGACATCTCTTCCCATCTGGAGATAAGCTCAGGAATTCTAATCACTGCACTAAATCCCGACGGATCACACAGGCCACAGAGGAAAGCTCCCCGGACTTCATGCACTCTGTTCTTACCGGGGCAGAACAGCCAGGACCAGGAAACAGCACTCAAACAGCCCGGGACTTCGCCTTCTTGAACCACCCAGGGCCTGCTGCCTCAGGGCCTGGGCCAGGCTCTCGGGCGCTAAGCTCTGGGGAGCCTCTCCCACACGAAGGCATCTCTACAGAGGAGTGCAGCAATGGGAGGGGCTCTGTGACCGGAGAGCGACGCCTGCCCCAGCCCAGGTTTGAACCAGGGAGGTGACGTCAGGTAGGAATACAGTGAAAATCAAACCTGTGCGGCTGTGTCTTGCCATCTGCTACTCCTCACCTCTCCAACAGGCTAAAACCTCTTCGAGGGCAGAGCCTCTTCCGGATCCCCTTAGGGATGTCCCACAGCAAAGCCAACAGGCCAACAGGTACATGTTTTGAATTTTTTTATTGAGACGTAATTCACATGCCATAAAACGTCACGTGTTCGACCCAGTGGTTTTCAGTACACACAGAGCTGTGCGACCATTACCACTGTAACTGCAGAACATTTCCATCGCCCCAAACAGAAACCGCGGGCCTGTGCGCCTCACTCCCCACCCCCACAATTACCCATCTACTTTCTGTCTCTATGGATTTGCCTGCTTTGCACATTTCATATAAATAGGAGTCATACAGTATGTGGTCTTCTGTGAGTGATTTATTCCACTTAATACATTTAAGTTTCAACCAGTTTTTCCTTTTTATGGCCAAGTAATATTCCATTATCTGGAGAGACTATTTTTGTTTATGCGTTCGTCTGTGAAAGACATGGAACTGTTTCCCCTTTTCTGGCTAGTATGAAAAATGCTCCTAGGAACACTCACGTACATGTCTGCATATGGACTTGAGCTTTCATTTCTCTTGGGAATAAGCATACCTAGGAGTCCAGCTGCTGGGTCACATGCCAGCTCTATGTTTAACTGTCTGAGGAAGAGTGGGACTCTTTTCCACAGCAGCTGTATCATCGCACATTCTCACCAGCAGCATCTGAGGGTTCTGATTTCTCCACATCCTGGCAAACATGTGTGAATGACTACGTTTTTTGCTGTTTGGTCTTTTTTACTGTAGCCATCCCAGTGGGTGTAACTGGTGCATTTTTGGAATGGGCTAATAGTTATTTCCCAAATTATGGATCTAGTTTTATCCCTTCCCAAAAGAGTTCTGCACACTACATCCACACGTGTGAATTTCTAATGCATACATGCACACGAACACACACAGCCACCACGCTGGCATCAAGTGTGCGGCAATGCCCGGGGATGAGACATTTCACAGCACACCTCAAAGGCACCCACAACTCCACGGCACACAGCAGGCAGGCGAAAGGACAGGCAGGAGGCCCTCCTGTGTGCCCCTCAGCACTCATCCCCAGCCCCGCTGATTTATAAGTCCCGGGACACACGGCCCTTGCCTGCAACCACCATGCACTCCAGCACACGGAAAGATGCAGTCAGGCTGCTTGCCGCACGGATACACACCCCGGAAAGAAGGGCTATGTCCCCACAAACGCAGCTGCTGTTCCAGGGGCAGCTAACTCTTTCCAGATGTTCCCCAGACAGCAATGACAGCTAAGCTAAATTATCATCACCAGCTGTCATTTACCCAAGTTCATTTAAACCACCCTGGCTAAATGCATAACTAACAAGAACAACTTAAGTGAAGCCAAAGAAGGCCTGTTCCACAATCCACCAGCCACACAGCATAGAAAGAGCACTAACCAATGAATGAGAGAAATCACGGTAACCGGCGACGGTCGTGGAGCATGGCAGAGCTGACACTTGTACACAGCACCTCATTTTGCCATTGCAACTCTTAGAGCTGAAGACCCCCAAAAGTTGCACAACCAATCCAAGATCAGCCCATTAAAGAAAAGCAGAAACAACAAATGAATCGGATCGTGTGAACCACATTTCTGGATGTCCCTTTGCCTGCTGACCACTGCCCAGCCTCTCCCAAGAATCCTTGCAGGCTGGGATGACAGTAAAAAGGCAGATGAATCCGAGTCACCTGTCCAGTCCAGGACAGGTGACTTGACTTAGCTGTTCTCTAATAAAGATGACAGGGACCATGTCTTAGTCAACAGCAGGTTCAGTGAGGACCACAGTGCGTGGTAGCTGTCCTGGGAGGTAAAGGGATCTGAGGCTTCCTCTAGTCAGTTCTGTAATTTCAGAGATAAACACTGAAAGACAGAAAAGTTTCCAGGAGGTAGGCGGCTGGCAGAGGGTCTTTAAGGCAGGCTGGGGCAGCCTGAGTGATGGCAGCAGGTCACCCACAGAGCAACCTGCATCTGGAGACCCACTTGGACAGAGGCCTCCACTCCAGCAGCCAGGGCCAGGCCAGCAGGGACAACCTGCAGGCAGACAGCCAGCATCGCCACAGAAGAAAGAACTGTCCAGCATGGGAATAATAATGGCCACAACCAGGCCCTCTGCCTAGAGTATCACATAAATTATGAGCTAGCCCCCTTGACAAATGGGATTAAATACCGTAACCATCTACTAAGTGGTGAATCCAGGATCTGAGGGTGATCTGTGAACCGTGTATCACAGAAAAGGCTCAAACAGAGACTGGGGGCAGGGAGGGGAGGATGTACCGGTTAAGGGTCGCTACCAGCAATGAAATGTCACAGGAGTTTAAAAAAAAATGGATGGTGAAGAACTGAGGTGCTATTACGGGGGGCTGAGGCACACTCAGAAAGAGACACCAAAGGAAAAACACAAATTGCTCAGCCCTGCAACCCTACGTGAGACTACGTAAGAGCAACTTAATGCAGTCAAAACTGTAACAATATTTATGACTATTTGCAACAGAAATAGTATGCCATAAAAAAGTAATGCACAGTAACAGCGTAAACATCATCATACAGCTTCAGCAACGCCAACCAAAAGCCCTTGTTACCAAGAAAAAGGCGATAAATAACATTCGTGTCAGAGAGCCTAACTGGGTTTCTGTCCAAGGTGCTGACAGAGAGGCTGCAGATGGTTGGTCGACCCTCTGTTGCCCCAGGTCTCTCCCTCAGCTTAGAGAACCATACAGGCTGCTCCGACATCAGAGCCAGGCGGTAGCTGCCTTGATGAGGCGTCACTTAAACTTCATAGACAACTAGCTTTAAACATTCACTGCAGTTAGTCACAGACCAATTGACGCGCCTAGAATCACCTCTAGCAGGCTCTCCACTACTGCCTTCCAACAGCAAGCGCTCCTTTTCTGTTCTCCTGGGTCCCTGATGGAAAGCTTCTAGCATGAGACTATACCTGCAAGGGTGGAGGAGTACTCTGAGTTCCACTAGAATACTTCCAAGGCTCTTCTGACCCCCGCTCTGCTACACCATTTCTTTGGAGGGAGTGGCAAAAGTTACAGCAGAAGTGTTTAAAAGTTAAAAGCTTTAAAACTGCTCTTAATGAGCACATCCAAGTAACAACTACTTAACAGTTTCCCATCTCCTTCCTTCTAAGACAGGAAGACATCCAGAAAGAACATCTACTGCTTAGGAAGTGTCTGAAGTTGTCCCTCTGGGTGTTTACTGAATAGATCTCACATACACACACACACACACACACACACACACACACACGCTTGCGCGCTCTCTCTCTCTCTCTCTCTCTCTCTCTCTCTCTGTCCCCACTAGGGTATTTTGACTATTTCTCTAGGTGCCATCAGAACTGGCCCTCTGCATATTTTTAGATGTTTTACATAAAAGTGTTGGCCAGGCGCAGTGGTTCACACCTGTAATCCCAACACTTTGGAAGGCCAAGGTGGGCAGGTTGCAAGGTCAGTAGCTGGAGACCAGCCTGGCCAATATGGCAAAACCCTGTCTCTACTAAAAATACAAAAATTAGCCAGGCATGGTGGCATGCACCTGTAGCCCTAGCTACTCAGAAGGCTGAGGCACAAGAATCACTTGAACCCAAGAGGCAGAGGCTGCAGTGAGCTGAGATGGCACCTCTGCACTCCAGCCTGGGCGACAGAGTGAGACTCTGTCTCAAAAACAAACAAAAAACAAGTATCCATTTACAGTGGACACTTTTAATTCCAAACCCCATTCTCCCTCCCTGGACCGAGTAGGGCACTCCTCTCCAGACACAGAGGACCAACAAGCCTGGGCACCTCCGCTACAGGGTCATTTTGTACATAAAGTCCTTTGAGAGAAACACGGACCTCAGGCATCATCAGCAGAGCTGGCAGCATACAGAACTTAGACCAACAGGAAAACCCGAGGCAGCCCACATTCTCCTGCAGACATGTCCGTGTGGTGGGGCAGGAGGACAGTGTGGCGAGAAGGGATGGAAGAAAGGCAGAGAAGCAGCATCAAGCCTAACAATCATCATTCTCAACATGTAGAAAATGTTCTCGAAAAACGGAAACAAAGACAATGACAGATCACATAAGCCAGGCCACCCTCAATGCCTTAGGACCTACTGCAAAGGTCTCTGGCAGACACTGGTGGATATGTTGGCCAGCGCTGGCTAGGTGACCTGTGCTCCTCCAAAAAAGTGTACTCTGGTCTTTACAACTCGCCAGGACACCTGAGGCCAGGCCTCCTGCCTCCCAGGTCTCCCCTCGGTGGTATTCTCCTCTACCCTCTTCCTCCTGTGTGGGAATCTAAACTTCAAACTAATGCCACAGAACATACCAGATGCCTCCAGGTTAGTCCCACCTGGGGTCCCCAAAAATGACAGAGAGGTCACTGCAGAATTGGTTTTCCGCACCGCAAAGTCCTCAGCTCAGTCCCAATTAACCAAAGATGGTTAGCTGCATGGCCAATAAGGAAGGCAGACAACCTCCAAGTCCCAGCCCTGGAATGCTGAGCCCAGGCGAGATTGAGCAAAGGGGGGCACACGCCCAAAGGCTCTCTCAATGGCAATGGCACCGGGTTCCGAAAATGGCGGGAGTTGTTTTTGTTTTCTGTGGCATGCATACATCATCAGCAGACCTGGCAGCCATGACTCAGACCTACAGAAGGGAGACATGACAGGATGTCTGGGATTTGCTTTGAAATACTCCAGCCAAGGAAAAGGGAAAGAAAAGAAAGCACAGATGAGAGGAGGTGGCGTATCTTGACACCCACCGAATCTGGGGGTGGGTGTGCTGCTTCACTGCACTGCCCTCTCCACCTTCGTGCATGTTTGACATTTTTTATAACACAGTTTTTGTTTTTTGGTTTTTTTTAAGCATGAGAGAAGTAAAGGTGGCACAGGCCTGCTGACAATGATTGATGACGCTCCCGTTTGGGAAAACTCTGTCCATTTCCCGAGGAGCAGAGCCTTTTCCCCTTCTGGACCAGGAGTCGCCTCTCCTCCCACACTCAGGCACCCCACAGACCACAGCAACCTGTCTCCTCTGACCTCAACACGCTTGCAGGGCATGTCTGCAAAGACCGCGAGCACAGGTGAGGAAGTTATGTCACCGTGCCTACTGAGAAACATGCATACAAATGGATCAGTGCTGCTAGCAACAAATCTAACGGACTAAATCGTTCTCACTGAAAGATCACAGCAGCTACTGCCTGTTCGCCTCATTATTTAAAACCACCACCACATCATGGTACATGTGTGCGGTCGAGACAGACGAGTAACAGGAAGGGGGAGAAAAAGCCCTCGGCACATCACTGCCTTCCAGATTCACTGTGGCAAACTCCATGGTTTCTGCTCGGCAATAATACGAATGGCAAGATACCCACTTCTTGTCCCAGACAGGTGGATGTCTAAAAAGCATCTCATCTTTTAAGAACTGATTTTTTTTACCCTTAAACCAATACCCTGGCCCTCCCACGGAGCCACGGCTGTTGCCAGCTCTCCGGCTGCTCCTGCAGCCTGACTGCAGCAAGGTGCACAGTCCTCCCGGAGTCCGCTCGCCGCCGGTTCCTTCCCGAGGGCTGGCGACCCAATGCAAACAGAACGACAGACTCTCAAGTCCCCAGCTTGCAACTAGTACATGACCATCATTCTATCACTTTCAAATAAAAGAGCCTAATATTTTGAGCATAATGATTTTAAGGAGCTCAACAATTTCTTTGCATGCATTATTCATTTTGTGACACAAAACTGTTATTTCACTGAGATTACTGTAAATCGCTACATGAAGAGCTGGCTTGCATGAACAATTAAATGATAGATATGATAAACTAGATTTATAAGCTTTATGTTCCCATAACATAAATTCCTTGAATGATTTAACTCAGCAGAGCCAGAAAATTCCTTCCAGACACCAGGTTCGTGGATCTCCAGCTCCCCCATCAGCATTTCACGAAAACTTACCTCAAAACTGAAAGCAAAAATAGTTAATAAAAGGCTTAATATTACTATGGTAACCACAGTAACTTGTTTCAAAAATGAATAATAGCTCTGTTAGGTGCTTCATTAAAAATATTCCAACCAAATACTGTCCTTAATCTTCTCAATGGAACAAAAGACGTATTCAGGATACATGTAGAAGACTGAAAATAACATCAGCTACAACCCTGTGCCCAAGCACAGGCATCCTTCCTTCTCAAGCACAGAGAAAGACGGGATCTAATCAGCTAAGAGGAGAGAAAGTTGGTATTTATCCCGAAACAATTGATTAACAATCTCAATATCCCATTGTTACGTTCTTTCCTCCACTATCAACAAAGACATTTCTCATCTCACCAAAATGGGTTTCTCCTGACACAAGCAACCGCCTGCAGATAAGGCAGGAATCAAAGTCCAGTCTCCGGACACCAGGGTGTGACCAACAAGTACCAAGCCCGCTGGCTTCCAGGCACAGACAGGACTCCCTTCTCCAGAGAGTTCCAGAGTCGGAACTCCGTCCTGGAAACCAGACCGACCGGACAGCATAGCACTTAGTTTTGTTGTTGTTGTTGTTTTTGGTTTTTTTTGACACAGAGTCTCAGAGACTCTGTCGTCCAGGTTGGAGTGCAGTGGCACGAACTCAGTTCACTGCAACCTCCGCCTCCCAGGTTCAGGCGATTCTCCTGCCTCGGGCTCCTGAGTAGCTGGGACTACAGGCAGCCCCCCAGCATGCCTGGCTAATTTTTTGCACCAGCAGAGATGACGTTTCACCATGTTGGTCAGGCTGGTCTCAAACTCCTGACCACAAGTGATCCGCCCACCTTGGTCTCCCAAAGTGCTGGGATTACAGGCGTGAGCCACCACAGCGGCCTCATACTTCTTTTTGGTGAGAGCCATTCTGACGGGTGTGAAATGATAACTCACTGCGATTTTTATCTGCATTTCTCTAAGCACTTTTCACGTATCTACTGATAACCTGCAGGTCTTTTGAGAAACGTCTATTCAGGTCCTTTCTCCACCTTTTCATCAGGTTAGTTCGTTTGCTCTTCATTTTTGCTAGAGTTGCCTGAGCTCTTTATGCATTCCAGACATTTAGCCCTTATCAGAGGCACAATTGGTGAATGTTTTCTTCTAATCCACAGGCTGCCTCTTTACTCTGATGATCACTGCCTTTGTTGTGCAGAAGGTTTTCATTCTGATGCAATTCCATGTCTGTTTTTGCTTTTGTTTTATGCTTTTGGTGTCAGATCCAAAACGTCACTGCCCAGAACAAGGTCAAGCTGCTTTCTCCTTATGTTTTCTCCAGTCGTTTCACACTTTCAATCCTTACCTTTAGGGATTTAATCCATTTTAAGTCCACTTTTGTATATGCTGTGAGAGAAGGATCCAGTTTCATTCTTCTGCAGGTGAGTATCTCTCTTCCCAATGCACTTACTGAAAAGACTATCCTCTCCCTATTGTGTGTTCTTGGCACCTTTGTCAAAGACCAGTTGACCACAAATGCATGGATTTATTTCTGAGCTCTGTATTCTACATATTCCAAAGGTCTATCTGTCACTTTTTATGCCAATACCATACCGTTTTGATAATCTAGTTTTGTGACATATTTTGAAATAAAGAAGTGGGGTGCCTCCAGCTTCATTCTTCTTGTTCAAAACTACGTCAGCTACTTGGGATATTTTATGGGTCCATATGAATTTTAGGATCGTTTTTCTTATTTCTGTAAGACATGTCACTGGAATTTTCATAGAGATTGCCCTATTTATAGATCACTTTACATAGTGTGGACATTTTAACAATACTAATTTTTCCTATTTATAAACATGGGATATCTTTCCATTTATTTGTGTCTTCTTTACTTCCTTTTATCAACTGTTACTCGGGGTAAGAATCCTTCACCTCCTTGATTCCATTTATGCCAAAGTATTTCATTCTTTTTGATTCTATCGTAAATGGGCTTTTCTTAAACTTTTTGGAAAGTGAGTTGTTAGTGTATAGAAACACAACTGATCTTTGTGTGTCGATGTTTGCATCCTGCCTCTTCAGGGAATCTGTTTACTAGTTCTAACAGTTTTTTGGAGTCCTTAGGGCTATCTATGTATAAGATCATGTGAACTGCAAACAATTTTAATTTTCCTTTTTTATTAGAATGCCTTTTATTTCTTTTTACTGTCTAATTGCTCTGGCTGGGACTTCCAGAACCATGTTGAACAGAAGTGGTGAGAGTAGGCACCCCTGTCCTCTTCCTAATCTAAGAGGAAAGGCATTTGTAAGATCTTACCCTATGGGCTTGTCATATACGGCCTTTATTATGCTGATGTACATTCCTTCTATACCTGATTTATTGAAAGTTTTATCATGAAAGGTGTTGAATTTTGTCGAATGCTTTTTCTGCATACACTGAGATGATATTCTTCTCCTTCATTCTATTAATGTGATACATCACATTTACTGACTTGCGTGTGTAGAACCATCCTTGCGTCCCAGGGATAAAACCCAACTGATCACAGTATACGATCCTTTTAGTGTGCTGTTGGATTTGGTTTGCTAGTATTTTGATGAGAGTTTTTGCACCTGTGTTCATCAGGAATACCGGCCTGTAATTTTCTTGTCTAGCTTTTAAATCAGGATATAATATGTCCTCATAATACAGTTTGGAAGTGTTCTCTCCACTTCAATTTTTGGAAATACTTTGACAAGAACTGGCATTAAGTCTTCTTTCAATATCTGGTAGAATTCACCAGTGACGCCGTCTGGTCCTGAGCTTTTCCTCACTGGGATGTATCCGATTACTGATTCAATCTCCTTTTCATTATAGGTTAGTTCAGGTTTTCTATTTCTTCATAATTCACTTTCAGTACACTGTGTTTCTAGGAATGCATCCATTTATTCCAGAGTACCCAGTCTTGCTGGTGTATAATTGTTCATAGTATTGAATGCATCCATTTATTCCAGAGTACCCAGTCTTGCTGGTGTATAATTGTTCATAGTATTGAATGCATCCATTTATTCCAGAGTACCCAGTCTTGCTG